>VWYH01003568.1:242023-316014 GCA_013399365.1 Pampusana beccarii | reverse complement strand
TGAGACCCCATCTGGAATATTGTGTCCAGTTCTGTGCCTCTCAGTTCAAGAAGGACAGGGAGCTGCTGGAGAGAGTCCAGTGCGGAGCCACAAAGTTGATCAAGGGAGTGGAGCATCTCCCTTATGAGGAAAGGCTGAGGGAGCTGGGTCTCTTTAGCTTGGAGGAGACTGAAGGGTGACCTCATTAATGTTTATAAATATATAAAGGGTGAGTGTCACGAGATGGAGCCAGTATCTTCTCAGTCACAACCAATGATAGGACAAGGGGCAATGGGTACAAACTGGAACACAAGAGGTTCCACTTAAGTATGAGAAGAAAGTTCTTCACAGTGAGGGTGACGGAACACTGGAACAGGCTGCCCAGGGAGGTTGTGGAGTCTCCTTCTCTGGAGACATTCAAAACTCACCTGGATTCCTTCCTGTGTAACCTCATCTAGGTGTTCCTGCTCCAGCGGGAGGATTGGACTATATGATCTTTCGAGGCCCCTTCCAATCCCTAACATTCTGTGACTCTGTGATTCTATGATACCTAGTTATCTAGTCTCCACTTGTAAAAATACATATTTGTTTTCTTCCTAATTTTATTCCTAGTCTTGTTTTCCAGAAAAATAGGTCCTCTTTTATTTTTGGCCACCTGTCCAGATACCTTGGAAAAAAAATATCCTCTCTGATTAAAAGTTAACTTGTTTTGCAAACCTTCAGTTCTTTAACATTACAAGAGTGCCAATTACTTCCCTGTTCTGTTTTGTTTGTTTCAAACCCAGCTAAAAAGTTAGTTCCCTGGCTGGCAGTGTTACAGAATGATAGTAATGCTTGGAAATTGATTGAATAGCTCTGTCATTCCAGAGAGCAAATCAAATCAGAAATGCACCTTTATAACTGTTGCTCCCTTAATTTCCTTAATCTGCTACCAGTGCACAGGAAACTGCTCCCAGTCTAATTATCTGGAACACTAAGATCTTTTAAAAATGCATGAGGAGCTCAAGGACCCCTCCCAGGAACATGTAACATGTGGCAGTGCAGAGCAGCTCATGCCAAAACTAACATCCCTGCAAGAAGTTTAACGCATGAAGAAAACTGTAGAATTAAAGTGAAAATTTAACGTTCTGTTTTCAGTGTTTTGGTTAGGAAATTAAGAAGCTGTCTAAAACTGCTTCATGGAGCTCAACTACATGAACTTAAGAAGAGCAGGAAACATTACATGAACTCCATGACATTACTTTCAGGGAAATGTTGTCATTAACAATTATTTAATTATTGTAAGCTGCTAATGAGTATTTCATAACTTAGCAGTTACCCGCCATGTACTGATAGATCCTTCCTACAGGGAAAAGCGTGGGTAACACATCTCCGGATGCTCAGACTCTTGCTCTTTATGACCCCACAAGAGTCCACAGAGTGTCCTAGTGGAGCTAAGTGCTTTCTTTACCACAATGGTTGTGTATGTCTGTCTAGCCTCAAATGTGAGTAAACGGGTTGTACGTTAGATTCCTGACAGGTTTTGCAGGGAAGACTCAAACAGAGCAATTCTGGTTTACTCATCTCAGGAGATATCCTTTCTATATTTAGCCAAAATACCTCTCAGCCGTGTCAACGGGACATAAAAGGAAAGATCCCAAAGGGTGAGGAAGAGTCTAAGAACCCCATGCGAAGAGGCCTTGACATTGATGTCACCATAACACTGTTCTACATCTTCCCCCACTTTTAAAATATGCTATTAGAATAAGTGCACAGTATCATATATTGGTTTAACTTTTGGTTTAAAGGTGTATACACTTACCAGTGTATATCAAAGGCTTTTCCTGTCTAAAGAACACTATTCTATTCTGGTGTCTGCTGACTTCTCTTTTGCCTGTTTGAAGTCTGTGAACCTCTCTGAGTCTGTTAAGGTTAGAACTTCTGGAATGTTTCTTTTTCCTTTTCTTTTTCTTTCACTTCATATATGGATCTCATTGTCTTCTGATCAGAAAGACCCCAGTCCCCTTCTAGATGGTAAAACAGAGTAGGAGATTTATTTCTGTCATCATCCAAGGAAAGTTCAGTAGCCTTTCCCCCACAGATTTTCTTTTGAATTGTATGAACATATATTGTATCTATAGCATTTTATTTCATGCCTCTAGCTTATTTCAAATGCAGTTTTGTGCCTTTTTTTTTTTTTCACACAGGAGAAAATACTTGAAGTGGATACGTTTACAGCACTGCACATTTCTGAGGTTAAAAGACCAGCAACTGTCCTCTGTCTTAGGAAGCGAAAAGCAAAAAAAAAAAAAAAAAAATATTTTGGGGGCATATTGAAAGAATCAAAATACATAACAAAATTTTATAAAATTAATAAAAAAAAAAAAAAGTATTCTGGAGCAGTATTGAATGCTTCAGTTTCCCATGTATATTTTCATAATATTACAATAAACTAGTAAATATACTGATGCCTCTGAGTATTGAAGTTAAGAAAATGGAACCCAAACAACCACGTAGTTAAAGAGTCCCATTGCCTCCCAGTGGACTTGGATTTCAACCGCTCTGAAGAATGCTCTAAAAAGAAGTAACACTCGCTCTAATGCAACATGTGTTTGTTTGTTTTATATGTCTGCCTGCTTTCCAGTTCATGTAGTGATTCAACCATCTCCATGTATTCTTGTTTAGGAATAATACATACAGAAAATACTGAAATAATTTGATCTACAATTCAACAGAAGAGCTGGGCTTTTGGAATTTTTTCAAAAAAAAGTCTGAGAAAACATAAAAATAGAAAAATATGTAATACCAAAAATATTACACAGAAATAATAATTTTAAAAGAATATTCAATATGGTTTCTGTAGTATAAAGTGTAATATTTTCCTTATAATAGTATAAAGCAGTTAGCTTATAGCTTCTAGTTGGTCAAGAATCTACTGTTTGGTAACACTTTTTTGCTTTGGTTAATTAGTAAACCACACTAACATACTCTGAAATCTGCTATGCAATTGTAAGTTAAGACTTGCTGTACTTCAGGGCACATACAGCCATCAGAAATTTTGTTCCTTAGGTTAAAAATGTAATTTTTATAAGGGAACAAGTATGATACACAGCCAACAATTTTGCTGCAACATTTCTTGTCTTTCAGATATGGTATTTTCAAAGAAAGCTCAGAAAAGAGCTTTAGAATTATTCCAAGAAAAAGAATGCAGGAACTGTTTTTATACTGTTCCTGACTGGTTAAATTTTTTCCCATTAACAAGCAGTTCAGACTGAATTCGCTGAAAAGAGGAAGGAGGAAGTAAGGAGGAAGTAAAGAGGAAGAAGACTCAAAGATGTCTGCCTAGGTTTAATTCTCCCCTTCATGTATGAAAAAAAGGCTGGAAGTCAATATGATAGCAAAGGGTTGCAAAATGAGAAACCTCTTCCCAATGTATCCACAAATTATCACCTATTTGTCTTTTGGATTCTCTCCCTCTTAAGTAGGAGTTAGGTACCTGCACAGCAAACTCTGTTTCCTAAGCCTGGAATTCAGCAGTGTGCTCTGCCACATGCAAGGCCATGCAGTGACATTTTTGACATTTTCTAAGAGAAAATAAAAATAAAAATAATTATGGTAAGCAGGGGATATTTTTCTTTTTGCACTCAAGAACTATACAGTAAAAACACATTTTTCAATTATTTTGAGAACAAGATGTATTGAAGAACTAATGCTGATTTGTGTATCAGCTCCCAGTGCCCTTAGTACAAATTGCACGTGCCAGTCCATGACAGCACACACTTCAGAATTGTCTTTCAGAATCAAAGGGAAAAAAATTAAAAGGAAGTAAAGTGCTTCACCTCATGTGCAGCCCTTCTCACTACTTCACAATGTTCAAACAGTTGTGGCAGTGTTGGAAATCCAATTTCATTGCACTGAAATTCTTCAAAGCTTAGGAAATTTCACGTTTCTCCTGTCCTAACCCAGACGTTTCATTAAATGAAGATAAACTATACACACATTAGCAGCTTGTATGTGTGTTACTTTAGCAGCCTGTTTCAACTAAAAGGAAGATTAGACACAAGACATTTCAGAGAGTTTTTGTGCAGCATACTATGATTCTCAGATTAAAGAAAAAAATATTGTACTCCACGTATTTTTACAGAAAGATAAATGATTGTTCATATGCACAAAAAACTATTAGAATTTAGAAAAAGAGGAGATACAATCCACTCTCATGGATTAGACTTCTAAATTTGTTATGCAGACTTTCATCATGCACTTTTGCCCATTTTCTTCAGCAATGTAGAGCAGAGAGGTGTTTTCACTAGAGTCTGTTTCTTATTTGTCCTATGACATAGACACACAATGGTAGGTCCCAAGTTTTGTGGTTTAAAGTAACTTTTTAATTGCTCTTTCTGCACTTTTAGTTGATGTATTTCAAGGGGCAATTAAGAGGAAATAAATAATTATTTATTTGGAAAATTAATATGTATTAATATGTATTAAAGCATGTATATATTTTTCTTCATACATATATATGCACAGACTGTAATGTATATTTCAAGAGACAGCGTGTATGAGTGCATCTGCAAGTGACAGTGTACCCATATGAACAATGACTTTCTAAACTGTGACTCCTCTAGTTTGTCTCTCAATTTGTCAGTTGAAACAACAACGAAAGACTTTTAATGATTTTCTTTGCTGTGTTGTAACTGGATTACAGTGTTTTTACCACCTTTGATTGCTGCACCATACTGCAGTGAAATATAAATGCTTGCTTCACTATTTTACCAAGTGGAAACCAAATTTTACTAATATTGCTTTTAAATGTGGAAAGTACTTTAGGGGCTTTCAGGGGAAACGCAGTTGGGCTAAGCTATGATGCTTTAGTTGAGCAATGTGTGATTTTGATGAATCCAGATCTCTTGCTATTTTTGTGTTTTCTGTGGAGACTATTTTTTGCTACACATATGTTCCATGCCATGCTGTCGCATGCCAAAATAATTATTTAGTAGCAAGTTAAAAATATACTTGCAGAGTATAAAGATATAAGTGGGGTTAAATGCTATAAATCATTCTACAGAAGCTTCTGGGGAAACCCAAAGATTATCTTTGAGACCAGATTGCAAACCTATCTTAGACCTGCCTAGAGAGTAAAACTACAAGCTGCTTCCAAACCTCACCTCCAGATGCAGTTGAAGCCAGGGAGCAATGAGCAATTAAAGCAAAGGTTTTCTCTCTAGAATCTCTGCTAATGAAATATGAGTCAGGAAACAGGATGATCTTGGCAGAGGGTCTTCATATTGCTTAGGGCAAAGTAGTCTGGGATGCCTGAGGCTGAGAAAACGAGGAAAGCTGGTATGTGGCCCTGAAAGAAGTCTGAAGAAGGGACTTTAGTGTCACAGCATTGACTAAGAGATGGAGTTGGGAGAATCACCTAAACTGTCATAACGTGCTTAGTTTGAAAGGGCCATCCTACTGTCACTATAATGGCAAATTGTAACCTGAGTTAGTACTATCAGTTATCCTTCAGAATCATATAATTTCTCAAATACTCAAAGTCATAGTTTTTAGTCTAGGAGCAATATTTTTCTTATTATACATTGCACTGATTCCTACTACAGATAGCAAATCATTTTGTTGAATGCAGTGGCGGGGGGGAGGGAAATATTTCCAGTTCTGTTTCCCAGATTTTTGTAGGTAAACCTGTAACCCATACCATTTGATATAAAATCTTTATGATTTATGCAAGACTCATTTCTTATTTTGACCAAGGTAAAGCTTTCTTATCATTTTCATTTTGAATTTTAATCTGACTTCATTTGAACATATTTTTAGGGTACCACACTAAAGATTTTAATACAAAATGTGCTTGGATGACCTGGATGTATATTGCAAATTACAAATCAAGTTCTGTAATTTGCAATCTATTAGACAATCTAATAGTATCAGTATGTGCATTTGTGTATGTATGTATCCACATGTATACAGGAGTAATTACTAAAAAAAATTTTTTGATATATTTTATCAGCATAATTTTATGGAAAATAACTTACAGTTATATTGAAAGAATATATTGTTACCTTCCCTTATGAATGATAACATTATAACATGAAAGAGAATCTAATATATCTTTCAAAATAACATTGTTAACGATAACACTACATGACAAAGCGAGTTGCATTTGCAATAAATCCTTATGAAAACACTGGTTACAACTTTTTACTGTGCTGTTGCAGGTACTCTACCTAAGCCCTTCTCCAACAATCCATGATAAACCAACAAATCACAACTACTTCATCACATAAACTCTTCTCACCTACGCAATGTTTCATATTATATTGTGCTTGCCAGTAGTGCATTAAGTAATATGTTTACAGGTTTCCCACACACTGCCCACGTTTTCATCATCTGATTTGTCATGTCTCCTCAGAGTATGCAAAGAATGCCTTGTTTTGGTGAGCAGGTACTTTTCAGTGTGCTTGATGCTATATATTTATGTTAGGCAATATCACAAACCTTTACTCACTGCTTCTTTGATTTTACAGTTTCTGTAGGAATTGATTTTTTCGGTCTCAGACTTTTGTCCCCACCTTTAGATCAACTCTGCCATCTTGTATAAAAATAAACAGTTCAGCTGTGACAATATAAGGTTATTAAAGGGATTATTCAAACTGGACCTTCAGGTGTACCCTAGCCTCCTGTATATGTAAAGACTAGTTAGTGCTAGTTAATAGGAAGATAATTTGGACAGGTTTTCTGTATTCACGTTCATGCAATTTCCTAATGCACTCATGGTCACGTTTATAATTGAAAAGTGTTAATGATACGCATGAATAAAGCCAGTTGTGTCTGTTAAGATAGAACAGTGTTTTTATAACCACACCAGTATTTGGTATTAATGAGAAACCTTATACAATTTTTCAAACTGCAGAAAAAGATTGACCAAATGTAGCATTCAGAAATACTGAAATGTACTATGGCTTCTCCAAAATGCTTCTCTTGAGCAAGCAGTTTTTTCCTTGGGTCCAGACTCAGCAACCTCGTTGTCATTCATGAGCTGATCACGTAAAGAAACAGGTCTTCTTGGGAGCAGTGGGGTGATTTGACACAGTGATGCACTGGCAGAGCTGGATAATATCCAGCACATGTTTACTTTAATTCTTTTTGTTCTGACTAGGCTCACACAGCGTCATTGTTTCTTATTTTCTCCAGAGGAACTACTTTTACACCCCATCCAGTAAGGCTAGAGCTGGAGGTACCTCTGGCTGTGACTGCTTCTTTTATATGTTCCTGGAAAAAAGATTCTGATACATTATGCCTGATTTTTTTTCTTCTATGTCAGATAACACTGGGTGACCCTGAAATAATGTTTCTAAATGCTGTAGAACTGTCCAACAGTATAAAGAATATCCACTGCTATTCACGAATAAGAGGAAATTATCTACATGTTTACTTTCCAAAGCAAAGGCTGATTTCAAATTGTTCTCTGCCTAGAAGAGTGAGATGAACCGAAAGCTGACTTTGTGAATATCGTCATCAGTGCTATTTTACCTACATTTTGTACCTGGATATTGTTGTTGACTAGAACTGACATAACCCAGGTAAGCTGAACAGTATTGCTGCATGCATGAAGAACTCATGAGTATGACTTTCTCTGTGTGAATTTGCGGTGCTCATGGGTCTTTTTGCCAGTCCAGAGAACCAGGATGTGTGCTTTAACCTTTTCCTTTTGAAATGGCCAGAAAGTTTTGATACCTGAGCAAATGAGCTATTATTGAGCAGCTCTGGGTGAGATGTGTGCCTACTGTTTGGTACGGGCCATACCATGGGTGTGCGGGAGTGTGTTTCTCCCTTCTTTTAGCTAGTATTCTCTCTCTACCACATTGCTTTCACTTTATTTTTCCATCTGGTATTGAAAGCCAAAGAGAGTCATGTGGGTAACAAGGAGGGAGAAGCTGTTGGTAGGGTAGTTGGTCAGGCTATTCAAAGGTGGGCACCAATAATAATAACAGCTCATTTTAGGAATGCTATAATGCTTTATTTCAGCCTTTTTTACTGTTGCTTTTGAATACCATATTCCGCTTACCTTTTAACAGTTAACTCCAAACAGTTATGCAGCTCTAAAAAAAATTATTTTCTTTAGTTTCTAGATTATTGAACTGTTTTGATGAGCAAATGTATTTTAAGATTTTAAACTTTCTTCTTAATTAGAAAAAAAAAAGAAGTGTGTTATGACTTGCCTTGAGTTATCTTTTAAACTATTTACATGGTGGCTTCAATTCCTATTTGCTTGAATTATTTTTTTTTTAAATCAAGTTAAAAAGCTGATTTTTAGTATATATGAGTTGAATCTGAAGCTGATCTCTTGACCTTCTAAGGGGGAATTATAATTCAACTATCCTTTTATTTTTTAAAAAATTATTTTCTGTATTTATGCTACAGCTTTTTACAGATGTTATAGCCTTGAGTTACAATAACTAAAGCTGCCTCTTCTGATCTGCCAGCCTGGGTGAGAATAAGAATGCACCAGTTTGCTAAATGCATTTTCATCTCACCCATTCATGCATAGTTTAGAATCAATCATAAAGCTACGCTCATTTAAATTCTTTACAATGCAAAAAATGTATTTCCTCCTCTATCAAAGTTATGAAGTGAGGTGCAATCTATAAATCAACTTTGGAGGTTTTTTGTATTTGAGGATTTTCTGGTCTCTCCCTCTGAGGATTAAAAATCATGTCTCAAGGCAGGCCATTAAGTATCATCTATCTATCTGAGAGATTTGTAAGTGCAAGAAAAATGGTGGTTAGACTTGATCAGGGAAAGGACTATGGAAAGCAGAAGCTGAAATTCTCTATTCGTTCTGCTCTGCTGGAAGTTAGACAATGCTGTAGTTTTCACTTAAACTTAAGTATGTTGCATTTCACTACATGAATGATAACAACTAGCATATTTTTATGATAAATTGGGAAGGAGAGAAGAGCATGACGTGCTTTCACAATTTGCAAATTGTTTCTCTCTCTTTTTTGACTAGCTTAAAGTAGAAGATGAGCAGCAAGGCTTCTCTAGGTTAGCAGGATTTTTTTGGCAAGGCAAGCCTAATAATAGCATTAAGGTTGTTGAAACCAGCACATTATTAAGTTATTAAGAAGAAGTACTTGATGTGAGCACTATTAGTACCTAAGTAAACACTTTCTAAACTTTAGCAGGCATGAACAGGGAATGATAAATGTAGTGGAAGATAACAATATAGGAAGACAAATTAGGATTTGTTTTTTCTTAATAAAGTCTCAGTGGTCTATCAGAATTATTAAATATTTATCTCCACTCTGTTATATCCCTGAGAACAAAAGACAGCAGTAGAACTTCTGTCTTCTACTGCACAATCTTTGGAAGCTGGGATGATGCAAAGCAAAAGACTGGGTCCAGAATCTATGCAGTCAAAGTGAAAACTCAGAGTCACAGCTGACTCAGAAATGCAAGTAGGTTTTTAAAATTAATTTTATTTAACATATTAAAGGCAGACAGCACATGAAACAAGTAGTACACATAGTGAATTACTATTTTTTGAACTCCTGTTTTATTAAGGTGCATGTACAATTATTAAGTCTCCATATTAAAGCAAATTCTCACAGCATTCCTAAACAGTAGCAGTGCTATCAAATATTGTGTCTGTGTACCAAGTATCATTAGGAGCTCAACATTCACTCCCTTCCTGATACCTAAAATAGCTGACAGCTTCTGACGTTTTAGTCTCTGCAGAATAACAAATATGGAGTTTTTCTATATACAGCATTCTCAGTACTGTTCTAATTGTGTTTTAGCCATATCAAAAGGTACTATTTCATCATGAATTTACTATGCAGGTCATGGGAAACTAGTAGAAAAATGAGCTTCTGGGTGTGAAGTGAGTCCTAATCATCTGTTTGGCTCAAGAATTTGGAGAAGCTGCCAGGGCCTGAGTACTCCTGACTTATTGACATTAACCAACGCTGTCCTATGTTTCTTCCTGAGGACAGTAGAGTGCAAGTTCAGCAGGACTTTGTGAGAGCACAGGAGATATTCTGATGCTCTCCACTTTCTGCTTAATTAGCAGGCAGTTGAAATCACAGCTTTCTTCCATGAACAGCACAGACTGTGTTGCTGCTGCACCCTGATGTCTACGGTGACCATCCAAAGACCAGGATGCTGCAGAGGCTGTGGCAGCTTGACCTTTGGGCTTACCTGGAAAGCCTGCTTCTATACAAGGCACCATACAGAACAGGCTGCTGCTCTGAGACCTGCAACACTTTCCCAGGCTTCAGTTGTGTGGGCAGCCCCAGAATGTGGGTAGAAAAGAGAAGATGGCATAGGGACATCTGGATGTGGGAACCAGATATGTCTTAGACATAGGCTGTGTGACTCCTTCCACTTTTATGTTAGCTTTCAGCAGCTCCAAATGTGTACTGGCCACAGGGAAGCAGAGTGATGTCAGAGCATGTGTTGGGCAACAGCATGACACTTCACCTTTCTTGGAAGGCTCTAGATCACCAAGCATCTTCTAAGGGACATGCAAGTGATGAGCTGCCAACTGGCTCGTAACTACTGCTATAGAAAAAGAAACATTACAGGAAAGTGCGCTTTCTTGGTTTACATTAATTGAAAAATTGAGGGCTAATATAGTTTCAAGGAAACCATTCCCTTAACACATGAAATTTGTTAACAAATGAGATTTGTTAACAAATAATGAATTTGAGATAGAAAAATAATTTGCCTATTGGATATTTACCTCTCAGTCTAGTATCAGGTTATTCCTCTTGGCTTCTTTCAGAAACAATAATTAACAGGATCAGGTTTTGGGTGGAAAAGAAATACAGGTCCTCTGGAAGGCATAGTAAGAAGTCCTTAAGTAGCCACATGGCAAATGAAACTGACTTTTTCTTCCTGTCTTTTTCTTTCTTTCTCAGATATACAGTGGAATATGGAAAATAAACAAATAATTAAATTGCATTGCTTCCGTGAACTTCTGCCTGTTAGTGTGTCTGTTTGTTGCCTGAGTTCATTAAACTGCAAGCTTAATATCATCTACATTAGAATCAGAAGTAGGCATGATGCCTCCCAAAGTTAGCAAAAAGCTTCATTTCCGTTCTTGTTATGTGATTCACAATCAGTGGTAGTTATCTACTAACACATACTTTGTCCTGACATATGTCAGCTTGGGTGTTTTTAATTATGTTTATTTTGCTGTGATTACTTTTGGAATAGATTATGTTACAGACTTATTACATTGACTAATAACTTGTATGAATATATTCATTTAATACTGCTCCAATTTTGCTTTGCTGATCTTTCTTATTAATAGAGAAAATTCATTATCATGAAGAATTTTAATGTTTATATCAGTCCCTGATGATCACTGATGTATTCAAGCTGTTGATAGGCCAGATTGGAATTCAATATTTAGGATGTAGAGGGAGAAGATATTTCCAGTTCAGTCATCAGAACTACACAATATTGCTGAGACCACAGCTTCTTATGTTGACCTATATTATCCAACTTGTTTTGTTAGTGGGACTTGTAGACTTACTCTGTCTTAATTCACCTGTTATTTCCTGCTGTCTCTTAGGGAAAGACACTGTCTTTTTGTTCTATCACTGTACAGTGCTTTAGTGCAATGAGGTCTTGATCTATGAAAAAAGTCTTCCAGGTACTAACACAGATGAGTGAAAACGCTGTTAGCACCTGCTCATCACTGAATACAGAGAGTAGCCTTATGGGCAGAGATACAGTTCTTCAGCCTACAAATCCTGTGTGAGAGACAGGGAGAGACTGAGTGAAGGACCAACCACGAGAAGCACTTCGTTCCATAAGGAGTTATTCTAAGAGTATCTAGTAAATCCTTTCTGCTTCCTCCTGCTGTTGTACAGTCTGCCTTTCCTCCTCTGTTTCTGAATAACGGTTTCTAGTCTCACCTTCAGCCTTTACCTTGGACATCCCTCTGCTGAGACAGATAGAGCATGCAAACAAGCCATTTACGCTTGCAGACAGGCCCAGAAGCAGCGCTACCTGTGAGTCACATTTATGAGTCTGTCAGAGTCTCGCTGTTAGAGAAATCCTTCTCTCAGCTTGGCCTCCATTTTATATGCATCTAAATGAAAGCAGAGAAGTTGCTAGGATGCTAACTCTTCTGTTATAATGTGCTGTAGGAGTATGAGGTATCCCAAGGCAATAGTCAGATTTTCCTTTATTAGATATGACTGACCAGACCCATTAATACTTAATGGGAACCAGAGTGTTGGATTGTCTTATCCAGGATGTGCAATGGTTCTCCAGAGCATTATAAATTGCTTTAAATCCTAGGTTTTTCCAAGTTCATTAGTCTTTCTGCAGGACACTGTAATGATTGAAATTGACAGAGGCACTCACCCTAATGACTTCCTAATCAAATTGGAAAATACTATTTTCAAGGATGGAAGATCGTCTCTGAAACTTGCTTCCTTCCCTTTGGACTATCACTGTCAAAACTAGTTGGCCTTCTGGTTACTCAGCAAATTTCATTTGTTGTCCTGAACTTCTTTAATGGCAACAGAAGTAGTAAATTGGTTGGAGTGAAAAACTTACGATTAATGTGCTTGGAAGATTTAATATCTTATCTATATTTATATTTATGTATGTGTGTATTCTGTCCTTTGCTCAGTAGTTTTGTTATAAAAACGTATACTTTGATTTTACACCTCAGGAGCCTTTGGTTAGACATATCTTTATCTTACTTTGAATTAAGAAAAATAAATCTTTTCTGGATAAAATATACTTCTGAAGCTGAGATTATATTGCTACTTGAAAAATACTGTTTTTCATAGAAGAAAAACTGAAGAGGTTTATTAGAACTGGAAGTCAGTTAATAAAAAACAAAAAATGTTCTACTTCCCTTCCTGTTTTGATTGCCTTCTCAAGACGGTCTCTTTCTCAGCATTGCGGTAATGACCTTCAGCTAGGTCCATCACAGACATTAGGTAGATTCTCGACTGTCTTGTGCCTCAGTGTTTCTCTTGAACACCTACACTGTGGGACTAAAGAAATTGTCACAAGGGGACAAGATATATAGCACTGGTGGCATGGCAGCCTGGACAGTCTTCCTAAGCTGGTTGTTGCTTTACAACAGAAAAGTAGCAGCAAACTGATGGCATCCAGCCACTGCAGCTGGCCTGGCCGAGCAGTTAGATGTGATCCAACCCTGTGCCCCTGAGCCATCAGTTATGACCAATAAGGATTGCTAAACAGGTTAACTACTGTAGATTTTGAGGTAGCTGAATGTGGCAGACTGTGGGATCCAGAAGATCATTCCTTCTTGTGACAGAGCTGTGGGAGGATCTGCTTTTCATCCCATATCCCAGCTCCAGCCACTCCTGAGCCTGATCCCCATCCTCAGGGAAGGGAAAAACACTTTCATAGGTCTTTTCTTCCCTGCTCACCTGCTACTCTGACCTGAAGTTGTTCACACATGTGCACATACTGTCCATGGCCTGTGCCTTCTAACTCAACCGTGCTCTTCCTGAGGTGGGGGCACCAACGCTTGTGTCCCAGCACTGACCTGTCCTACTTCAAGGTGCCTGGCAGTGCACACCTGCACCAGATCTGAAGTGGGGGACAACACTCTGCGGCAGTTGCACTTTCTCCCCGCCCCTGTGCCCTGAGAACTGCTGTGGCAGTTGCACTGGTAGCTGCCCATCCCCCTCTCAGAACTGGGGCCTTCAATGGGCAGTCAATGGCTCATTGTGGAGACCCAGAGCCGGTGGGCAGGGCCGTCAGCAGAGGAGGGCCCAAGCGTGCCCACAGCCCAGAGAAGCTGGGAAGCTTCTCGAATGCCCACACTCGAGAGGCTGGGTGCAAAGAAGCCGAGAAGATTCTGGAACGCCCACAGCCAGATCTGAACAGAGTATAAATGGGGTTCCCGCCAAAGACCCCTTTGTGTGGTCTTCTCGGAGCTGCGGGTCTGCCATGCTGCCGGAGTCATTCCCCTTAGACAAAGAAGCCGTCTAAGGTAACTTCCCTGGATTGGGAGCACCTCACCTCTGCCTGTGGATGAGTGATAAATTACTGAATATCTACTTTAATAAGTCCTCATCTGGGACAGACGAGTGTAAATTCCTTGTCTGGCAGGCAAGCGTAAGTCCTGGCCACAATAGGCTGGTGTTTCTCCCTTATGGGTAAAACAGGGCAGAGAGGGCTCCGGTTGTGCTTTCTTGTGAGTGCGTATATGCATGCTGTGTATCTTCATTATACTTATTTTGCTGCACCCCAAATAATCTCCTAACCTAATATCCGAACCTGTATCTTATGTTATTGGAGTGCTAACTAATTGTATAAACCCCGTTTCTAATCGGTTTATCGGCGGTACTTTTCTGGCCAGAATAAAGTTTGTGTTGGACCTTGTCCATCTAAACTTATTTTTGGGGTGCCTCCGTGACACACTCACTCAACATCGAGTTAGAAATAGGATTTCATAAGAAAATAGAACAGACTATAGCCATCAAGCATAGTGCTCTGAAAAAATTAACTGTTTTGTTGTTCACTTACATGTGACTGGCCCCTTTTATCCTCACTCTTCCCTATGCTTGTTCCTCTCTGTTCTGCCTTGATCTCTCCCTTTATCAACTTGCCTTCCCTCCCCTAAACATCCAATAGGTATTGTATGAACTTAAATGTCTCATCTGCTCCATCTCAAAATTCTCTTTCCCCTACACTCCACCATTGATCATATACCCCTTTAAAAGGAACTGGCTTAATCTGTCAGGCAGAGTTTCTTTGTTGAGTTTCACAGCATGGACGAAGGCCTGATCATTCCTTGCTGTGCAAAAAAACTTGATGTTTTCTGCACTTTACTGATCTGATCACTTGGGTTCCTCCACCTGTCAATGATCCTCTGCCCACTGCTGATTAGCAATTTGGTTAGCCTTTGATCAGATAAACCTACATTTAGCCTCCAACCATGGAGGATTTTCTCTATTTATGGCTATTACTTGGAACGATTTATTCAAGAGGCTAGAAAAGCAATGGAATTGAAAAAAAAAGCCCTGGATGAGGCACAAGGTCTAGATACACTTAGAACTGGGCAAATGTTTGTGTGTAAAGGAACACATGTGTATGGAGGAGCACCTGCTCCAAAGAAAATACTTCAGGGAATTACACATGTAATTTGGAAGGGGCTGTGTCTTGTCCTTACATAACGCTGTGTGATTAGCAAGAGAAAACTCATTCTCTGAGCTCCACAAAAGGCCTGATGTAGCTTTTCCCTCATCCTCGACATTGAATCAAGGAAGCACAGGTGTCTTGCTGACCTTAAAAAAGAGTAAAACTTCAGTGCTGAACAAAGATTGCACTTGTTGGAAGCAGGTAAACTGTCAAAAGACTACAGTCTGGAATGCTGATCTTAAAAGAGGAAGAGTCTGCACTTCAGAAAGGTGGGAATGCACCATGTTGATGTTTGGGAAGAAAAGTATGTAGGTTCCCAAACCACAACCATTTGCAAGATTTTCTGGTTTCAGCCTCATTTTAGATATCATATTTATATAATATGATATTAGATATAATTTTATATACCGTAACATAGTAAAATTTTCAAATACAATTTTGGATAGCATGAAGAGGAAAGACAGATACGAAACTCAGAAGACAGTGGCTAAGCAAAAGAGTTGTGCATATGCAATAACCTGGGAAGTATACATGTTTTCTTGGCTGGCTGGTTTCTAGCACATTGGTGGTTTGCTCTTGGCTTTTACTTTTTACTGCACTGTAAACCTGCTAAACTCCTATGTGTTGCAGAAGTTTAAACACCTATGAATTTGCACAATTTGGACTAGAATTTGCAATGCAGGGGGAGGGGGGACTGCATATGTATGGAGACCCATAATAATGGGTCTCCATACAGTAACCTGCAGTGTGTAGGATGAACAATCTTAATAATAATGACATCATAAATTTCTAAATTCCCATTAGGGAGTGTGGCTTTGGGAGGCTTGTAGCAAAAGTACAAGCATTTTCCTGTAATTGCTCTATAGTCATGTAAGTCAGACACTCTTCTTCCTTTTGTTTTTCTTTTTTTTTTTTTTTACCTCAGTGGGTGATCCCAGTTCATGCAAGCTGGTTTATTCTTGTAGGTAACATTCCTGTTGCTTGTGCACAATTTTGAAAAATGGTTTCTGCATGTGTGTATACACAACCATGTACACATATGCATAGTTTAATCTGATATTATCTGGAAGAGCCTAAAAAGCCTTTTTTTGTTTTGAGAAAATTGAACATGAAATTTGAAATATGTGCAGCTTGTATCATCACTACAGACTTTCCTGTTTATATAATGGGATTGTCAGAGCTCAGGAAAGGCTTGTGCTTCTCCTTGATGCTGTGAATCAAGCAAACTGAATCAAGGATATGCTGGATTTCTTCAAGTGCCTTGTGAATAGAAATAACCGAGAATAAAAAGCTCAGCATTTTGTAAGCCGCTCACCCATGCACCTACCTTCCCCATATACCTTGAACATTCACCTCATGTCTCCTTTGTTTTTCCTTCTTTTTCTCCTCTTTGCCTAGATCGCTTTCTTTTGTCTCTTTTGTGTGCAGTCAGTTTTATTCTCTCTTTCAGTCTGCACTCCATGCCAGCTCTGTCTTCCCAGGAGCAAACCCCTCAGAGGGCGACTGCCTGTTCTGCTCGTGACAATGTTTGTTGAGGTGGATGGAGGTATGGATGAGCTGATAGTTCTGCATCTAGAAAATGTATGCAAGGCCACGATCAGTCCACGCATCTCTCTCCACAAGTCAGCACCAGAAATGGCTGTATGAATCACATATTACTCAATAGCCTCTTAAGCATTAAAGAAGGCACAATCTCCTACCAATTTCCAGGGAACTGTACTGAAGAGCATTTCATTGTACCCTGAAGGGTCAGCTGAGAAACAGTTTGTAAAATTATGTAGTATGCAAGGCCTTTAAGCTCTGCGCAGCTGACCCTCATGTTCTCATACTGGTATTCAATTTATCCTTGTCAATTGCCTGGTGCAAAGACTAATTTCCCACTTCACCATTTCTTCAAATTTACTTTTTCATAGTAAATATTTTAAATATCCAGAGCTAAGCACAACACAGACATTTTCCTTTCCATACTTTGTGTTTTTTAAAGTATTACCTGTCTTCTGAGACGTCCAAAACTGACAGAGTTTAAATGCAAGAAAAATCCAGTAAAAACTGCTGAAAATAATTTTTATGGCCACATATAGTCCAGTGGGCTTCTGGCTGCTGTAATATCCTTTTTTTTCAACCAAAACCACCACTCTTTTATATGTGGTAAACCACCGTGTAGTGTGGATAACCTTGACAGAGTATTGGAATATTACGGCAAGTTCTGAAGAGTTTGTATTCCTAAACTATTCAGACATTGTAAAAATGTACAGTGAAATACTTTGTGCTTCAATAAAAATACCCCAATGCTATTTCTTTCTTTCAGTGGATGCATTTTCTGCTATTGCCATTTATGTGTCTCAAAACTGTGTTCTCAGGTGATCCTCTTATTTATACAGAACAGAGGCTTATTCTCATTGCCTTTCACTGCACAGTCTCCTAACAACTTTTTGGAGGTCAGATTTGGCAGATGTCCCTAGGATATCATTGCAGGGAAGCTCCCAGGTCACAGCTGGGGTCCCAGGTTGGCATGACTGCAAGCACAGCTTGTGCCTTGGCACACTGGGTGCTGAGGTGCACAGCCAGGATGGGTGCACCTCCTCCAGCCCCTGGGCTCTGCTCCCAGGTATCCCCGCCAGCCTGTGGGGCCAGCCTAGACCATTGCCACACCCAACATGTCTTGCCTGTGGCATATCATGTGTGTCTTTTTAAAATATCCACACCTGCAGCCCCTGCAAAAGCAGGACCAAGAGTCACCCAGCTCTGTACTACTGGCCATACAGTCAAGCCGTGGGTCTGTCAGCCTGGCAACCCATGACACTGAGCATGCAGGGTGAACCACTGTAGTAGTAATGGCATGATACATTTCTAAGTTGTTATTAGGGAGTAAGGCTTGAGGAGGCTGTGAGCAAAGATGTACATGTATAGCCCCTGAGCAGCATTCGTGTTCTTTATTTTTTTCAGCCTTGCACCCCTTTCCTGCTGCAGCTGATCCATGCTCCCCACACAGTGAGACCTAAGCAAATGGACTAGTGGTCCATGTTGGACAGCACCAGTGCTGCTGATGTGCGGAGATCATAGAGTGCAAACAAGAACCTGTTTGTCCCGGTTTTGTTAAAAAAAAAGACCAGTATCTCTTTTAGTGAATTTTCCTTTCAGCTAAGTTCTTCTAAGTAACTGTACTTTTCTGAAGTTTGCCACATGTTTTTGTAAACAGAAGCAATGGAATGCAAGGCCGCTGATAAAAGTGCATGTCTCGTAAGTGAGAGGAGCATATTTGCAAGGAGGGGTGAACAGAACAGGTGACTAAAACTGACCAACTAAGTATTCCATCCCATCCACGTCATACACCATATAAAAGTGGGAGATCACGAGGGTCTCACTCTTTTCGACTATGGCCGGCATCTGAAGAGGACCCTACCTGTTATGCCTGCAATCCTAGGCCTGGTTCCAGGCCCTGCAGCCCTGAATCCAGTTCTAGTTTGCTGCGGAGTCCAGCCCAGGACTTCCGGGTGCCTGCCCTGCAGCTGCTGGAGCAACCAACGCTGAGCTGTGCCAGGAATTTCAAGATTGGTTTTGTATATTTTGCATTATTTTATCTATTTTATTAGTAGCGTTAGTAAAGCATTTTTAATTTTTTTTTCCAACTTGCACATCCCTCTCTCTTTTCCTCCTACTGCCTTTCCTCAGTGGAGAGGGCTGGCAGTGGGAAGGAGAGGAGGTTTACAGAGAGCACCTGCCACAGTTCCTTGTTGCCCTGTGCTTAAACGGTGACACTGTTTTAGATGAAACTCCCAAGGTTCTGCTTGGGCTAGCGACAAACCCCTGCAGAGATGTTAGGAAACAGAACAGAGGTCTAGAAACCATTTCAAAAGTGTCTGAAAAGTATCTGTGACATAGTGGTCACTGTGACAAAGCGGTATGTTATTTTGTTGTCTTCATGAAAACTGGGATTTTATGCACAGAAAATATAACTGGTTTAGAATACTAAATATTTAGAAGCTTATAACAAACTATGGTAAAGCAATGAGAACTATCCCCACACCTACATTGCAGACAGCTTCATTAGCAAGTGTAAGACTAGCAAGCCTGATGAGTTAAGGTGAATAAAGAAACAATTCTAATGGAATGGCAGATTGTTTAAAAATACATAATGATTTCATATAGCAGTGCAAAAGATAAAATGTTCCTTTGTCACAGATAAATATCCAAAGACCTTGATGAAAGCTGCCATTTAAAGTGTTTGTTTCTGTACTTCTTAGATGTGCATAAGTACAGGTAATATCTAGTTATATGAATTAGAACTTGTGAAAATTGGGTTTATCTCATTGACTGTGGAAAGCTGTGGCATATGCTATTATTACCCCTGATACCATAAGCCCTGATCCCCGCCCTGTATAATACAGAGAACTAAAGGAGATAGTTCAAGTTTCCAATGCTTATGCTCTAAAAATAGAACTGTAACATGCATAATATGCATGCAGGGTGTTACTGTGCAACTGCCAGTGTGAATTCTGTATTTTTAAATTGAGATGGGAAGAAAGAAGAAACAGTGATTTAGTGGGGGTGGGAGGGGGTGGGAAGGAAAGAAAGGCGATACAGTGGAAAATAATATGAAGAGATTGGTGGAGAAAATGTGTTGGGGTTGAGAGGAGAAAAACAGAAGGAATGGCTGGAGCTAGCAGCTAAGTAGAAAGACAAACAGTATTCAGAGTAAATACTACAGAAAACAGCTTTCTGTCATCATCAGCGTTGAAGGTCAAAGCCTAAAATGTTTCTGCAGCTGTTCTTGCCAATATAAGTCTCAGGCTGCTTCTATTCAAAATAAATCCCAGATACTATTTAAGTGATAGCTGGCATATGCATTTCAGAATTTGGGGAATGGTAAGCTTTCTTCAAACATCATCTGCCGAAGAGAATTTTCATGGAAGTGAGCTTTCAGTGACTCACCTGGTGGGAATATAGTCTAATTTTTCTGCAGTACTAATGTCAGAATTATTAAATAACAACTAGGTTAAGGTGATGCTTATGTTTCCTTATTAGATTTCCTATTTTTATTTATGATTTCTGTTACATTGTGGTGCTTTCCAAATAGGTAAAATGCTTATAAAAATTCCAAAGATTCATTTTTCAAAGGGAGTAGGCAGTGAGGAGCCTCTGTCCAATGAGCCTTCAGCTGGGGGTCTGACAGACATATGGCAGAAAATTGTGTCTGTTAAAATAAATCTAATTTAGCAAATGTCTACACTGCAGTCACCTCTCCTCTGCTCTCAGTGCCTGTGCTAGGTGATTTAAAGCAAAATCACATATGCATAAATGAGTTGCCATCTCCATAAAGCCTGTAGGACAGACAGTCACTACAGGCTTAGACAGTCAAACCAGATGGCTGGAGAATCCTTCGCCTGAGAGGTGGCAAGAGGCACTGATCGCAGCTTGACATTTAGACGATGTGCTTTGTCCAGCTTAACGATCTGCAGTAATTCAGTGTCAAGCTTTGCAATGGAAAAGGCATGTTGGAGTCATTCAGGCAAGACATGAGGAAGAAATTTTTTGCAATGTGGGTGGTAAAACACTGGCACAGGTTGCCCGGAGAGGTGGTAGATGCCCCATCCTTGGAAACATTCAAGGCCAGGCTGGACAGAGCAACCTGATCTAGTTGAAGATGTCTCTGCTCATGGCATGGGGATTGGACTAGATGACCTTTGAAGGTCTCTTCCAACCCAAACTATTCTGTCATCCTATGATTGCATGGTATCATTGATTGGTTTGTCATGCCATGATGCTGCGGGCCAGTGGTGATCTCCACGATCTTTCTTTCCTTCACCCTACCTACAGAAAAGCTCAGAAATGGAAAGGAAAGAATCACTCCTGCTTTGTATTTTACTTCCCCATACTGTGGAAATCAGGACTGTCTCTCATTCCCACTTGACTACACAGAAAACCTCCATGAAGGCATCTGCGTGTTCAGCCCTTTCCCCACAGACTTGAGAAAGCCGAGCCATGAAGGAAACATTACTCTGCCAGCACTTTCAGAATCTCCCTTCAGCTCTTAGATGTCATCAGCAAATCTAAGCTGGGAGTGACTTCCTGAAGGCAGCAGGCATGCCCTGCAAGGCCACTGGGACTGGTAAATCTGCAGCAAGAGTGTCTGTGATTTAGAGATACAACCTGCGGGTGTACTCACTTCATGCAGCTGAGAGCATCTCTTGAGTCTCCTGAATGCAGGGAGGGAAACTATCTCATACAGGGCCCATTTCAACAAAGCCATTTTTGTCATGTCATCATATTTGCTGTCTCACTGGAATTATAAACTTGCTGTCATGAGAGAAATCTAGGAGCCCTACTGATAGGCTTTTCTTTGCTAACTGATACATAAGGACTTCTTTAGTCTGCTTTACTCTGTTGTTCTCGCTTCTTTCCAAACAACTGTGAAAACTTTGCAGCTTCCAGCCTTTCAGAAGGATTTTTTTGTGCGTAACTTTTGCTTCATTGAAGGGCAGAAGGAAGCAGGAAAAAGAAAAGTCTTTCTAACAGCCAGAGAGAGCTTTTCTAACAAAGACATTCTCACAAGTCTGCGAGTTGGCAAGGTCTTATTTTTCTTACCTTAAGACAAGATACGCATGCTGTTCAATTTAAAACAAGGGAAAAGCAATCAGCTGCTACTATAAATTCCTGTAAATAAATAAACAGCTTCTCAAATTTAATCTCAAAAAGTCAAACTCTTATAGCTTCATCCTCCTTCAGTTTTGCTCCATTACTAACCTTTAGAGAGCAGAGCAAACAATCGGACTCCACTGACCACAGCTCATTAGTTCCAAGCAAGGACTAGTATGGCTGTGATTTATGTTCTGGACCTACAGGTCGTGGCACTTCGTTTTCACCCTCCTATGGATTTATTCTGGGCTGCTGAGGTCATGTCCTAACAACCCCTGCTTTAGAGACACTTTCTCAGCTATCTCCTGTTGATTGGTCTGTTTTCTTTTTAATTCATGTGTAGCTTCACTTTTTCTAAAGATGAAAAAATTCAGTTTATCACCTCCAATGTCATATGCTGCTTTTTTTTCACATGTAAGAATAAATACAAAATGGCTGCCCTAACAAGAAAGTAACATAGAGTGTCTTAATTACCATGAGAATTGCTAGAACAGGCAGAAAACTTCTTCATTTTTTGTTTGCTGGCAGATGCAGAAATTGCAAAACCATTCTGTTCCAGCAGGGTAAAGACAGTCCTATTTTTTTTTTTTTTTTAATTTGATGGATAGATAAAATATTCCAGGTCTTCCTTATAAACCATCTGCTTTGACTGTGATTGTCCCTCAAGTGCAGGACTTACAAAAGCCCAGAGATCTCTGCAACCTTTTAAAGAGACATTGAGTATCTCTGACTACAAATACTAGTCTTTTGCTTCGTTTTGCTTTGCCAAAATGTGTGTATTCATATTTGGTTTACAACAGTCACCCTAATATCATAATGACATATATGCTAGCTATCAAGTATCAGAATTTGTAAAGTACAAATTAGTATCAGGCACATAACTTTTTGCCTGTGTGTTGTATGAAATTTCTGACCATGTCATTTAAGAGCATCATAGAAAACGAGTTCCTTAAACTCCTGAAAAAACACCCCCTAGAAAACCCAGGGCTACCCTTAGAAGACTGTGGGCTATCAGTTTGCTTGCAGGTGATCCTGACAGAAGATCTGACAATATATTTGTTTGGCTGCTGTAACATGTATTAAGCTTCACTGCATTGCTCTGAAGATTTAGAACATGGATGACTTCTAGAATAAGGGAGGTGCATTATGCTTTGATTACCTACCCCTGCATCCTGCAGCCTGCACAGGCGAAGATGCAGAAGAAAGGCAGAAATTCAAGGGGGAACTATTTGGTGGAATAAAGGGGGCCTGTAATCTGGAGTGGTTATTATTCAGCTATGGTTCTCTAATCAATAAGTCTGGCACTTTTCCTTGCACATAATTATGTGATTAGGTTATTGACATTTAAAAATAGATAAAATCTTTTGTATATAAAAAATAATCTAAAAATATACATCTAATACTCTTAAATATTTCTTAAACATGCACAGTCCACTTTTACAGGATATATTTATAGGGCTTTGTAAGAATATTTTTCCAGTTCTTTCTCTGAAGTGGAGAACCTTAAAGCTGAATCAGAGTGTTTTACCTCCTGGTACTGAGGAAAGTAAAACATTTTTCCCTCCTGCTGTACGAATGCAATTCAGGAGTCATGCTACTGGCCTTCTACTAATATTAACTGTACTTACATATTTCTTAAAACAAAAGGAGGCAAGGAAATTATTTTGCCAAAGCTACTGAGCAAGATCAGGAGGATAATCTACGTTTCCTGACTCATAGTGTCATGCTATTTACATTAAACCCCACTACTTCTCAATAGCCTGTCAGATTTGCATTTGCTGTACAAAATGTTGAGATTGTTGACTACCATCTCAAATTCCATTCAGAGGAAACTCATAAATCTTTTCTCTATTTTTGAGACAGAAACCTTGAAAACAAACACAAGCATTAATCTGACTAACCCGGATGTGATTATGCCCATGGCAAGGAAGTTTCTTTAACTGTCCTTTTCACAATGCATATCCATTTGGTTCTAAGAATCTCTCAACATACCTGTGCAGACTCCTTGCTCAGGATCCCTGTCAATTTTAGCAGTTTGTAAGCAATTCTCAAAATTGCTTCAAAATTCTTAAAACTTTGATGTATAAAACATGAGCCTCACATTTTGCACTTGATTTTCTGTACAATAACAAGTGAGACAGTATTTGTCATTTCTGTAGTTTCTGTAACTTTTAAGTGACTTTGGGCCTTAGGATAATCTTTTGAAAAGAAACAAGTCCTCTGCAAAGCATAGTGGGCAGCTGGCCAAAAATAACCATAAATGCTTTCTCAGCAGTGTGAAATGTCTGAAATGAAAGACAGATGTGGTACAGTGCCCAGGAAAGGAAAGGAGTCTTGACACGATGGCTCCTGCAGAAATACAGCAGACTGATATAAATCAATGGAGTAATGCAACGTGTAGCTGTAAAGTTTACAGGGAGGCATTTTAAGCCACAGAGATACAGGGCTACCTTAGAAATGTTCATGATGACTGTTGAGGGAAGCTAAGGTGGACACATCTAAGGTGGAAAGGACCAGGAAGTAAAATCTGCATTGATATAACTCAAGCTGCAAAAGTATTTGTGGTGTTATCCTGCTGGCTTCACAATCTCGAAAAGAGGCTGAGTGCAAAATGTTGATGGAAACTAGAAGCCAACAAAATGAAAATAAATGTTATATTTTTGTGACCGAGATTTAGAGGATACTTTAATTGAAGGTTTAAAGCAGGGGTGTCAAACTCATTCTCACCGGGGGCCATATCAGCCTCACAATTATACTCTATAATTGTAGGGGTAGTTACATTGATACAGTCCTAAAATTACATTTGGCCCTTTGAAGGCAACCGTGAGGCTGATATAGCCCCCGGTGAAAATGAGTTTGACACCCCTGGTTTAAAGCATCACTACTGAATCGCTGGTTACAACGGGATGGCAAAACTTCTATTTGTTAAAGATTGAAAAATTATCAACTTTTGATTAATAGCACATCCATCAACTACCAGGGGTGCCATGTTAGGTTACAGTCTGTATATCTTATTTGTGAACAGAATCAAGTAATATATGCTTACACCTGAGCTAGTCACTATTATCAGTGAAATTTCATTCCCCAGCTCATATCATGTTACTAAGTCAGAGTAATCCTGGATGAGAAAAGACTTCCTCATTAATTATAACTGATCTTGCTTCCACGAAGTTTTAATAAAAAGAAAAAGGTAGCTAACACTATGAAGGTTTTTGTTCAATTCTGAATCTCTTATTTTCCTTTGATTTTTGCTTCTGGCCTTAATGGGGAAGCCACTGGTGATCTGAAAGCAAGAACATGGCTATGCCTACATTAGCAAGCAGGTTAGCTCAGTAGGAGCAGAGCATTAGATCAAAGCAGTTGATACTGGAGCCCAAATATATGCAATTTGCACATTTTACTTTAGGCTACATTTAGCCTGGTCTGCAGAACTGAATATTCTCACCCTGCATGTGGTTTGAAACTGCCCTGAGCCCATATCACTGGTTAAAGTCCATTACGGTTTGTAGTATGTTAGATCTGCACCTGAATCAGGGATCTCTGTTTAATTTCATCTGAAAGAAATCCAGTTCTCATATGCCGAAATTGCTCTATAAAATGGTCCAAAATGCTAATACAGACACAGCCTGTGTCAGCCAACAATATGTATACTTTTTTCCTATCTTTCTGCAATATCATGTTAACTGGAAAACCTACAACTTTACAAAACCAAAGATATTTCAAATTACACTATAAATACATTTTGAACTAGCAGTATTATGCATAGACAGAAATTATATTGCCTCAATATCATAACTGAAGGGTGTATTCATTTAGTACAAAATGCATAGTCAAGCAGTCGGTATTAACAATCAGTGCAATAGAGCTCCAGAAATTCACTTTAAATGCACATAGAGCAAGTTATTTATGGAGTGGCTGAGTGAATTTTGAATGCATTGAGAGACTACCTATTGTCATTTTCCATAGAAGTTATTTGGTTCTAGATATTATAGCAATCTAAATATTTTCATTATTGTGCTGACAATTGTTCAAATAGTGGGTTTTCTCTTACATCTCTAAAAAGATTTAGTGGTTTATATTAAGTGGTGCAACTTCTACTTGTATGCTTACACATATTAATATATTCCTAGATTCTTCAGGTCTGGAATCATCGGTATCAAACTTTTAAATCTGTGTCGTGTATATTTGTGCCTTTACACATATCTACCTTCGATGAAGGCTGAGATATGCATTTTTATGAAAAACAGCACAGATACATGCTACATAACTAAAAAGCCATTTTCTATTTTGTATGAAATGACTCGAATACACTGCAAGATCTTGTACTACATCAGTTCTCATTTAAATAAAGAGAAGTTACAGACATTCAGCAT
Organism: Pampusana beccarii; assembly: GCA_013399365.1. NCBI lineage: Eukaryota > Metazoa > Chordata > Aves > Columbiformes > Columbidae > Pampusana > Pampusana beccarii. The sequence goes on along the minus strand of VWYH01003568.1, from coordinate 289,894 downwards.
TTCAGAGAATTAAGGCAACCCTCTTAGGAAGTGCTTCGCTTAATGGTTTACATAGTTCCTAATTTCACGCTATGGTGTGTATTTTGTTGGCAATGTGTTTAAGCCAAACACGTGTAAGTACCTGCAGGTGTTACCCTATCCCCTATTTTTTAAGTCAGGCTCTTTCTGTACATCCTGAAGGATACCATGAAGCCTGCTGTTTCGTATTAGTTTTACATTTCCATTTTACGCGCTTATTCAAAATCAATCAAACTAACAAAATGAAACAAACAAACAAAACCACTCATCTACTGACCAGAAAAATGTCCCCAATGATAAGAATTGTTTACGAAATTAATACATAGTTCACCTCTGTTAGGATGTGTTGTATATTCCAGAAAATTAGAGTTCATTTACAAAATACCAGCATGGTTTATGGTATAGAATGTCTGTAAGACACAGTCATTGAAATAGGACAAAAAGTGGATGTGCTCAGCAAGGGTTATTTTTAATAGATAAAGCCCATCTTTTCAAATCAATAGATGCTTCTTCAAGCTTTCATTCTAGACTATAGCTTTTTCTGTATGCTCTCAACTGCAACCGATAAATCTAAACATATGTTTACTCTACATGCTCTACCACAGTGTTTTTAGCAGAGCACATGTGTTCTAACAGCTGAACGAATAAGCAATATACAAGGACCATTTTGGAAACACATGATCTTTCCTTTTCTTACGAAATACTACATGCTGCCAAGATAGATGAAGAAATAGGGGATCAATATAAGGTATTAATCTCTTCAGAATTAAAATTATACACAGTCTTTTAAGCACATGCCTAGAGCTAGTGAATTATTGTATTTGAAGTCAAACTGCAGATTAAACTTGGAGAATGCGGAGGGAGGCAGCCAAAGAGAGGGATAGAAATGAATCTGTATAAGGGGGAGGGGAGTGACATTTTGATTTGACACGTTAGCGTCTTTATATTACTGTTCTGCCAGCAAAGAGCCTCTCTGGAGGTGTATGAAAGATTTTGCACTTAAAACTAAACTGGCAAAATAATCTTCTTTGCTGTGTGGATTAACGTTAGGAAATTTTCTTTTGCTTGTCTAGAGCAGTTCTGATTCTCTCTGAATAAGTTTAAAACTTTTTTTTTTTTTCCATCTTCCCCAGGTTTGGGTTCCTAAAATGTGCTAGTCACTATGGGAGGGAAAAAAACAGTCACAGCTTTGTATCTCATTTTTTCTCTAATTGAAGTACCTTCCATACTTGTCACAATCTCAGAACAGAAGGCGCAGGGAGGTAGAGGAGGCTTCAGGTGGCAAGCAGGCACATGAAAATAAAATAAATCAAAGTTCCAAAGACACAAGTGAGAATGAACTATTGTTTAAAAGACTTGTTTTCTCATGGCTGTATTTCTATCCAGCCCAGACTCACCTTCTTCTCCCAATCTATATATCTACTTACCACTATTTTGGCAATGCTTTCATTATACATTACACCTAATCTTGGTTCCTTCTCTGTCATAATTTGCTCTTTCTTTGACCCTCAAATCCCATGTCTAAACATCCCCGCTTTCGCTGGGCACTGGTTCCTGCCTTAGATTTTATGGTTATTGATTGAATTCTAGACTCAGACCCCTTTGGTGATATTCCTACTTCTTCAGAGATCAAATTTAAAATTAATTTTCCTTCCACTGCCCACTTGCTCATTTTCCCAGTTGTGGTTGTAATTATGATGGCAAGTGCTGACTGTCTTTCAGTCAGACGGTGAAAAGGGGAAAAAAAGGAGATCTGTCTTAACTCTCTGAATTCTCTTGGCTTTGGCGCTCCTTCCTCTATGATTTGAACATATGAATTTGAGGAACCAGAAGAGAAGCTGAAAAAAAAGGAAAGATTACAGAAATTATAGAAACACCAGTCTGTTTGCACAACCAGTTTCTGCTGTGAAGAATGCAAGATCCATCTAAAGGCAGATTTACTACTTTTAAACCACAAGTACAAGCCAACAGAAACTTAAATCCCTTCCATCTCTTTGCTTCCCTTTTCATGGAATTAGACACTATAATTCTGCGCAAGGGTTATTTTCTTAATTTGTTTTTGTAAAATGCAACTCAGAGCCTCTTTAATCTTGATAAATTCCCAGCTTTGATGACTTGCAGTAGCAATGAGTTCCACAGTCTATTGAAAAATACTCTCAGCAGACATTTCCACTTATCGGTTTATGATCTGTCATCACTCATTTTCCTTGCATTTACATCCTTCCTCCCTGAAGCAGGAGGGAAGTTGATTTAAAATTGTTTAAAATATATGAAGAATGTATTTTTTTTTCCCCCCAGTGTGTATTTTCTGTTTTCTCTCAGTATTGAACCTAATGATGGCCTCTGTAAGCTCAGTGTCTGGCCTCCCTGAAGTTCCTCACAGTCCTCTCTGCTTTTCTGAAACCTACAGAACTTTTACAGCCTGCTTACTTTGCTGGTCCCCTATTCCAGACCATGGCTGTGCCAGTAAATGTTGATTTCAGGATGGGATTTTGAGGCACTCTGTATTTTCCCACAGCAGAAACTGACAGTTTAATTCTAGTCTTTCTCTTCTGTCTCTTAGACAATTTTGATCCCCAGTAATGCTTTAGCTCACAAATATTTACTTACCTTACTAATTTCCTTTGCAGGACCTTGTCAAAGGACCAAATAAACTGCCTGCTATCTATTACTTTGGTGACACTCATTGAATTTTAACACACCAGTGAGACTCTTCAGAAAACCACAGGCTAGGCTTTATCACAGCCTGGCCTTTCAGGTGTTTATTGTTTTATTTTCCTGATACAGATGCTAAGTTTATTCATCTGTAACTTCTTAGATCACTTTTGCAGCCTTTTTAATTAGAGACATAACATTTGCCACACTCTAAGTTACTGATACAGTAGGTATGTTTAATTAAAACTTTGTTAGCTGCTCTGTCCCCTCAAACTTAAGCTTTATCTGAATTCTGTTGTTTCTATCATTTACGCCTGGTAACTTGAGACTTTATCAGTTTCTTTCAGTATCTTTTCTCATGATAACTCAATCATTAGGAGCTCCTCATCATTACTGACGGGCAAAGACAGCCCAGCACAGAAAATGCCAGTCAGCAGAGACTGATGTGAAGTAACAAATGTGTTAGCACTACCTGCATCTTCTTTAATTGTTCTTTTTATCTCCAAGGACCTCTGCCCAACTGAGCCAGAAACTGTGAATTTGCAGTTTCACACATGTCCATATAATGAAATCAGGCCTTAATGCCCATTCACCTTGGGTCTTTTCTTTAGTGATATTTGCACAAATTATATCTTCATTAGCATAGTCCCCTCTTAAACACTCAAGTCTGTAAGTTTTTACCCATGGTGCAAGGGCTTTTCCCATAGTTTTCCTTGTTCCTTCCAGCCGAACTACAAAATTAGCAGTGATCCATGAATTGCCACACTCCATACATTCTTTAAGAAAAACTATACCTTTTTATCTAAACTGTGATTGCTGTCATACATTACATTATAGACATAATGGAAAAATATAACATGAATATAACATTTGTTTTAAACATATTTCAGGGAAAGAAAAAAAATACAGGTAATACTATACATGACCAAAAAATTGTTAATGTTTATTGAATTAAACGCCACCCATAAACAAGTACTTAATTTTTTTTTTTTTTCATGAAAGACAGAACTTTCTAGTCTTGTTAATGTAATTCAGTAGCTGGCCAAAGGGGAACTGAGCTCTCAGAAAAAAATCCTACTGCCAGAGTTTGAAATTTCAGACCCTAAATACAAAGTCTGATTTCTAATTTTAAGACCAAGAGCTGCCACTAAACTCTTCCCAGAAGGCAAGCAGGATTGGCCTGCTGTTAATATTTACAGAAAAGGAAAAGGCCTATTAGTACATTATCTAGTAATGTGCAGTAGAAACTCATGATAGAATATCACCATCTGTGCCTGGGCCTAAAATGGAGCTTACTTTTGAAGATGTGATTTAAATTATTTCTTTACCGATTAAAGTACCAGAGTGCCAAAGTGATGACAAGATTTTCCCTGCCATCTTCTTAAAATTACGACATAGTCTTTTTCATTTTTTTTCCCATCCTCTCTCTGTAAGTTCATAGGAAATAAATTTTCAAAGGAGTGACATTAATGGGAGTCATGCAGTTAAATCTCTGTGCATTGCTTTGAAAATTTACTTGCTAGTGTACTAATGAAAATTTAGGTCCTTGAATATTTATTATCCTCTATGGGATATCATAAATGTAGCTCTTATTTAAGCAAATAGGTGAAAAGTCTGCCATGTATGCACAGTTTGCTGACATGTATGTAATTGCAATCAAACTGTATTGTTCAATAATATCAGTTAAATTTCCATTGTTACATTCATCTGCTGTTTGACCCCCTCCCTCCTTGATAATTGCAGGTTTCCAGATGGATTTCGCTTCCAGGGTTCAATCTCCCACTTAGAAGGACTGTGAGATAAAGACCAAAAGCATGCAGAAGGAAAGCATTTTAATTGGAAAAACATATTTGAAATGCTGATAGATATTAATTTTCCTGGGAGCTGCCTAGCTACTATCTTTTTTGTTTGGCTTTGAAAATTTCCGTCATCTACTTGCTAACAGGCAACCTCTTGGATGGGTGCTGAGGATGGGAAGGAAGGGACAGGGATCGTTGATGTGGGACTGTGATGGAAGATTGTTTTAACTCTAAAATATGACACAGCTACAAAGTTGTGATTACCTCTGGACCTTAGCTGTTGATGGGCCCTAATAAATACTCAGAAACAGATTCTCCAGCAGGACTACTACTGTGTCTTCCTGCCGCTGAGTCTTAATCAAACACTATTAGAAATGAAAATTCCAGTTAACTCTGGCATGAATTATCCACATTGCCCTCTGTTGCCCCTTATATATCCCACATCTTCACAAACAGCCTCAGGCTCTTGCCTAATGCTACTCATCTGCTGGGACAGGGTTCCTGTCCCATCCATACATGAGAGAGGAAGATGCTTAAAGGGCTGGTTTGTGGGATTATGTCCGCAACATGCCTTCACAGGAGGTTGTTAGTCTGTGTCTCCGCTGCCTGCTCTTTCTTCTGTGCACTATTCAGAGCACAACGAGAAGTTTGTCTCTCCTGCTAAACCAATTCCTGCTACCCCAGAAATCACAAGTCAGAGTATTTCCACATCAGTGTCGTCATGTGGGCAGTTAAAAGTTGCCATGTCTTCCTGTCGAACTAATTAGTTATTTATCACTTTAGTGTCTGAAAAACTTTTAGAGCAATCTAGTCCTTGGAGAATGAAATGTTTTTATAAAATGCTACCAGCTGAATAATGGCACCAAAATAATGACAGAGCATTTGTTCATCTAAGGATTCAGTGGAGGAGGAACCATGTGCATAGTGGGTTATGACAGCTTGAATTGTGCAAGTAGCAGAGTTTAAGTCTTCGTTGTCTTCATCCTTTGAGAACATAATTAGATCTACTTATTAAAATTATATCTAATAAAATTGAGGTTTTCATACTAATTATATAAAAGAATAAAGAAATAGCATGTGACTAAGCAACATCGATTTCTGTCTTGTTACTGAATGACTTATCTCCCTGGAAAACTCTAGTTTTATAAATGCTTAAATTCATTACAACTGATATAAAAAGGATCTGTAAGGGACAAGGGTAGGTTTAAAAAGGGGGGGAGGGGAAGAAAGGGAAACAGAATCTGGGGAGCACCGTTGGTATCTTCTCACTTAAAATCTTAAGCTAAGAGCTGCCTATTTTTAAAATTACCAGAGCACTGTTCCTTTTCTAAAAATAAACCCAAATCAAGACCATAACCCACTATCTGGCCCATTGATGTTTGTCTCATTTATACAATCCTAGTGTAGATAGTCCTTGTTGTTTTAAAGACTAGATGTCTTTCTCAAGGTATGCATGTGTCTATGCATATTTGATTTTATACAAAGTTTGTTTTCTTCTTGCTTTTGTTAAAAAGTGGCATGCTTCAGCTACCTTTTGCTGCCTCAAGATTGCTGAGGAAGTTTGTATTTCAAAAGTGTAATAGTTCCTGCAATCATTTCCTGTTAGTCCTATAGGGACCTGAAAACATAGTAATCTGATTTCATGCTTTGCTTTAAAGATCCAACATGTATCTATTATGTGTCGGCTAGAGGGACCAATATTTTGTGCATGTGAAATTTTTTTTTTTTAAAAAAAAGATAAATAGAAAGGAAAAACTAGGTAGTATGTGTTGCAGCTCCACTTTCCCTGTCACAAAAGCAAAAATGAGAAAAATAGGATCATTGTTGCTATGCATCTCATGGTCTTTGTTCGTGTCCCCATGGTAACTGGCAGAAGTCATTCGCATTCTGTGAAAGCATCAGGGAGATGCATGTGTGCAGCAGTTCAGAAAGCTAGACGGTCCAAAGGAGACGACAAATATGGCCACTTTTGAAAGGACTTCAAAAGGTCGTTCTCAGGAAGTTAATGGAAGTCCTGGTAATATGTAAACCATGCCAAAACAATATTTTTATTTTAAGGATAGTTTAAACCTACAGTAATGGGTAAAGCTCTGAAAGTTTGTGGTGGTGTAATGTACAGTTCATGACACAGGTCCTCAAATGTTATCAGTAAATAAAAGTCCTCTGAAAGATGATGACATTTTTCAACCTCAGATTTTGTCCTAATTTTTACTGCATACAAAACTGCACTTAAAAGTTTAATGTTTTAGTTTACTGTTGCATGCCTGTTTTCTTCCATCCACGGGATCTCCTTGTCTGTGTCTTAAAGATCTGCAAGACTGATAAATATACTTTTTTTATAATAGGCATGCTTTTGTGGGAAACGTCACTGTTCACTTTTATCTGTATGTGCAATGGCATCACTTAACATAACTTACAAAAAAATCCTGATGAAATGCAAGGAAAATGAAACAAGGCAAATAACAAAAAAAGTATTAAGATGAAAATAACAATTCTGCATGTTGAGGAATTCTGACCTACATTCCACATGCTTTATATGCAGTAGCTTACATGAGTCTTGAGAAAAGACTGAATGTTTTTTATATATATATGTTTTTGTTTGTTCTGTTTTGTTTGGTTTTTTTTTTAATTCTACTTTCTCTTTTCTTGACTATTCTCAATGCTGAAATTCCAATTTATTTTCTCTTCAAGGTATTCAGCTCCAGCTTCCTATTAACCTTTAATGATATTTCTCTCAGAACAATCCCACAGGAGTCTATCCCTGCTAGTATTAAAAGGGTGATTTTTTTAATCTGTCATTCTCCAGAGTGCTTCAATCAATATTCACTAAGGAGTATCTGTTAACATTGAATTATTGGGATTTTTAAGTGTATGTGTATATGTGTATATAAATCTCTCTCTCATGTAGAATCATAGAATGTCCTGAGTTGGAAGGGACCCACAAGGATCATTGAGTCCAACCCCTGTCCCTGCACAGGACAACCCCACAGTTCACACCATGTGTCTGAGGGCCTTGTCCAGTCTCTTCTTGAACACTGTCAGGCTTGGGGCCGTGACACCTCCCTGTGGAGCCTGTTCCAGTGTCCACCACCCTCTGGGGGAAGAACCTTTTCCTCATGTCCAACCTGAACCTCCCCTGGCACATCTTCCTGACATTCCCTTGGGTTCTGTGGTTGGTCACCAGAGAGAAGAGATCAGCGCCTGCCCCTCCTCCTCCCCTTGTGAGGAAGCTGCAGCCGCCATGAGGTCTCCCCTCAGATTCCTCTCCTCTCCTCCAGGATGAACAAATCCAGTGACTTTAGTGGCTCCTAGTTGTATGCAGAGCCTCATGCACAGCTGCACCCCTGTGGCTGAGGCATACTCTGTTTCTTCCAGTGGCATAACACTGTGATGGTACAAGGCAATGTGGGGTTTCCTTGAGGGTGGGAAAGTGCCCTGTTGTCACCCTCTACCCCCTGCCAGAACCTGAGGGCGATAAGGGGGGAAATGCCCATCCGATTCCCTGCCTGACCTGGCACTCTGCAGCCCTTTCCAGAGCTGTCAGGTACTGCTGGATGCTAGAGTGCACTTTGGTCGTGCAGACGTGTTTCTAGCTCAGGACAAGTGCCAGGCACACCATGCTGTACCCGTGCGACCGCTGTCAGGAACTGTGCTCTTGCACTCACCTACCTAAACCCTGGCACTTGGAAGTGACTTGAGAGGTGCCATGTCTGGTTTTACTGATATAGCAGTTCAGTTCTTGCTCCATCTTCAGTGAGTGGCAACAAGAGTGGTGACTACCACTGGTGAATCATGACAGGCGATCATGTGAATCAGCATTATAGAAAAAATTCTCCATGAAAGTAATTCAGATGAGGAAAGGACAAAGCTGATACTGCTATGCTTTCATATGAAGAATTAACCTACACTCTCATAGCCCAGAAATACCTATATATTTACTTAATAAAGCCTGAGGTCACATGCACATAACTCAAGATATGACTATCTGACAAATACAGCAAACATAGCAGTTCTTTTCAATATAGTAATATTTGATCATTTGAAATATTCATATAATAGGGTTTAAGAAAGAGAGAAACAATTTTTGCAGTCTTTCTCGGGATTAAATATGCCTTAGGATACCGAGCTACCTAAATCCTGCAAAGCAAACTTCACATTCAGGCCTGCTTTCCCGGCTTTAAGTTTGCTACAATACCCAAGTTCACTGAACTATACGTAAAAATGTTTGCAGAGCTGCTTTCTTGTGTAGTTTGAAATTTTTATTTGAAGCATTCGTCCACCCGGTTTCACACCTGAATTCACACTCTATGACATCAGCTCAACTTAGGCTTGTATATTTAGTGCCTTATGTGCCTGTAGTTGATTTGTCTACGAACTATGGAGTAAAGCACATTGTTCTGTATAGTCATGTGGAATATTTGCACAACAATAACATTATAAAAACAATGCATTTGATTTATGACCCTACATTTCTGATTGTGCATGTATTGGAGTAAAGAAATAAAATATTATATTTTTTAACTGATCAAAACCTCCTAAATTATAGCAATTATAGTTCTAAATTTTATAGAATACTTTTAGTAGAAAATAGACATTTTTGCTACACATAATTTCTTAACAGTTAAAGTATTCTTAATATGTACTTGAAGTAGACTAAAAACCACTGTAAGGTAAAGTGAATTATCACAAGCTAGAAAGTAAAGGTTCCAGTGTCGTATATGTCTTGCAGTGTGCCTTTGGACAATAAAACACATCTCCATTTTCCTATCTGCCATGTAAGATAAAAATAGAGGTTGCCTTGCAGAGACACTATGAGATTTCATTAGCTAATGTTTACACAGAGCTTTGAACTAATGAAACATTACAGTGCAAAGCATTATTTTCAGCCACGGGACTTCAAGGATGTAGAAAGGATCAAATATCCTTTTCACTTAAACACAGTGAAGAGGAGGTCAGATTTTGTTTTGAAGTTCTAAATCCTGTTGGCTTTTTAGTTCACTTCAAGGTTGCTCCTTACCTTTTATTGACTACTTACTTTAAATTCCTTTCTCTGTGTCTTCTCCTTTGTTATAAAAGTTGATTCAAGGTTTGCATGCACTTGCTCAACTGAATGCTTGAAGGAAGGAGTAATGCATCCTAAAAAAGGTTACTTATTTCAAAAATACCGCATACTGCAAGAATATCCATGTCTGCTGTTCAGTTTCTGTTACTAGAGTGGTAAATGCTTGGTCAGCATTATCTTGAGTCTACTATATCATAGTACAGTAAAATTGAAAGGATTTATATCTTAGATAACGTACAGTGATATGTAGGCATCCTTATATCATTTACTGCTTGTAATGAGTAAATCAATGTTTGCTTTAGAAAGGAAGCCACAAGTGTGACTTGTATGCCATGTATTTTCAAAGTATGATTTTTAATATTTTTTTCTTTTTGAAAGAAAATAGCAACATTTGTGAGAGGTAGAGGTTTTTTTTTGTTTCCCAAATGATCCTCCAGTCTCATCAGAGTGCGTTCTAGCAGCAGTAATGTCTGCGAGATGAAAAGATAGTTTCACCATGTTGTATAGAACTGGCATAGTAAATTTTATTTGCTGCAAGAATAAGAACTGGTTTTATTTGTTTTAACTATTTCTATTTACTCGAAGGTTACTACCAAATGGTTAAAAAAATTAAAACTTGTGGCACGGCTTTGTTTGCTGATGGTCCAGATGTGCAGATAATTTCAGAGGTTTGAATCATGCCTGAACCAAGTTTCACGTGTAGTATACAGTCAGCAGGATCATAAGGGTATTTTCCCAAATTTGTTATGTATAATTTGGTACAGCTATGAACAGTTTAAGCAGATTTCCAAACATTCAGCTTAATTAATCATTCCCTTTCAGTTGTAAGACTGAATTTTCAACAGTCATTTCTCCATTTTCTGTCTTATTACAATTCTCCCTATTTCTCATCATCTTTCCAAGAAGACAAATTACTTTCTACTCGTACTGTGGTATTGGTGTCCTGTCACTTCTTCAAAAAATGCTGAGCCCTCAGTACAGAAAAGACATGGACTTGTTAGAGAGGGTCCAGAGGAAGCCACCAAGATGATCAGAGGGTTGGAACAGCTCTGCTGTGAGGACAGGCTGAGAGAGTTTGGGTTGTTCAGCCTGGAGAAGGGAAGGATTCGGGCAGACTCTAATGCGGCCTGTCAGTACTTAAAAGAGGCCTATAAGAAAGCTGGGGACAGACTTTTTAGCAAGGCCTGTTGTGATAGGACAAGGGGTAATGTTTTAAATTAGAAGAGGGCAGATTCAGGAGAGACATGAGGAAGAAATTTTTTACAATTAAGGTGGTGAAACACAGGCCCAGGTTGCCCAGAGAGGTGGTAGATGCCCCACCTCTGGACACATTCCAGGCCAGGCCGGACAGGGCTCTGAGCAACCTGATCTAGTTGAAGATGTCCCTGCTTATGGCAGGGGTTGGACTAGGTGACCTTTAAAGATCCTTTCCAACCCAAAGCATTCTATGATTCTATGATGCATTTCGAATCATCATGCTAAAAGGAAAGAGATACAAACTCCCACAGCTGAAAAGGCAGATGAATCATGGGAAGTCTGGAAGTAATTACAGTGGTCTGGAAGAAAATACAGGGCCAGAAAATGCAAGGACAAGTCTTATGGATGTAGAGGATGCTGGAGGGCTGAAACGAAACAACAGCAAACACCGAATAATCAAGAAACACAAAACTGGCAAAAGTGCAGCTTTTCTTTTATCTCTTTCTAAATAAGGAGCTGTGAGTGCAAGGAACATCAGCAGCCACACTTCTGAATACCTTTTGGGCAGAGGCAGAGTTGCTCAGAGCAACAAAAGCATCAGAGCTGAAGTGTACCCCAGTGACTGTATTTTTCCTGGAGTGCTGGCAGCAACCACATTTATAACCACACCAAGTTCAGTTACACAGAACTTCCTTTAGGGCAAAAGGCTTCTGTAAGAAGTCCAGACTGGGATTAAAGAAGTTTGTTCTGCAACAAGAAGGAAAACCCATCTATGACAACCCATATAATTTCAGAGAAAGTTTGGACCATTACATTGAACCAACTGTACTTGTATTTATACATTTGACAGCAGTGTTTAAGAATGAAATGTCTGTCACTTCTTGCAAAATATGCACTTTTAACTTCTAGGAAACACTTTTTACCTTGGCTGTGGCACATTAATTATTTAAGTAGAAAGCAGTGCCATGACTCTTGGTGTTATACAGAACAACCATGCCTCCTGAGAACACAAGTCTTAAAGACACATTTTTAAAGTATCCTCTAAGATTTTAATAGATTGGTTTCCTCTACTGTCTGCATTGTTTTGGTAGTTCCTAAAACATCTGTTTTTACATGCTCATGTGTTATTTTTATGTTTGTAAGCTTATCCTGCTATAGTACTTACTGCAGAACATGTAGTTCACATTGCCCCTTCTGCTGTGTATAGCAGAAGCGATTTACTTGTGAAATAACTAAACGCCATACTTATTCTCATTACATAAGGTGTGACTGGGAAACTCCATCTACCTAGATATTCACAATAGCCTCATTGAAGATTTGCTTTGGGAACATAAAAGGTAGCAGGAGGAAGAAAAAGGCACTTTCTTATACATCTCACCAAGTTTATGTGTGGTATGCTGCAAAATATCACCGGGGTTTACAACCATTTCAAAATATTACTGTATTGCGGTTTTTAACATTCTTAAAAATCCATTTCAGAAAATAAAAATGTGACACGTCAGTCTCAGACTTCTTGAAAATATGGTAAATTTGAACTCTGGATTTATTTTTTTTGTCATGTATGACTGGGCCTTTGGCTTGCCTGGATGTGAAGAAAATGAAGTCCTTTCCCAAAGATAACAGCAGAAAATAATCCTTAGTCTACCCTGAGAAGTAAGCGTTAGGGTAAGAAAAGCATTAAAAAAAACCAAACCAAAACAAAAACATTTCTACCATCTGAAACTTACGGCTTTTTAGAGCCATGTACAGAAGATTAAGCCATTGACAGGAGGACAGGAGGGGTCCCATTGATAATCAGAGACTTCTGGTCTCAGTTGCAGAACAGTTTTATCAACATTGTGTATTCAACACTTTCTTTCCATACCTAAAATTTTAAATATTAGTCCTGTGCAATTTGATTATCAAGGCCAGTAAGAGATTTTTTGAAGGCCCTATTTAATTGAATTATTCCTTGAAGAGATGTCTTACAGAGCCAGGACTTATTCCTGCAATGCCACATACCTTCTCTTCATCTGAACTTTTTATTTCCCTCCTTGGTTAGGGCACAACTTTGTGTATTTTGGGACAGGAAACCATGCTGACCAGTTGTTTACACGTATATAGCTGCCTGCTTTCATTAGCTATTCAAAGTTATATTCTTATGACTATAACTTTTGGGGTATTTCAAAAGAAGTGATTTTTTTTTATTTACAGAAAAATGTTACTAACTCAACACTTGGCTAAGTCAGCTTCCCATCATCCTATCAGTAATACAAATGCACAGGTGTAGGAACCTAGTGACTAATAATCCATAAAATTTCAAATAATTCTTAACAATATTAAAGTTATTTTCTTTAGGTACCTTTGATTACATTTATTATTGTTGAAACCTCAGAAGAAAGTGTGTGGTAACTGTTAAGTTACCACTGTGGAATTCACTCTTCCGTATAATACTTTTCCATTGGTAAATTAAATATATTTAGATCCTTGTATGCTTTTCTTTTGTTCACACAATACAATAAATATATTCTTAATGAAAACTTTTCAGAATCCTTAGTAGCGTTGACTTACTCCAGTACTTTTCATTGCCATTATCTACATGACTGACTGCTTTTGTAAAGGAAAAAATAAAAGTTACCAACTTATGCTAGGAAATGACAGTAAGCATCAGGTTCAGATACAATGCAGAGAGAAAGGTCTTCTAAAAGAAGCAATTTTTAATTTCAAGAAATGAGAATCTTTTGAAAATATATTTTAAGCAGATTAGGTATGCAAGAAGAAAATTATTGAAAATGTTAAAACAGATTCAAATACATTGCAGCTATTAATGAGGCAAAATTCAACAAGCAAATCTATAACCTGCTTTTCAAATATTTCTGTCAATTAAATAAAGTAGCAAGATCTGTTGACTATAGATTAGGTCGCCATATTTGGACCAAAGGTATTCTTCCCTTAAAACATGAAATGAATTTTTTTGATCCCTAACAAGTTTCTAATGGTAAATTTAAAATCACACACACACACAAATATATATATATATGTATGCTTTTCTCCTTAGTTACCTTTCAAAGCCTTTAAAATTAGTCCACAGATTGCCAGTGTTCTCTGTCAGCAGGCTGAAAACCAACAGGTAATCTTTATAAATTCAATTTTAGTCTGATCTTCAGCCACCAGAGGCTCCTACTAGAAGTACATGGCTTATAAGTTTGACAAATATATCATCAACAAAAAAAAAGGAAAATGCTGCAGGTGAGCAACCAAACAACGCTAACAGCAAAGAATAAATATGCCAAATTGAAAGAACTAATGAATTGCTTTTCCTATGTATTCAGCAAATTCCCGTGAATAACAAATTTTCATTCATGAATGATCTACTGTCCAAAAAAGGGAGATACATAATGCACATTTTCAATAGTTAAAAGCTTAGACTCCTAAATCACAGTACTGCACAGCACTCTACACTTTTGGCATCTCTCTTCCAGCAAATTTAGTTCTATCTGTTCCAAAGCTTCTTAGTATTCCTGCTGCCATGACTTCCAGAATTCTCCAGGCCAATTCTGCTGTTTAAATTGACAATAGATATGATTTTATTCAAAGTAAGAAGTGATTTACATACTTCTTATACTTTGGGCAACAAGTGAAGTTTTGCGAGTCTCTTGAAACAAAGTTATTTGATTCTGTAACTTGATCATTCTATAGAGTTATGGAAGAATTAAATAAATCCCGGGACAAACAATCTTTTGGCTTCGTATATTTAAACAAGACAATATTAGAGCTACAGTTTATCTCTTTTAGTAATGCAAAGTAATTTAATTAAATCTTTGCCATCCAGCAACTATACACATAGTATATTTATGTGAGGAAGGAAAGAAAAATCTATTTGACACAGAAGTAAAATGAGACTTGTGAGCAGGTCAGATGGTGTTTGACCCTGTTTCTTTTTCTATGCGACTGGCTGGCCTCAATGAAGATATAATACAGGGAAGAAATGAGTTTTGCTTTTTTTTCTCCAATTACGTTTTTAATTTGATTTTACACAATATATTACAAGATTATAATGTGGAGAATATGTTGTTCAAGCTGACACAAGGAAGTGTTCTGAGTCGTGACAATATTTGAAAAATGGTGCGTGTTCTGGCTCCTATACTATTTTCAAAGCAGCTAACCAGAAACAGAATAGCTGTGTACAAAAATAGCTATGTAGTACATAGCTACACTGTGTACTGAAGCCTAAAATTAAAATTAATTCTATGTTTCTAGACACAACAGTTTCCCTTTGTCTTTTAATATAGCAGTACCACTCACAGGGATTTCTTCAGTTTTTATCGTGTTAACTGTTGTCATCCACATTAATCTGCACATATCCATCAGAGAAGCAGTGAAAGACTGGGAACTCCTGGCTTTAAACCTCCTTTCCATTTAATGCCTGCACTGTTTCAGGGACTGTAATGATGACTGGAGTTTTAGATCAATTTAAGAAAAAGATGCTCAGTCTGTCTTTTGCATTAAATAGATGGTAAACACAGTTATGTGGAATGTGGACAAGTATCTGTTAACCTTGTCCGTACCTGTTTGTAATAGTCAAACAAGTGCCTCTTTGTTAGTGGTCAGTGCAAGAGGCAGGATAAGGGAATAAGGGACAGTTTCTGTTTCCTGAAGCAAAGAGGAGGCTGCACACATGGCAGAGTTGTGGGGGGTGTGGGCTGAACCCCTTCATGAACCTCCAGCCTCCGTGGCCACCCCAGCTGAGCTCCCAGAGCTGGAGGTTGCTTCTCACTTTCCAGTGTGTCTTCCACAGCAGCTGGTGTTGGAGAACAGTGCCCGTGCTAAAAATGCAACTTATACCAAAAAGGTATAGATGTTCAAAGTGCAAAGTTCAAAGTGCTCTAGATGCAGTGCAAACTCTTGGTCCTCCACTTCCAATCCTGTATTAATTTTTTTCCTCCTGTAACAAGCATATTGCATAGTCTGCCCAGGAATCAGGTACAATCATGAATAAATAACAGCCGTGAACACTGAATGCTTCCACACGATAAATTATATGTTTGGGATCACTGAAAGATACCGGACAGCATATCTCCACACAGATGTACCTATACCTTCCACATGTAACTTTGTCTATCATGTCCACCAGCTCTGCCAGATGGCACAACCTATATCCAAACAGAGATGTGCTGCTTCAACTAGGAATGATGTCACGACTGAGAAGGAAGAAACCCTTGAGAAACACTGAGAAGGAAGGCTACGAATTAATGTAGCTATGAATTAACGTAAGGTAAAGTTGTGGAGTCCCTCAGAACTAATTTGGACACAGAGAGGAGCTTAGGAAGAATAATAAAATTACATAGTTAATTAGTTTTCTTGCAAAAAGAAAAGCTACCTACACCCTCAGTAGACGGAGAGGTAACTATTCCTTTATCCACCTGTATTTCGTATCAATTATAGTTAACGATATCATATTTGTGGTACTGTTTGTCTGTGCTGATTTGGTTTCAAATATCTTAGACCAAATTGCTAACATAGATTAGTTTGTCCTTTGAGCTTCTAATTTTCATTTTGATGGCTATGTAACATACTATGAAAAACACATATGGCATTGTAAGTTGCTGGGAAATATTTCCAAAGGAATTTGTCAGCATAATTTCAAGTTCATTGTATACGTGATCCTGAGTTCTGAGGAAAACAAGACAGTCGACACTTAGGATTTTGTAATTGGCTTTCATAGCTTAATTTTATGTATCTTTTTGTTCTGAAGCATACAGCGATTAGCACTGATTCTAACAAGACCGTTGCTACTTATTAAAATCTGAGGAAATTTTCCAAACATTCAGAGTGCAAATAACAATGTCTTCATTACCGTGGCCTTCTCTCCTTCCTGGGTCTGTATCTCTGTGTTCCTGTTAGGAAGCACTATATTTTACCTTTAGCAATCACTCTCTGAGGAACACTTTGTTATCTATGTGTTCTGGCCTGTTCATGAGCAAGGGAAAAAGAAACTGACTTGTAGAATGTACATGAAATCAACAATGAAAGAAATGAATGTCGTAAAAAGGTCATTAAGATCTATTGTGTAGATTCTTTATTTCCCAATGTGACAGTTTTTTAGTAGCACAAGAATTCACAATACCAGCTTCCCAGATACTTCTGTGGGAGCTTAAGTTTATCTAGCTCACATCTGCTATGTTGCTGAGATTTTTCCTTAAGCGTTAAGACTGGCTCAGATTCTTTTATTAGATGAAAGTTGCTGCATAAATAAAAAGCTTACATGACTTGGTTTAAAATAACTGTTTTCATTTATGCTACATTTTATTCACAATTTACTCAATTTATTTTGTCTTTCCAATGGAATAATTTCTCACTAAAAGGAGAGAAAAAAAAATGAAGTGAATTTCATTATTGTACCAAAGAAGTATTTCGTGAATATATTCAATCTGTGCTAATGGATTTTAACACATTTTTAGTATTCTGCAATGAGCTGCTCATAAAGTTTTTAATTACCAAAACAGTATCCAAAAATACACTGCAGAGAGGTGCAGTATTGTAACAAAGATTATCCCTTTATGCATTGGCATCTTGGCTAACTAATGCATCTACAGGTAGCTGTGTTTAAATAATATAATACCTAATTCTATAAATACATATAATTCAGCTAAATTGCTGTTCCCCAAACAAGTTGCTTACATTATTTTTCAGTTAAAGAAATTAAGACATAGCATGTAGCTCATATAACCCTGATATTCATCACTCAGTGCTGTGGGGTACGGAGTATATTTAGAGATCCGCACAATGTAACTGCTTGAAGTCAATATCTGGAGAATGCAAGAATAAATTCCTTCACCCTTCCCTCGGTGGTGTGCTGTTTGTCCCCTTGGACTCCGTATTGCACTGTATGACACGGTACCTTCACTGAAGTTTATGAGTCATGTGGTGTTCATCAAAAAATATTTTCTGTTTATACCACACAGGCTTATAGCCATGCCACTTCAAAAGGAAGCAGTAATATTCCTATCGTCTTTATCCTGTAACACTGAAGTTAAAATACTCACCAAATGATGGGAGGAATCCAGGTCTCATTTTCTCTTGGACATCCAAGAGGACTTAAAACAACATCCTCTACCATCTATGACAAACTCACAGGCTGGATCCTGTGATGACCCGGGGAGCACCCCCATATGTCCTGTTGGTACCTTTAAAGCAGCATACGGACTCAGGCTCTGGTCAGACAGTGCTGGATCAGTTCTGTAAGCTCCTTTCCCAGTTCTCATTCAGGAAGGCCCCACATCCCTGCTGCTCCCTGTGTGGTACAATATTTCTGTCATGGGATTACACTTGGATCATTCCCTGCCTGTGGCATAGTCCCTGAACAGAGATTGCTCAGAGTTTGGTTAAAACAGAGTGTACATGAGATGATGTGGACTGATTTCCTCTGTATTACAGACTATTACAGCTCATCCACTTTCTTCTCCATTAAACCTAATTACTTATGTTTGATAAAGCATTTCTGAAGAAAAAAAAAAGGCATTATATATTAATCTAAACACATCAAGAAACCTATAATTGCTCTTTCAAGTTAAACCTCCACAAGCCTCTAGAAAGGTAATGCTGTCTGATGGTCTCAAAGATAACCCAGACAGAATAAAACTGATGTTATTTTAGCTCTTTATTTAGCTAATGTGTCCTCCATGCCTTCGACAATTTGCTTGTTCTGTCTGGAATAATATTTCCTAACCTGAGAATGCAAATCAGGAGTACAGCTTCTGGTGAAATGTGGATCTCGATTTAATGCTTTTGAATGGAATATCATACATCTTTGGACATACAACACAGAGCTCTCCACCTCAATGTGAAGCAGCAAACCTAGGAAAGCATTTCCACAAGCAGGAACAGAGCAGCTGCTGAAGAAGGAAGGAGACTCTTTGGAAAAACAACAACAGCATCTTGAGAGAAAAAACAGATGAGCTTCTTGCTCCCTTGGGGCGAGGATGGGATTGTTTCTTCATTGCATAAGCCTCAAATTTGTAACTGATTCTCCAAAGCAGATGTCTATCTTCTCTGAAGAAACTGAGACACAGCACTAATGTTTTTCTTTTCTCCAGCATCTGCAATGAGTCACATGCAGTTTGGCACTTTCAGCTTGAAGAAGAGATGCAGCAACTTGAAGGCTATCCCCAAGCAGTACGCACAATATTGCAGCTCTCTGTATGAGGGAAAATGCTTTCAGGTTCTCCTGTTTCGGCAAAATACAGAAACTGTTTTCTTGAGATGGCGAAAGAAGTCTGCAATACCCCAAACCTGAAAATACAGCTGGGTGCACTTTTTCTATGTGAGATAATGATAGCCTAGAGATGATTTAGGAGTGTGTGTTGTGTGTATGTATGTGAATAAAATATCAACAGCAAATGTTTGTTGTTTGGTGTGACTCTTTTTTAATTCTTGTTGTTGATCTCACCTTTAGAATTAATGATTACTGTGCAAGTCAATGTGCAGGACAAGACTCTTTATCCGCAGATGAGACATTGCCAGGATCTGCCAGCTGCATTTGGTGACCAGGAAAGGGTAAGCTTTTATCTATATTCAGCTGATACACAGGAGCAGAGTGAGCCTTATTTGGTTGGATGCCTGGGATGTTTTCTTCATATCTTTAAAATGTAACTGAGGCTGCTAAACACACCCTGTGCTTGGTTGATTCAGTGCTGGAGCAGTGGCGGGCGTGAAGCACACACAGCTTGCTGGCAGGGAGATGCTATGTGGCCATATGGAGACAGCACATACCCAGGGTGTTAGGGGTGCAGCCAAAGTCAGATGCCATACTTTGATCTGATATCAGATGGCGGCTCTACTGAGTCACAGGATACAGGGATCCACTGCGTTAGATGCTGAGGACTGGCCGGAGGCTACCTCCCCCCTCACCAGCTGCACACAGGGACAGAAGGCAGCTTCGTTGCTGTGCTGCAGGGACATGAGGTACTGGTGCAGCGTTTAGGGACTGTGAGACAGCAGCCAGCTTGTCAATGTTAAATTCTTGCGTTTTCAGATGAGGATCCCTGAGGAAGTTTGGAAACTGGAATTCCAAAATGTAAAGACTTTGAAAACACTGACCCAACCTTTCCTAGCAAAAGATGCACCAACAGTTTTCGCAAGTTCTATGCATGCAGCACTTGACCAGTGACTGGATCACAAAAGTAATGCTTCTGCTAGTCTTTAGGAGGGTTAAATGAGAAATACCACAGCCAGCTGAAACAGAAAAAGGTCAAAACTGAGCGAATGATGATCGTCTAAATGGGAATTTAAATGGAGATCTGGTGTTAATGCTCCTACACTTTCAATAAGTGCCGCAGGATTTCTAATTACCACAGTATCCAGGAATTGCACTTGTTCTTTTACAATGGTAATGACTACAGCAGAACAGTTCCTATTTGCACTATGCCAAGGCAAATACTCAAAAGTTAATAACAGGGGGTAAAGTGCCTCAATAGCCAAGCCCTCTGCTGTGACCTACTCTGTAAATATGGCAAAGTTCAGTTTTGTTAGTTTCTTTAATCACAGCTCAAAGGCAAAACTCCTCTAGTGTGTATTCATTTTGTATTAAAAAGTATACTTGCACTGATTTCAGTTTTCATTCAGTGACATCACATTAAGGAACTTAAATTATTTCCTTTGGTTTGGTGTGATCTTGTACTACAGGGTCAATCTACAGGGTCACTTTGACCTAAACAGCAAATGAAAAAGGGGGTATTTCTGCTCAGTTTTGTTGTTGTCACTGTTGTTGCTCGATTTCTTTTAAGTCTGACGTTGCTCAAGTCTGACTTAGCAAAGAAACGTACTGCTCTGGGTTTCTATGGGAGATGGGGAGCTCCACAGAGCAACATTTTGGTATAATAAGAGTGAGCAGCACTTGTACAATGCAAGGAACAATAATCTGTGATTTTAAAGAAGATAACTTGTTCCCAAAAGGTTTTATTTTGGGGCAACGTAACTATTATGAGAGAGATTGTTTCTGTCGTTAATTACAGAATTGTCTGCAGTCAAACATTTTGCCTATATGTAATGTTGTCTAAATGCAGTTTTTGTTTACCTTTACTGAGTCTTTGTCATGGTAGCTGTTTCCAATATACTTTAATTTCGTGCTGTTAGTGTTTTTGTGTAAGCTTTGCTATTTTGGGAATGTGAAAGCGGTATAGTTCTGGCTCTGTAATTAAGGGGCTTCAGTGACCTCTTTTCGCTCAGCCGCTCCTCATGAGACTGAGAAAGGAAGGACACGAACACAGACAATACAGAACAAAGCTTCTATTTATCAAAAACACTGGTCCTCAGGGTTATTTGAATGATAAAGCTGCATTCTATCTACAAGGCACAGTGCATCTGAAGGAGAATTTGTGGAGTTTTCCATGGTCCCAGAATCTCCCTCTTGATAGACTGTGTTAAGAGTTGCCAATATAATTTGGCAGCTCATCTTCCTTGTGCTTCCAAGTGAATAGGGTGCCCATTACAGAATAATGTGGAAAACAATGAAAAACGTGGTACTGAAACTGCTGACATAATATGGTGTGTAATGTCCGTGAGTAAGCATTTGTGCTGAAATGGATTTATTTGCATACATTTGCCAACCCTGAGCTGGTTTCCCATGTAGCCCAGGTAGATCTGAATTCTGCTTTAACAAATGTCTCTGAGTGTTTGCTAACTCCTCACTGATCTGCTTCATGTGGTTAATCAGTATCTCTCTGTTCCTGCAGGTGTACTTCTCTGGACCTCACAGGTTTGCCATTTTACTTTCCAGAATATCTAAAGCAGTATGAAAGATAAAAGTGGCTAAGTTTGTTGGCATTTTCAGTTAAGAAAGGAGAAACATGAAATAGTCAGTACCTCTGATGGTAGTTTTTGCCTAAAATTCAAAATGTCACTTCCTAAATTACATATTTGATGTTCTATATTACAAATTAGACTATGCTATAGTTTATACATGTAGTAAGCCAAAATCAGAGCTCTGTCTGGTTTACAGAAAATCTACATTTGGCCTTCATTCATTTCTCAGTATTCTAAAGACATCTAAGTTTATTAAGAAGCTCTGAGGAACAAAATAAAAGTATCATTAAGCTGCTGAAAAAATCTTGATGTGCCTGCATCTGGCATACAAAAAACAGAGACAACAGAGTAAGAAAATATATAGAGGAGGGCTGAAGAGGTGGAGCAAGGGACAACTTAATAGTTAAGACCCTAAAATTTGGAGAAATTATGCCTGTGAGGGGTACGAGGGTGAGTGACAAAAACATGGCAGATTAGAAGGCAGGTATGCAGTTTTTGCATATTTAATACCAACTGATTTTACAGTATTGAAAATGGAGAAGTAAACTGAACTACATTGGTGACCCATTGAAGACAAAATAAATTTTTCTTCCTGTGCAGAAGTAAACTGTGGAACAACTTGCCCAGGATGTCTGGCATGTCAGGAAGATTTGTATATTAAAAGCACTTTTGAAGAAACTCTCAGAATAGAGATGCTCCTCAACGCAAAGGATTGTGGCTGGCCCAGATACAAGCTGCAAGTTGGGAGAGTGTGCTATGGAAGTGTGACCATATGTTTGTCCTGTTCTGTTCTCTTCCTAGACCAGCTGCTCTGACTAGCCACTGTTGGGGACACGGTACTGGACCAGATGGACCACCCATCCTTTTCTTTAGAGACTGCCTTACAGATAAATATAATTATACAAATACTGGAGAAGGATTCTAATTCAAAATAAGTTGTGCATCATTAGGCTACTGCAGCCAGTCAGCCTATGCTGGGGAAGTACATATTCAAGGGAAAATAGATGGTACGACTGATAGCAAAGATCAAATGAAAAATCAGGCCCTAATTACCCATGTCTCGAATTTTTCTCATTTTTATTATAAAACCACTACAAAGTTTGTTTTGTTTTGTTTTGGTTTTTTAATTGTAAGAGGCTGCAAAAACTAGATAGCAAATACTTAAATCGGGCAGCATATGATAAAAACACGTAAAAAGAGAAGAGTGGGCAAGATCTAAAACAAACAAACAACAGTCACCTTATTTGGTTTGAGGGGGAGGCAAACTGAAAATTCAGAAGAGGAAGGCAAAAGTTGAGTTGGTGTCAAAGTATTTGTCAGTATTTAGTGTAGAAATAGAAAGACTATGATTGAACTCAAACCAAGGTTAATACTTTCCAATTAATATCTTATCTGTTTGCAGAAGCTGAAGCTGAGGAACAGGTAGAAGAAGAAAGCTGATTAGGATATATGCCTGCATGTGCACCCAGACACACACACAAACCAGGGAGAGAATGAGGCAGTAAGTTCAGCAGAATGTAACATGGGTTAAAAAATTTCCTGCTACCTAGTAAAATACAGACTCAGAAAAATCTTATTATAATGAGGATTTCAAACACATGGACCTTCAATTAATTTCTAGTTTTTATTTAAATACAAATAGTACTTTCTGTTGGTGCTAAGCACTTAAGAAAATCTGTCCATGGTATATTAAGTGCAAGCTGAAAAGCCTGGTTTCAGGACCTTTGGTCATTATTATTATGGGATGTTATTTTACTTCCTGTCCATCTGCTCGTCTAATTTCTCTTATAAAAGATATATATTTATTACTTCAGCTTGTCTTTGTATATTTATAATTTAATATCATCTGCAATATTTATTAACAAAGCATTTATCCATCTCCTAAATTATTAATAGAAAGATATTGTACTTCTGTTGTTAACTTGGACAAGATTTTTTTGTAACTATTAGCATCTGTGAAAACAGTGAGTCACCCAACATTTTCAGTAAGGAAACCTTGCCTCAGCATACTTGACTTGCCAGTGAAGAGTATATTTGAGATGATCAAGTAAAGATCATGTCTAATAACTCTATAATAACATACTTACACAATGGCTGTAATGACTCTAGAGGGAGCATTAGGAATCATTGAGGAAACTACATGTGTTTTTAAAGTTTGTAATTTTAATTATCTTGTTCTGTAATAGACTGTAATTTCTGCAAACCAGGCATCATGTACTTCCCGTTATTAGAAAGTATATCTAACTTTATTTTTGTATTGAAGAATGAAAAAAAAAGGATGAAAAAGAGAATAAATGAAGCTATAATGTTTAGATTAACACTATTTTCTTAACTAACACCCTTGTGAATAAACATAGTAAATTTGAACACTACGTGTTTTCACCATCTGTGCTTCAATAATGACAGCAGGCACCAAGGGAGAATAGGGTACTTAAGTGTAGCAGGATGCATCAGTCTGCTCGTTTTAGCACAACTGAATTTTCAACTTTTAGATGCCTTGGTCTTAATTTATGCTCCATTCATAATTAAATTGTCTTGCTGACATGACTCTGAAACCTTGCTTCTTGTGCCTCAGCCTTAATTTCTTCACACTTGATCGATAATGAGTGTGCTTTTCATATATTGTTTCGGTCTTGTGAAAGACAAACTGCATTACCACGGACTGCTACAGTCTGATTGGACAGATGAGCTATATTGACTATGAAGAAATCTGCAGTTAGCTTTACAACTATCTAAAATCCAAGGTAGCTAACTGAGCAGTGAAAAAATAATCTATAATCATGCAACAGTGGCGAAAAGTGGCAGCAAACAGCATGAAATTATACTTCTAAAATGAGAAATAAAATGTAATTTAATTTGATATGTAAGTAATTCCTTTTCAGTTCTTGCCACTCTTGAGGTAAGTTTAATTTTTGTCACTGCTGATACCAAAGAACAAGAAAACAGCAGGCTGCTCCAGATGCTATTCCAACATTTTTGAAAAGGTAAGGATGGAGCAACAGAGGTGCAGGGAGAGCTAAATGCTATCATTTTGTCAGCAGAGGGAGAAGTGATGCATGAGGAAAAATGATGAGAAGGTAGTTTTAAATGCAAGTACAGCATGTATCCTACAAGACAGGTAGGTTTATTACTTTATCTAAAAAATGTTTGTTCAGTACATGGCAGCTCAGGAATTACAGATTTTAAACATGTTGTAGAGTTTCTAATGAGTGGATACAAGGGTCTCATCAATGGATATGCCTAAACGGCAATAATCACCCTTATTATGTTTGCTTATTATTATCAGCAGAATATGCTCACATTGTTGATATTGTCATACCCAAAATATACTCTAATGTCAAAGTGGTTTGTAATTTTCTCCAGCTATCATGGCTTACTCCAAAAAGTTATGCTGTTAAAGACAATCTTTAATATCTTGATGGCTCAAAAATAAAAAATAAAAAAATAAAATAAAATAATAAAATACAGCTGAAAAGAACATTAAAAATTTTGCAGTTGAAAAATAAAAATTTCAAATAATTTTCCAACACAATTCATCTCTTACAAGCATTTTTATCAAAAGAACTTGATGCTGCAATTGCTTTACTAATAGACACTATATTAGTGAACAAAAATGTAAATTAGAGGGACTGTAATGGAAAAGTTCTTTGTGTATGCATGTCTGAAAGAAGACTGTCCATGGAACTTAAATTCTCTCCCTTGTGATTACCTCAATATTATTATATAAACTTTAGTTTTATGATTGCATACTCTTTATTACTGTATATAATGTTCACATATAAAGAGTGCGAATGAAATTTTTACAGTAGCATTCATTCCAGCATTTCCTCATTTTTTAATCCATGTCTTTGTGATAACAATAATTTTCTCTGGACTCACTTGAGAGAGTGTGTGTGTGTGTTTGTGTATGTTCGGGTATTATTTACTAAGTCTGGTAAAAGGATGCAAACAAAAACTCCATCATATTTTTTGTCATTGTCCCAGGCCATCTGCAAATGTGAAGCCCATACCATCCAAGCTAATCAGAGAATAACTTTCAGAGTTTTTCTTTCCATATGTGGAGCTGAACTTGAGAAGTGACAGTGCCTGTGGTTTTCTCAGCTACCTGTTATTAAGAGAGATGAGATTGAAGGGTTTGGAGGTTGGCTTTGGGCAAGGATGGATGCATGTCCTAGTCACCACTGATTTCTGACTTGCATTTGCCCAGCTTAGTATATTCTCATTTGTCTCCCACTTTTAGATTCCTAATCCAGGCCCATTTTCTTTGCACATCCGTGTCTACACTCTATTTGTCTAGCATCTCAGCATAATTATATGGACTTCCTTCATCTCAGTCACTTAAGGCAAACTACTTACAACCCCATGATCTTAGGGTATCTGAGCCTTTAGCTCATTTCCTATATCCTTAGCTAGAAATGTGGGTCCTGCTGCTGGTTGCATTCATCTACACAGTTTTATTTTGCACAAGAAGAAGGTATCGCAGAAGGACAGTAACTGCAAACATGCAGTTACTCCATGGAACACACATAAAAGGCAATAAATAGAAGTCCCATGGTGTGGTTGGTGTTGCTACCACTGCTACCAGGTCTCCATTTTTCCTGCCTTCAAGGGTACTATAAATGTTCAAAACACTATGTCTGGGAAACCCTATGGCTGAAGATCGATCTGCTTATGTTTTCTGGAGATGTTCTAGAATAGAAGCTGTTTTCTTAATGGAGAATTGCCCGGGACAGTCTATGATACTGTCCTGGACTGAAACAGGACCTCTGGTGTTTCTTAATTTCATCCATTTTATAGCAAGGAAGAATAGAGTCAGGGCAGCTGAGACTGCTTCTCACAGGCCAACTTGTGCTATGACTCACCAGATTAGGAAATTACACTCTTTCTTCCAACAAAAATGTTGGTGGTGGCATACATGTCTAGGTAAGTAAGAAAGAAAAAAAAAATCCAAAACTGCGTGCTTAAGCAAAATTATGATACATTATGCCTAGAAAGAGTAGGGCAGCTGTAAAGCAGTTGGAGAAGCAAGGCTCTACTCAGTGCCCTGACCTGCTCTGTGAACTTGGCAAAATCATCATGTTCATTTCTTTTGTTATCTATTTGAATGAGAAAGTATTTAAAAATACTTTCTTGTGTCTTGTTTGCACAAAGCCTGTCACAATAAAACAATGAGCTTAGAAGAGGTCCTCTAGAAATAATGAGGTAGAATAAACATCATCAGAGTCTAGTAAATTCTGCTTTATAGCAGCAAGCTTCTTCACAGCTTTCAAACATGGCTTTCCTTTGCCCCCTGCAGTCATAACTAGTTTTCTTCTTTTGCATCCTCCTAGCTGGTCAGGCAATTCTTCGTGTCATAGACAATCCCTTAAATGCCAGTGATAAACAGGAACCACAGCTTTCTTGGTAATTCTCACATTTTTTTCAAATAATTTCCTGGAATTGCTCGGGCATGCTCTGAAAATGTATTCAGTTTGAAATAACTAGTGTTTCAAGGAAACACATTTAAAACCAGAAACAACATATCCTATGTTTCAGTAGAACTAGGATTTGCAGTCATGCAAGCTTTGAGAGTTGTCTTTTTTTAAAAAAATAGTAGAATCTCTCTACTGATAAGCACCATCCTTTTTTTTTTTTTTAAGAGCTTTAAATGTGTCAGTTCAGACTGCACTATAACATAAGCCTGTCGACTATAATGTAAGCTTCTAGACTGTTTTCTGTTTTGTTTCTATTGTATGTCTTGGAAAAAAGAGTCAAAAGCAGCTTTTTTTTTTGCACACTGGGATGCTGACCAAGCCAAGATTAAACTGTTTAAGAAGAGTAAGTATTCCAAAGTATTATCAGACTAACGAAAGAGGATTTAAGAAAAAAAAAATGTTCTTGCTACTAAGTTAAGGAAAAAAAAGGCCTCCAGATAGTTTCTAAGTGATCTTGTAGCTGTCTGCCACTCTCCCTCTTAGCTGTGAAGTCCAACACTGCTGAAGAGGGGAAGAAAACTGTAACAGGCAGTGTTTAGCTGGAGCAAATGAAACCAGAAATTGGATAGTAACTCTGCATGTATAACAAATAGACAGGGAATTGTCAGAGAATGATGGTATAAAATATATTCTGATTCTTCTGAAAGTGTCAGTCATATGAATAAGTACATTTTCTCTATGTGGAGAAAAGTTTAAAATACCTCTGTTTTGCCTAGGAAATTTGAGATGTTGCCTCTAATTTAGAACGTTGTCTTTGGCTACAGATTATGCCCCCAGTATCAATACGGGATGAGATTTCCTATGTGCCTTAGCAATGCAGAGAATGAGCAGTACTAACAAGTGACAAATCCGCTGACATTACAACTCAAGAGACATTGGCAGCCCAGTCAGCACCTTAACTATGGCTACGGCCCTTCTGTCAACAAGCTTTCAGCATGGTACCCCTGCCTCATTTTCTACAACTGGCCTTTTCCCAGTTGTAAGGGCTCTTCATGGGATTCCAAACAGAGATACATGATTCTGAATGGAGGCTTCTAGTTTGTGAGAATGGGAACAATCCACTTCAGACCACAAAGCTTCTCCAAAAGTAAGCTTGGAAGCAACCATGGACCTTTTGGATATGGCTATGACACTGTTTGTAAAATGAGGAAAGCGGAGCTACCTTTCTTTACATGATGGGGTAAGAAATCTTGCATAAAAGTCTATCAGTGAATATCAGGTAGGAAGTAATGAGCAATTCTTGCTATCATTGTTCAAGGATAACTTTTTTTAGATGTTGTAAGGTCTGCTTCTGTTTTTTTACTATTTCATTAAAGACTGCTATAAAAAATAAAAACAACTTGGCAAGATCAGAAGCCCAGATGTTACTGTTGTTAAATGCACAACAATTCATCACAGAGTACCCCAATGAATTTAAATACAGATTAGAGGCAAAATGAGAACAAGAAAGAAACACTCTGCTATTTTCTTGTTAGCTTTTAGTGTAGTTTAGAGAGAGAAATTATAGAAACTGTTACAAGAACATCACAAAAGCTGCTACATTCTGTCCATAAAAACTAATTGAACTCAGTAAAATTTTGTTGTATTTAACCCCAAGAGAAGAGGTGTGAATTTTGTAATGAAGCATTTGCTAACATTTTCCATTTGACATAAAATTATGTAATATAAGCTATAATGCCACCTAGCATGAAGTGGTTTTAGTTACTGAATGTGATGATTCCTGAACTAAATACTAATCTAAAAGAAATATGACCACAAGGAAAATTATATAGGAATGTAAAGTTTAATAGAAAATCATAAAAATATAACTTATTTTAAAATGAAAGGTTGTTATTTACTTATTTTAAAAATGAACAGTTTTATTATTTGAAGGATTAAAGTTTTCTATGTCATCATAGTCAGAGATATGAATAAAGGTTTGCTTAGAGCTTTCCATTAGGAATATCTTGTCATACAAAATCCCATTTCTGAAAATTAAAAAAATATGATGAAAAATTCACTTTTACTGAACAAAAGAAACTGGATCAGAAAAATAAGAACAACTTTACACCTCATTAATGGAATTTCATTTTAAACGTATATTTTGTATTGCTTTAAGAATACATTAAATAGCTTTCTTAGAACTTTGCCTCTGATGAGTTCTAATATGGGTCTTTTTGGCTGGCTTCTCAGTGGAAATACGTACCTCTCAAAATGCTGAATATTGTAACACCATACCAACCGCCCAGACAGATAAGTGACCATGTCACTTTACTTGGGAATAAAGTCTTTCAGGGATCCCACCAGCAGGAGAACAGAAAATCCATAATTACAAGATCTATTAGGCAAGTAGATGGTTGATTTGACCTAAAGTAAAGCATTTACTTGACAATTCTTTCAGTGGTCATTCATATTAAAAAAAAATCCTTAATATATTTTTACAATGCCATCGTTTTTGGCATAGAATTATTTTTATTAGTTTGTACATTACAAAATTGATCTAGATAGTAATGCAAAAACAAAAGTTTAGTTTTGGTCCAATTGTTTCCACAGTCTAGATGGGATGGGCTACATGGAAATGAAGTAACAGCACCCCTAATCACAATGCATAATGACATACCTCTTGTTATAGGAGGTACTGGTCAACAGCTTCCTTTCTGAGATTTGGTTTTCAGCTGTTTGTAATTGAGGTGTCTGGATCCCAGAGGGCAGCTAAGGCCTCACCCAGTCACACATTCACTGCCCCCTCTCAGTAGGATAGGGGAGGGAATTAGAAGAGTAAAAACAAGAAAATTCATGGGTCAAGGTAAAGACAGTTTAATAATTCAAGGGAAAAAAAAACAAACCAAAACAAAACGACAAAAACAAAAACAAAACAAACAAACAAAAAGAAACAAACAAATGTCAACAACAACACCAAAATGATGCAAAGGCAATCACTCACCACCTCCTACCAGCAGACTAACACCCAACCAGTCTCCAAGCAACAGGTACCCCCACCAGACAAGGCCTTCATGCTGTGCAAGCACTGCTCAGCAACAGCTAAAACATCAGTATGTTGTCAACACTGTTTTGGTCACAGATCTAAAACACAGCACCACGTGGGCTTCTATGAAGAAAATTAATTCAATCCAATAAATTTTCATCAGCTACCACCACCATCTTCCCTGTCCTTTGATGTACACACAGATAACTTTCCTTCAGTCTACTGTCCATCCCTATTCAAATGTCCATTCTGTTCATTTAGTCACTTACTTGGACTCCATCTGTTGTAATGATCATTCAGGACAGGAGATACAGCATCTTGTCTTGGACTGTTGCATTTCAAAGCCAGCTCAGGTTGGATCACCGCTGCACTTGCCCGGTTCCTTATGAGGTTCATCCTCCATTGTTTGTTACCTCCTGCTGTGGTACATTTGACATACAACTATGACGACATACAACTATGACATCATACAACTATGACATCACGCAAGTAAAATAATGGATTATTTTCACCCAATAATAAACCTCCTTCAGGTACACCTCAGATTTCCCCAGCCTCACGAAGCACACCCAGGTTCCTGAGTAAACACAATCACATTAGTTTGCCTTTTTCCTGAGGAAGGAGTAACCCCCAGTCTTTCCCAGACAGTTCCAACCACCTGGAACCAGTGAGTCTTGGTTGTTGTGAGGTTGCTGTTGGCACACCATCATGGTAGCGATCACCACCTGCTGATCTTTGACACACAGCAACCCCCAAGCAGAAGTGTTAGGAAATTAGACTGCCTTGGCTTATTGAATTATTTGGTATACTGCTTCTTACAGAACTTTTTTAGAAGTTGTTTATATAGAATTCATTTAGCATAAGTAAATTTGCTTAGACTGCAAGCTGTGAACTTTTGAACTTTCTGCTTAATTATGTAAAAAATGCCCTCACTAGATAAGGGGAGCTGTGGCCCTGGAGATAAGTAAAGGAACAATTTCTATCAGAAAGTGAGAAACAGAAAAACATGTTGGCTATTGCCAAGGACTTTCTCTGACATCCCAGCATCAAGTGCAAAATAGCAACTGGTAGAAAACACCTAGATTGATGTCCAGGCTGGGCTGTGAGAGACAAACTACAAACTACCCTCAGAGACAAGAAACAGCCCACCTGATGAAGAGATCCAGTGAAGAACAGGGAGACCCAAGACTAATTTTGCGATTAGCCTGACTGATAAGCATGGAGTGGGGGCTTGGATTGTTGGGGTATAATTGCCTATAGATTTCTTTATGCAAGGTCCCTCTTCAGGAGGCACCCAGCTCGAGGTGTTTTGCACTGTACCTTGTGAATAAATCATTTATTTAAGAATAATTTCTGGAATCCAAGCTTTAGCCTCCGCTACAGGAAATCTAGGGAAAAGAAATTTCCTTAACAAGAAGAATCCTCTGAGACACCAGGCAATGTAAACCACTGCTAAATCTACAGCCACAGCAGCTACAGTAAAAGCCCATCAGTACCCTTTTAGGTGCTTGGAGTGCCTTCTCCTGAGGTAGTCTATGCCAAGGATACACAGAGCCTCTGGGACAGTCACAATAGGGTGCTTTTGCCAGTCATTCCCTGTTAGGCTCAACTCAGCCTCCAACACAGTCAACTCTTTATATCCTCGTGTAACTCCAAATATCTAGATGTGTTCTGCTTGCTTTTACCCTGATGGTGTTAGGATACACTATGCACTGGTGCCCACCAGGGACTTCTAATCATGTGGCCCTCATGTGCCATCAAATCCACACAGTTCAATAAACCTGGTTGTCCCTTTCCTCCACTTGGCTGGAGGCAGGATCCTTGTATTCCTCTCAGACCGTTCATCACCTGACTCCCATAACTGCAAACCAAAAATCCCTTCACCACCCACCTTGAAGGTGCTGAACAGAGTCTCAGAAAGCACAAGCCAGGACCCAGTACAGCGCGAGTTGTGTTTCTTTGACATAGGCAAGGCATTCTTTTGTCAAGTGCTGTGTCACTTCAAGAAAATTACCTGCCCATTCAGGTGTGATGTCCCAGACTGTTGGAGGTGAAAATTGTTCTAGGTACCTTCCCAAATTCTCCCAAGCACCTTGCCACCTATGACTCAACAGACTCAGGACACATCCCTGTGTGGCATTCCCATCCAATTGGTTAACTTTCAAAAAGCCAAAATCAGATTCACAACAGGCACACACCAATATGAGTATTCTGGGATGTTCAAGAAACTGAATAGTCATTGTAACACGGCAGAAAACATCTACACCAGAGAAGGGGGATGTGCTATTCCTCATTTCCACACAAAGTGGCTCCCAGAGGAAAAGAGGAGGAAAGTGCAATTGTTAATTGTCTCCACAAGATGGTTCTTGGAGTACTGGGACAGCAGCAATGCAGGGTCCAAACACCACATTAGGCTCAAGGCCAGTGCTTTTATCGTAGCTCTCCCAGGCAAAACAAAACGAAGCCATAAACCTCATAGCAAGCTGCAGAAGCCATTAACAAGCCCTGAAGTTTGATGTACAGCAAGAAAGGGAGCACACCACAGAGCAGGGGAGAGAACAAACAAACCAGTATCAAAACCAAACAAGTCAACATTGCAACCAACAACAGTAAGTAACAGCTTGTCAAGTAACAGCCAAACAGGCGCAACAACTTCAAATTCAGTCTAGCACACCCTGATCAAATCTATTGTTATCATGCCCCACTGTGGTTGTCAAAAAAGGACTGTGCTGGATTGAATCTGGCCAACAACTGATCTCCCACCCAGCTATTCTTTCACTCCATTACAGCACTATAGGGGAGAGAATCAAAAGGGAAAAAAAGAAGAAGGAAAAAAAAAAAACAAACAGAAAAAAACTTGTGCTCAATACAAAGACAGCTTAATAAGTCAAAGGAAGGAAAAAAAAAAAAGGAAAAAAGAAAAAAAAGGGGTGTAAAGGCAATCTCTCACCACCTCCCACACATAGACCAACGCCAGTCTCTAAGCAACAGCTACCTTCGAAAAAGTGCACTTCCCTCTGTCCAGTTTTATTGCTGAGCATGACACTATATGATATGGAATATCCCTTTGGTCAGTTTGGGTCATCTTTCTGAGCTGCGTCCCCTCTTGCCTTTCTCATGCACTCCCAGCCTACTCAATCATGGGGCAGGATGAGAAATAGAAAAGGCCTTGACACTGTGCAAGCACTGCTCATCAATAGCTAAGACATCCGTATGTTATCAACACTGTTTTGATCACAAATCTAAAATATAGCAACATACAGGCTGCTATGAAGAAATTTAACTCCATGCCAACAAGACCCAGTATAATAATTCTACCAGAAATACTCTGTTAGTCAGCCTCTAAGTCTTCAACGAAGTTAAGTCTTTCACTGAAAACAAAATAAAGTAGAGCTGGTTTCCCCCAAAATAATGAGCGTCTTGTAGATAATTTATTTTCTTTGAAGACAGAAGATTAAATTTGGGTTACCAGAGATAGGTCTGTGATGTACCAGAGAGGGAACTCTGAATTACTGCTAATAAATGATACGATTAACTTACAATTACAGCTACCAAAGAACAGTAAATGAGTGGAGGATCATATAGTCCATATTGACAGAACAGTTAGAAGATTTGGACAAGGTTGAAGAATAATCAAGGACAGCAAATATACAAGAGAGACTTAACAGCTAAACAGGCAAAGTCTGTGAAAAACAGGCTAGCAAAGCATACAGAACAGCAGCTTCAGGAAAGAAAACTGTAAATGTGTTCAATATATTTCATGACAAAAAGGGGATGAAGGGCAAGGAGAACCAGAGTAAATGCATAATAACTATTTTGAACAAGAAAACAGTGGTATATTAAGAGGCAGAGGAAGAAAAGCCAAATTATTAGGCAAAATTTTAAAGCAGAGTAAAAACAGGCAAATAGTTTGAATCAGAAAAGTGAAAATATAGGAGTAGGTAGGATCACAGGATCCATTTTGAAGAGTAAAAGGACTATTTGATTTGGCATGTCTCAAAACAAATGTACATCTGAAATTAAATTAGTGACAGAAAAACTGAAGAAGGATGTTCCAGCTGTTTATTTGTATTTTCTTTTTTAAGTTATGCTGTCCTAAGTTTTTCAGTGCTAGATATAGGGAAGCTCAGTGATCAATGAATAGTTGATGTTGCTCAACATGATTTTCACACTGTTCTTGATTGTACCAGCAACTGTAATACACATTTTATTTTTTAAAGTGCATGGGTAGGCATTGTGTAGTCTCAAGAGTAATGAACTGCCTCATTATGAGTATGTATTCCAGTACCCTTCAAGGAATGATCAAAAGCAACTGAGATCATATCCTCCCACTTTTATTTTTATGAAAGATCTCTCATGCACATCAGTCCAAGCAGAAAAATGTATAAAAGTCCATCAAGAACGCATAAATCACTTCTGAGAACTTATTATCCAGTAAGAAATTTATCCTGATACTCTTCACTGTGGCCCAGTGTTTGATCGCTGTTCCTCTGTCTGAGTAACTACTTCAATAAGTAATTTCATTCATCAGGCTGCAGCCCCATGCTCGTGACTCACATGTGAACCTAACAGAGGATTTAGCATTTGAGCTTACTTGTCAAATAGACATTCAACTGCATAACTTCTGTCTTCCTATACACTGTGAGAACTCCCAGAAGAAAAAGTTTCACATGGTAAAGACATCGGGCAAGAAAATAAGTCAAGAAGAACATAAGATCAATTAAAGAATTCAAACAATCTCAAAACCAGTATTTGTTTTAAAGATAAATTGAGCAATAATGAAATTGACCTTCAACAAATCAATAAAATTGTATTCAAGCAGTTTAGCTAGAAAGACATCAACAGACTAGTAAGCTAATTCTAACATGTAAGGGAAATTGTAGGGAAAGGAACTGTGACGGTCTTGGGTAAAATATCCTTTTTTTCTTTTTTGGTTAACTAAGGCTAGCAAAACAAATTTACATCTAAAGTAGGTCTTGAGAAAAATTCACTTTCAAAAAAATCTGAAAAAGAAATAAAAGTTGAAAAACTGAATAAGCAAAATCAAATGCTAAAATACTATTGTCTAAAACCAAAACGAAACACAAAACACGAAACTTAAAAAGCCCCACAGTATGGCAGCCGAAGTTGTATCCTACAAGTCCCAGTTTTCCTTCCCAGAATGACACGAGATGTGCTATGGTTCTAAGTCATCCCTCATAGAAACACAGAATCACAGAATGGTTGGGGTTGGAAGAGACCTCTGGAGAT
Source organism: Pampusana beccarii (assembly GCA_013399365.1). Lineage (NCBI taxonomy): Eukaryota > Metazoa > Chordata > Aves > Columbiformes > Columbidae > Pampusana > Pampusana beccarii. The sequence continues at coordinate 254,692 of VWYH01003568.1, read as the reverse complement.
CATCTAGTCCAACCCACCTGCTAAAGCAGGTTCACCAGAGCAGATTGCACAGGAATGTGTCCAAGTGGGTTTTGAATGTCTCCAGAGAAGGAGACTCCCCAGCCTCTCTGGGCAGCCTGTTCCAGTGCTCTGGCACCCTCAAAGTAATAGCTCATGAAAGGATCTCCAGGTGTGATGCCAGCAATATATCCAGGATTCATTTATCCCTAATAGATATCCATTGATCAAATCACCTTTTGTGGTTGTTGACACTGCTGAACCAGAGGTATAGCTTGATATGCCAAGAAAATCCAAAACAAAAGAGTTAAAAACATTTATTTGACTTTGTATGGCTGCACAAGATGCCCTCAGGCAGCATCTACAGATACAGCTCTAAACTTCTGTTCCCAAATTACCAATGATGAAAAAAGCTGATGCTGCTATAGGCTGAGAAAAATTCTCTTATCAGTACTTACTGCTCTCACCCATGCAGCTGCTCCTGCTCGAGTGTCTAACACATATCCTCTAGGGACTCTTTTTGGGAAGATGCTACCTTTCCTAGCCCTCTATCCTCTTTTCAAGCATGGAAGCTACCCATCTCCTGAGCAGCCTGGTAAGGTGTGTTTATTATATCATATCACTTGCCCTAGCTCCTGGGAAAGGTCCCAGGGCATAATAGCAACTAGGCCCCATGCTGGCTTGGGAAACTGATACCAGAGAGGTAAGAAAAGAGTTTTGGTTAAAAAACAATATCATCTGTGTTGTTGAATAAGTAACAGCTCCTTCACGTTTTAGCAACTGACAAAGAGATCACTGACAAGAAAAACATGAAGTAATTCTAACAGGTAAGCAGGGTAGAGAAGTAGGGTGAAGACTATACATGATTATCCTTTGGAAATTTTCCTTTCCTATTTCGCAGGTACACTGATTATTTTTCTTTAAGTGTAGCCTTCATAACAGTTACCAGGTTGATGATCTTCATGACAGACTTCTCAAATTCCATTACTTTTTTGCTTTCAACTCAGAGAGTCCCCAGGAGAACTGACTTTTTTCAGCACCTCAAAGTTGGACAGGTGTGTTCCTGGGGATGCTGATTAGAATATATTATGGTCATTAGCAATTGGAGCTTCTTAATGTTCATTTCATTGTACTTACCTTTTGCTTTCTAAGGAAAAAAGGCAAAGAAGATTTAATGAGACTGAAGACAATACTAATAGAAATAATAAAAAGTGATCTTCTAGTATATTATGTCTGTTAATTCTCACAAAATATTATGGTTTACGTGGTTTGTCCGTATGAAAAACATATATTGGACATTTATTTTACTAGCAAATAATCCCTTTTATTATTCAACAACCTTAAATTCGAAAAAAAATAAGAAACACATTATGCTTGTGGGCATTAACTAGCCTCAGAAGAGGGTAAAAAATAATTACGAGTACATTAAGACTAGTTCCCTTTGCCACTCTCTTGCCATTTGGTATTTCTCTGAGATCTATATAGTGGCCTCTCTGAGAGTCAAATTTAGGCTTGATGAACCACTGGTGAGGTAACTGCTACATCCCACCTCTGCTTCCCTTCGATGATGCTTCCATTTGGAAATGCAGCATTTTGGGGAGTTTTTTGCTCCAAATAAGATGCTGGCTGTCCAGTGGGGAGATAATGATTCCATTACATGTATTTTAGAAGCCATGAAAGAAAAAAAACTAGCTTATATTTATTTGCCCGCACACAATGTATCCCATTTCCAAGGCTGAGTGTGAACAGTTGCCAAATATATAATTGAAGAACAGCAATGCAATGAATAAGCATCAGGTCTAGAACTAGTGAATTCACAGTGTGCTGTCTACAGTGGGGGGAGTGGAAAAAAAAAAAAACAACAACAAACCAAACAGAATCTTGAAATATGGAGCTGTCAAATTAAGCTGAGGCTTTAAAATTACATACCAGTAATTTTCTTACTGTCTTCAGCAGTTACTATGAACTTTCTGCAAGGTGGCACAAAAAGGCCACATTTCAAGTGAAAGTTTGCAACTGTTAAACTGAACTTTTTAAAGTGTTGCTATTACAGCAAACATTGATTGAGTGAAACCTGCAGCCTTCTCGTTTTATCCATATGCAAAATACAGCACAGCACAAGCAACAAAACCTTTAGCAAACTACCTCTACCATATATCTCTGCAACCCCTTAAAAACCTCCTCTGATAGTGAGGTGAAAGGTAGAAAGGATTTTTCTTTTAGAAAAAGTTGACTGAGTTGTAATCTGCTTTAGATTCAGGTTTTAGATGTCACAAGAAAATAACTATCAGATCCAGAAGGAGTCCTGGTCCTCTCAATTCAGGCAACCAACCTTGAGATGCGAATAGCTGTACTAAGTTTGATCATGGAGAAAATGCAAAGAATTTTTAAAAGTTACTTGGCTTCAAAGTATGTTTTCCAGACATCAACACTGGTTGTAAATTGTACACAACTGGCCATGCTTTCTGTGTTTAATTGTGCAATAACAGCAGTAATAATAAGTATTCACTCAGATTTGGCATTTAGTTATTATTTTGATCATCTTATGAAAAGTCCTCAAATGCTCAGCAATAAAAGGCTACTAGTAATTATAGTTACTGGATTTTTCTGTGTGGCTTGAAGCCAAGAGCTTCTATATTCTATTTGATTCCCTGAACTCTCATCTTCATCCTCTGAAGAAAACTTCTGAACTGCAGAAGCTATTAAATATTGAATGCTACTAAACTATAACAGTGCAGAGCTCCAGTTTGGTGCCTTATGTCCTTCCAAATTATTCTATGCAATTAATTCAAAATGAAGACAAGTTCCGTGAAACATGTATTACAATAAATTCAGGGAAGGTCAAAACCAGAGCTTAGTAAAACATAGAAGCAAAAGAAACAGAATACCTGTTTCCTTAATTTTTTAACTGAAGGGCTGTATCTCAAGAATAAGCCCATAGCTGCATCTCAGGTTCTGTTCTGTACCTCTCCAAGCAACAGCACATTTTGTAATATCAGGAATAAAAAGAGAATAGCTAATTATTTGTCATAATTTAGACAATAGGAGACTTTTTACAGTTCCACTTACATCACTTGCTGTTCCTTTTCACCATCTTTCTCCTTTTTCCTTGTTCATCAAGGTCGTTGTGACTTTTTTCTTTTGATTTTAATTTGATCTCCATTTGTACATTATTTTTTATGTAAATTTCAGGAGAGGTGATTGTATCTTCATTTCTCCAGCCATCTGGTACACTGGGAAATACAGCAGCATTCAACTCCTAATGACATAAATATGAAAAGAGATAGGGGATTTCAGAAGAAACAAAAAAAACCCAACCTTATTATTAATGATAGAACCTTGCAAATATTTTTATGAACATTTGGAGTGAGTTTCTGTCATTAAAGACTTACGAAATACCTAGTAAGAGATCCCTTTCACGTCACTAATATGCTTTTTCTGTTGTAAAATGAACAAGCAGAAATATCTTACTTTCTGTTCCCTTTGATTAAGTTAGGTGCATCATTGTTCATGACTGAAAACAAAAGCACAAGAAGAAAAAGGAGTGATATGCTGTAAAAAAAATACCACAAAAAAAAAGGTTTTATACTGATATGTTTATATTTACAGTCATTGTATTCAACAGAAAGAAATTGTAGTAGCTAAGAAATTACCTTTCAGCTAATAAAATAAATGAAGCCAAAAACTAAGTCACAGACAGAAATATGTTTGTTTTGCAAGTTGGTTTATGAATTTGTTTTAAACACATCTTTAATAACTTTAGCATGATATTTTCTCATAATAGACTTCCATAACTACATCATCTTATGAAGATACTATTACATTTCTTCTTGTTATTTGAAAATTATAATTCTACAGTGATAACTCTATATTTAAATAAATATACAAAATGCTTTGTTTTTCTAAATGAGGCAATGTAGAATGATTTAGAACTGGAAGATCTGTGATATCACATATCCACTTTCAAATCACAACTTGCTTCAGCTTTCACTGGAATAGAGCAGTGTCATGTCCAGACACGGGTATGATTATTTTGAGCTTTTATATTAATGGCATAGAATCTCATGCTAATAAATGCAACACTAATGTAATTTTTCATGGGCTAGACTCAGTCCAAATGCTTTGGCAAAAACACTGTTATACAAAATACAGACACATACAGACAAGTGAAGCTTGGAAATACCTTTTCTGAAGCCGTTAGTGAGGCTATTGTTCTGTAATCAATCAGAGCTTCTCAATTACTGCAGAACATTAAAGTATCCTGAGAGAAAAAAAAATTTCTTACCAGGATCTGACCCTGCTACATTCACGTCTTAGTCAAAATCTCCAGCTGTTTGACTATAGAATAAGAAGAATCTGTTATAACTCAAGTTTATACTTTTTCAGTAACAGTAGCATACTGGATTGTTTCACACACATATTTCTAGTTCTTGTCTGGGAAAGTGCCTCTATTTCATATTGGCTTTCTTCCTACAAAACTAATTTACAAAGTCATATTAAAACAAAGCTTTCAGAAAACAAACAAACAAACAAAACCCACCTCAAAATAAAATTTAAAATCTACCCAATTTTCTCATTAGAAATATATGAAGTGTTGAACAGGGTAAGTGGAGAATATAGGGCACAAGTAACAAGATATGGTAATTGAGACCATCTGTCTCACTAAATATAAAGCACATTTGCCTGTGGTTTACCGTCTCTCTTTCTGATCTCATTGCGATTCCAAAATCTGACCATTCAAGTAGAGGAAAAAATGTCTGATGCATGACAAGAAAAATTTAGATGAACTCATTCCAAGATGAGTAGAACATGTTCTCAAATTCTTTAGAGCACATGGAGATGCAGAAGAGCAGAGACAAGTGCAAGAATAGCTGCTCCTTTTTGGTTCCCTCTGATGTCTGACTACCCCGACACCTTACACAGCAGCAGCTGACCTGACAGTAGTTCTGGTGAAAACCTAGCCTATGGGCTAGAAGTATTTTCTTGAAGTATTCATCACTGTCATTGCTGCTTTAATATCCACTAATAAAACTGTAGGTCTGACACGGGCAATCACAGCTTGTTCTGGTGCCACCAGAGTGCCATTACATTTCATACAGCACCACAAGGAACTAAATTCAAGAGCAGTGTCTTGAATGCTTTTCCCTTCCTCCTGTCATTTAATTTGCTGTTGATGGGTGATATGATCAGTAACTACTATATAAATCCTAAAGTTCAAATACTTTGTACACTTTATAATCAGTGTGTTTCACTAAATATGTGGCCACCTTTACAATGTCTTCACTTACGATGCTGTTGCTTTGTAAGTGCAAAGCTTCACAGAAAATTCCAAACTGGAGTTACTCAGTAGCTCTTGACAGTAGGTATGGTTTGCTGCTGGTGTTTCTGCTGTTGATTTGGTTTGATTCAGTTCAGTTGCTTCTATCTGTGCAGTTTCAGGAAAAGAAGGAAACACAGATGGTCATCCAAGTGGAATGTGTATGAATACATACAGTATGTATATTGTATATATACTGAATAATATGTGTATGTACTAAATAACAGTGTGTATATACACTATATATATCTAATACACATATGCTATATTTACAGTATACAGTATATGTATAGCTACTATATGCATACCGTAGTATGTATCCTGTACTACAGATGCATACTACATATAGTGTACTGTATATAATATGTACACATATACATAGCAGTATATATTATATATTATATATCTGCTACATATAGCATCTGTATAGTACTGACTACATGATAGTATAGAGGATCCTTGATTGTTTATCTGTGAGAAAACACTATTTATATGCAATATATACATAACAATAACTACTTGAATATATTATCAAGGATAATATAAAAAAAGTAATAAAAACATTCTGCAACCTTGAGTTGCTAATGGATATGTAACCATTTCAAAAAATCATTTACTTTAGTGAAGTGAACATGTTGGATTCTCAGCAGAACTATGGAAGTCAATTTTAAGTCTTTAAGAAACAGAATTTTTATTCAGAAATATTTTGTGATATCACAGTTCAGTAAACAGCTCAGTGTTCTGTCAGCCATTTGTGGAGTTTATTTTGCAATGGAATACAGAAGATCTTGAAAACAAAGTAAAAGAAATATTAGCTTAATGGAAACTGGGACTTTCAGAGCTAGCAAATATATTCCTGGAATCCTGGTTTGAACCATTCAGTTGTACTGGGTTAATTAAGAGTGAAACTCTGAGAGTCTTCTTCTTGTGTTGTAAAAAAATCAAAGAATGCTGATGGAAAAACCAAGAACTAAAAGTTAGCTAATCTTAAGTCACATTGGGAATAACACGGTGCTGGAAACTCAGGAAAAGTGAGTTGGGTTACCTATACTGATCCAAAACTGCCACTAAGGAATCAGGGCCTACTGGCTTGTGTACAAAGAGAACGAAGCAAAAGGCTTGTTTTAGCCTAAGCCTTCAGCAGCTGTAAAACCATAGTTTACCTTTTAAAGAAAAAATTATGCCTCTCATTTCAGCGTTCTAATGAAAGCTAAAAGAGAGTGTAATATTTAGGGCTACTCTAATGAATCTCTACAAGAAACTCCACATAAAAATATTTAATGGTTGCCACATTAAAATTGATAATTACCTATTTTTAATAAAATTAGGTTCATAATGATACTAAGATATTCCTTTGCTCTGAACACATTAAAATATGCAACAGCATGGTGAAGGAGCAGGAAGAACTCAAAAAATTCTAATATTACAAAAGCAGGTTATTTGATTGACAGAGTACTTAAACATAATTTTATGTGATATGCTTTCTATGACAAGAACAAGTATGGGCTACATACCTAATTCTGGCATACACAATTTTGCAGCTTTTACCAAAAAAATTGTTAGAAGTTACATTTTTTCAAAGCAGGACTTGCAAATTATATGTGGTTGATATTTCCATCCTGGAAGGAGAGCCTAAAATTTATGATTTATGCTCTCTGTGACAGGTTAGGCAGGCAGGAGGCTGATATACTAGATACGACTGCTATTGTAAATTTACTTGGCATTTCATTTTTCAGTCACATTGATGGTTATTTTCATACATCTTCTATCCATCAGGTACTACTAAATCCAATTAGTTTGATTGGCAGATTTAGCTTCCTTGTGGGTCTTTGTCAATATTGTCTAGCAGTAAATACCTTGAGAATCCTTTTTTCAAAACTTTATTTCATTATTTGTTTTTTTTTCCTCACCCAGCTAACCATTGATTATCTAGTTTCATCCAGCTGTAGAAGTGATCAGGCCAGCTGAAGTACATGGCTATCAAAAATCAGGCATGTGCTTAATGAAAAGGAAGGGAAAAGAAAGAAGAGGAGAGAGAAGAGAAATTAAATATGAAATAAAGGAAAAAGGGGAAAGGAAAGGAAAGGAAAGGAAAGGAAAGGAAAGGAAAGGAAAGGAAAGGAAAGGAAAGGGGAAAGGGGAGAGGGGAAAGGGGAAAGGGGAAAGGGGAAAGGGGAAAGGGGAAAGGGGAAAGGGGAAAGGGCAAAGCTTGTTTAAGAAGAAGTCCTGTATCAATTTAATGAGACTTAACATTAAGTAAGTGCTGGACAACATGTCCTGTGATGCTGATAAAAAGGGAAAAATACAGCAGGTATCAAATTTCTTAAAGGCAATATTTTTAATTATTTTTACTCATAAATTAAGTAACAGATTTAAATACAAATTATAAGGAAATTCATTCTGCACTCAGCAACACACATGCTGTCTTTTTCATACATAACAATGAGGCTAAACCCTTCATTCAGTCTTAATTAAAGAGCTATAGCTAGTTCTCCTGTAGTATTTTGTTTTCTGGATATAGTGGGCAGAAAGGCATATTATTATACAAATAATTAGTGCTGCAGTACGTGAAAGAGGATCAGTTTATATAAAAGGTCAATGAAGTGAGTCAAAGAAAGGATAAGTTGTAAAAGAAATAAGCTTGCATTTATAAAAACATAGGAAACCTAAGGACTGGCATAAAGTAGGGGATTCGACCAGAAAAAAAAAATATTTGCATTTACATTTTGCGTAGATCCGTGGCTTGAGGGGTCAGGTGGCCTGTTTCTTTCCTGAATTGCTAAAATATTTTGTTCATATATCAGCTATGTGGATTCTGAGTAACATATTCAACTGGGAAACAAGTTTAGGTTTGTAGTAAGTCTTGCTGTCAAAAACAGATTAATATATTACTTTTTTTTTTTTTTTTTTTAAGACTGAAGTCCAGATTTTTATTAAGCATAAGAAAAATCTGTTAGAGGGCCTCAAACATGGCTCTGTGGTGATTTGTCTTCCTGAACTTGAGAGAAGCCAGGAAGAGAAATGATACAAGACATGATTAAAGGTAAAGTACAATAACAGCTCTACAAGGGGAAACTTTATCAGTCCATGTTCCCGCTATAACGAAGCCTCTCATTTTTTCAGTGCCACTTTATTGGGATTGATTACTGTAAGAGCAATAATAATGATTTGTGAATTTTTGCAAAGAGTCAGGCTATGATATGTCATATTTGAATAAAGGATATGGGAAAATACTGTTTTGTTTCCCAAAACCCTTTTTTTTTAAATCTTGTCCTGTTTGTGACTGTGCAGGTAACAAATTGACCATTGTGACTCAAATTTATGAGGTACTGCAAAAATAAAATTGGAATAGTGCCGTTTTTAGAGTGTTTCTTGGTATGGACTCTAGTTCTCAAACCTTTAGATGGAGTGAAAGATTATTTTATTTTTTACAGGTGTTGTTCTTGTATAATCAACTATCACCACCACCTTCTGCCCAGAACTGGGTGTATGAACATACTTAATAAACTTGGGACAGTGTTCTCCAGATACAGTAGTGTTTACAAGGATTTCCAAGTCATGGAGAAAATGCTTCTCCTTAGTTATGACAAAGGGTTATGAATATTATTTGGGGAAAAATGCATTTGGTACAGTGCTAATGACACCTAGAGTGGAAAACTGAAGGCTGTGCTAAAAAGAAATGTTTATCTGGAAGATGGTCACTAATGAAATTTCTTAAGCAGCAATTACTGATCTGATCATATTTAATCTTTTGATTGCTAAAGGCAAAAAAATATTGTTTACTAATAAAACACTCTAGTGATGAAAAATGAGGAAGTAGCAGCAATGCAGAGGAGGACTAGAAAATTAAATGAGATAATCTGGAATACCTTTCACACTGGAGTAATAGAAAAGGAATACTGTTCTAGCTAAAATCAAGGTCATACACTGGATTATTAATGATCAGAAATTCTCCTATAAGCTTGCTAGTTGGTTATGACATAACTGGAGGACATCTTTGATGAATTAGCCCAGCATGCCCACTGAGAGCTGTCGTACTGCCATTAGAAGAACAAACATAATCTTAGGTACTTACCAAAGACCTATGGCAAATCTGATGCTATTGCTTAACGTATGTTATTTGGCATACTGAACTTGAAAAAGGTCTCTCGTGTTAAATTAAATTCAATGAGACAGACCCAAAGAAGAGCTGTTAGCATCATGTCTGGACTGGGCAACCTGACAGCTCTTGTATGTCAGAAGAGGACAGGAGGCAGGAGGGCAGGAGGTCAGCTTAAATATCCTTCAAACCAGCCTGGAGCCAAGGTTAACATTTATAGCTCGTAGCATCATAGAATCATTTGGTTGGAAGAGACCCTCAAGATCATTGAGTCCAACCATAACCTAACTCTGGCACTAAACCGTGTCCTTGAGAACTTAATCTATACGCCTTTTAAACACTTCCAGGGATGGTGACTCAACCACTTCCCTGGACAGCCTGTTCCAGGGCTTTACAACCCTTTCTGTGAATAATTTTTTATCCTAATATCCAATCTGAACCTCTCCTGGTGCAACTTGAGGCCAGCGGAATGTATTTTTTCAAAGTTGAGGCAGCAGCAAACTAGCTACCCAGCTTCTGCTTGTCTTGGAGCTCAGGCAGGACGGGTTTATGTATGATCTTGAGACAAATTTGCTCATGTATTGTTGGTCTCCAAACTTAAAACATAAGCTTCACTCCTCATGATAGGAATATACAAGCTTTTCAGACACGTTAATGACAAATGACAAGCACTCGTGTTAGCAGATGACTGTTTTTTTGTGCATGTGAATATGGATATTCACAGAGAGAGCAGACATATGTATAATTTATTTCTGTACTTCCGTGATGGATCACATTTTAATGTGTGGAGTTTCTTTAGGTCAGGAAAAGCAAAAGTTTTTGCCAAGCTTATGCAGTCCTAATTATTTTTGTGTGCTCCTTTTTAGTTCAAACTGTATCCCCTTGTCCAAATCTTATTTACTCTTCTTGCTTTGTCTAAAGGCACAATTTTGTACAGACAAAACAGAATTTTCAAAACTGGATAGGAAGAGTTAAATTCTTTTGTTTAATACCAATTTTGCAAATGAATTTTGTGTGCATATGTATTTGCGTATATGACCTGTACCTTGTTATACCTATGGGCAAGGGAGCACATCTCCACAATGCAAATTTCAGGTACAAAGAAAAATAACTAATTCTATCATCCTGTCTTTCTAACCTTTTCCTAATTGTGTTTCTTCTGCTTATGTTTACTGCTTTCAAACATCTTAACTTATTCTTTAAAAAATGGGTTTGTAAATTAAGGAGTTCGTTTAGACCATTAAATAAAAAATTTATGATTTTCCTATTGAAGTCTGATACATAGCCTGCGGATTGCAATAAAGCATAGATGTTATTCCAGGGATGAATCAGGCCTTGTCAAGGCCAAGAAGTAGTTCTGTACCTGCATGAGAGGAAAGAGAAAAGGCTATAATTAACCCCACTGAAGCCATTCATGGTTCCTTGAGCAAAGGGTTTGTGTTTTCAATGAACTCCCTGAAGCAAGGAAAGTATCATATTTTTTACTGGTGCCTGCCAGAGAGTGTGTCAGACATGCTCTTGAAACAAGAGGCACAGTGGATAGGAGCCCAACAGTTGGAACGGAGATACAACAGACTGTGGAACATGCAAGTAGAACCAGCCAGCATTTAAAAGCCTTTGCTATGATGTCTGTTTGGGTTCTTGGGGGCCAAGGAAAATAGTGACAAAAAAGCAGCCATTTTCAGATAGAATATCCAAATATGTCATTTGTAACCCCTAAGGTGTAATTTTAGTTTGAGAATTAGTATTTATTTTCCCACATTAAGTATTCATTTTGGAAAAGTGAGTTACTTTAGCTAGCTTTGATAACAGGAAAAAAAAAATATATGTATATATATGTGAACAACTGTTTTAGGAAATCATGTAGTAGCCTCTTAACAGTTAAAGACTAAGAACTCACTCTGACTTTTGTGACTCCGAGCCTCACTTACGACTGGCAGACATTATTATTATTACTTTCTTCACTAATTTCTGCTTCAGCTTTCACTTGTTAGATTTGTGGTTAAAGACCTATTATTATTATGATTATTGCCAAAAAATGAGATAATTCAGACAGTGCTGTTAAGCTGCAGAACTTTAAGTATTAATTATGTTTTCAATTCCTCCTGTTCCCCAATAATTTAATGATGTATTTCTCCTAGAAAGAACAAGTACCAAACAAAATCAAATGTCAATTTTCCGAAAGATCAATGAGATCTATTGCAAAGCAGCAAGTCAAAAGCAAATAATGGTACACTTGGAAGACATGCATTGACAAATTTGAAATTTTACAAGAGCTCATTAGGCTCCAGAAAATCTGCAAGCAGATCAAACAAGAAATGGACTACAAATCTGTCTTTTAGAGACTTTTTGAGGTGCTCTTCTCTCATAATATCCTTACTAAATGTGATGTTGCTCAGTGTGGACACAACATCAGACTACCACATTCAGATGACTTTTTCCCATAACCAGAAACTATAATCTAGTATTCTCTGTCTTCCAGCCAGTAGAAGAAACTGGCTTTCACTCTTCCCAAGGTTTCTGAGCAGTCTGATTTAGTTTCTACCAAAACAAACAAACAAAAACAATGGAGTACAGGAAAATGAAAGATTTGGAGTAGTAGGGAACTAAACCATGGAAAAATGAAAATTTTAGGATGCTCAGCGGGATTCTCTCTTGTCTCTTCATCTTTCAGTTTTCTTAATATCTTTCTCCCACTTGCACATTCATCTTGTGTGAACACTTGAGAATTGAATGTGAGGAAAAAAAGGCTTTCTAAAATAAAGAATAACATTGTGATTGATTTCAGCATGCATAAACTTTCCTAAACAATTATATATGAAAGAAGAAAAATCCATGTTTTGAAACTGAACTCAAAGCTGCACAGCAACTATAAGAGAAGTGCTTTATAAATACATGGCAGCATACAAAGTTAGTGTCTCCTGTGGCCCAGAAGACTGCTCACAAGCAACTACAGACATTCCTTTCCAATCATCAAAGAGCATCCAGAAAACCTAAAGGACAAGGGGACTTTTCAGAGAGAAATAAATGAGGAAGAGTCTTTAGAGGGACGTGAGTTTTAAGGAAATGCAGGCAGACATTATGGCAGAAATCAAAGTATTTCTGAAAGTTTACTAGAAAAAAATGTCCTAATTCTCTCTGAATAAACAGGTTTAGAGGTAAGCAAAGTTTTGTCAGCCTTTGTTTGCTAATGTAGGCAACTGGAGTTTGGTGCAAGTTACTTCTGATTTTTTTGTTTTGTTTTTGTTTTTGTTTT
>VWYH01003568.1:0-241992 GCA_013399365.1 Pampusana beccarii | reverse complement strand
GGTAATTATTTTAAAAGGAAACCCATATGGTCTGACTGTAAAAGAGACCACTATGTGATTTGCTTATATAACCTGAATGCTGTAAAATATTGCATTTTGTTTGCAGAGAGGAAGAATAAAGGAGAGACAAGCATTTTAGCAGTGGTTTTTGCATACATAGGAAGTAAACTAGAATAGCCTAGAAATATCCAGAATGAAAAGAGGGTTGTCACTAGAAAAAATGGAGAAGCTGTCTGAAGATACAGAGGAAATTCCCTTTGTGAGCAAGCCATCTGGCAGGTCATGCTGAGCACTCAGATCAATCAGAGCACAGTGGGGGGAAAACTTAGAAGCATGGGTGTTAAATGCAGCTTTATGTTCATAGCTGCTGGCTGATATAATCTACTGAGAGAGCTAGGTCCCTACACCACTATAGCTCTGGAGATGGACTATGCAGGCCACTCTCAGGGGAGAGAAAGGCACTGTGGTCTCTGTTTTCTTAGAAAATCACACTAAAAATAAGATAGTGGTTTGAATCTAACATTACCCAGTGTCTTTTCAAATAATAAAAAGAATAATCAATTTCTTAGCAACCAAGCAGGCTAGTTGGCTGCTAACCTGAGGTGGGCACAATAGCTGAGCTGTGAATCCCTGCTGGGTACTGATGGATGTGCTGGGGCTGGTGATTGCTCTGAAGGGTGCAGGTGATGGGGTACAAAAGGGAGCAGGATTGGGCTGCTCAACTCCAGGTCTGCCGGGTAAGGGGAGTACATAGAATTTATTTTGTGTATGTGTGTACACATAGGTGTACATTCTGGCTTTTTTTGCCTTTGGTACATGAGAAGTGAGAGCCATCTAGACTTGAGGTCAACATACATTTGTATATGCTAATATATTTCCCAAGGAAAGACACTCACACAATCACTCTGCTAGCTTTGTCTTAGTAGCTGAATGTATCAGCCAGTTCCTACCAAATCTGGTGATACAAGTCTCAGATATATTATGTTCTGGAACCTTTGTGAGAATATGTGACAAGGTAAAGAAGAGAGTACATATTTGTGTCACTGACAAACAGAAAACCAGCAGTATGGGCTACTAAGCAGACTTAAAACAGAGAGTGTCCTTGGAAACTGGGCACATTAAAATGTGCTGCTCAAGGAACTGCCTTTATACCTTTTCCCTGAAGGAATTACTTCAAAGAAAGAGGCAAAAAAAAAGCAGTTGCAAGTAATAAAAAGCAGAAGGAATTCTGAATCTTGTTTATTCATATGTAAAACGTGGGAAGAAATAGTTAATGTTTTGGTAGCCTGCCCTGCTCAAGCCTGCATGATTAAAAGAAAAACTGGAGGGTAAGTGAAATGTGTTGCTCGTAGCTCAGTTCTGCTAGATTAGAGTACGAAAAAAATATTCATGCACTAATGGCAATGTTGGAAGATGCCAGGAATATCTGCAGTAATTAAAACTCTGAAATATATTTGAAAAACAAATATGCATCTTTTGAAATCTTATAATTTGGAAGGAGAGTTCTACCACAATGACCATATCAGCAGACATGCTGGAACTTATTGCTTTCTGCTCTACTCAGGACTATATATAGCCTTGAGTGTGCTGGTCTTTGATCTGGAATTTAATATTTTGCTGCCAATTTTGATAGCTCATTGTGATATCTGGCTGGCTTTCTAGCCTTCAGAAGAAAGCAGAGAAAGGACATGAAAAATATCAGCCTCACTAAGAAAAAAATAGTTAAACTGCATGATCAGTTTTGCAGTTTATGAGTAATTAAGATATACAGGCATCATGGTGGATAAAACCAAAATTGCACCAGCAAACATTTGTTGAGAACAAGAAAAGTCAGTCTTTATAAGAAGCTGCCACTGGATCATTTGCATACTGTAAATACATAGTGTATATAAATCCGGTGAGACATTTAAAGAGGTTAAAAATGGTCTAGAATTTTTGTAAATTAACTAGAAATTAGAAATAATTTTTAACTGATCTGAAACATGTAAGTTGGCTTTTAGGTAACTAAAGTTAAGATACTGTCCTTCATACAATTTATGAATCATGGTTTTGTTTGTTCTAGAGATAGACACTTTAAAAGAGAGATCACAGGTCAAGCGAGAAATGAAACAGGTGCTGTAAAACATTAGTCATAAGAAGGATTGCCTTCTCTCTTTAACTTTTTTTTTTTTGTGTCTGCCTTTATGTACGATATTTCTCAGTCTTCACTGGTACCCAGATTGAAGAGCTGGAAGGTATATTTACTGTTAATGCGTTTCTGTGATGCATGGACCAATGCTACCATCCAAAGAATTTATCTACTAACAAGGAGATCGAAAGACTGACACACCACAACAAACAACAGCTTTTATTTGAAAAATGGATTTTGTCTTAGTTCCTGAAACAACCAAGGACCGACTCTGTCTGGATTACACACTAAAAATCTGGAGACCCTAATTCCTCAGATAGTGTCATCTGATTATAGCTTCATTGTCTCTAAATAGATAGTACTTTTAACAGTCTCAAAGACTGGGTTTCACAGTGCCTCTTATTTGTAAATTCACCTATTTTGCAGTTACTGGCTTGTAATCTTTCTACACAGTTTACAAGTGAGGTCTCAGGCATCAAGTTGCACTATTTAAATAAGTTTAGCTCTTCCAAGTTTAGTTAATTAAGGGACCTCTGCCCACATGTGCACTAGTTTCTATTTACTAAAGCACACAAAAGACACCTTGAAAGCTGTTTCAGAAACATACATAAACATACATTCAGAAACATTGCATAAAATGGTGGAGATACTGCTGTAGAAATAATTTGTATATGTTTACATGTGCTATGTTTATGTAAGAGACGCTTGGGCACTGTTTTGGTTGGGGTTTTTTTGCACTTAGAAGTTTCTAGAATGACAAAAGTGGAGAGATGCTCATATGATCTTCTCCTCTACTGTTCTGCTTTAGTGATGGTGATCTTCTGAAAATTCAGGTCTAAAAGAAATTAGTCCTTTGGACTTTTTAAAATGCAACTCGATTATTTCTTCAAGTGATCTCATGTTGGATCATTATTTATTAATAACATTATTATAATCATCATCCTCCTCGTCACCACTGATAATTTTCATTCAATTTTGCAGTATCCTCTAGGAGTCCCCTCTCAGGACCTGAAACCAAATTTGTGAATCTTGTACAAACACAAAAAGGAAACACAAGTCCTCTCCTAAATTGTTCTCAGAGAGGAAAATGAAGCAGACAAAGGTGATGTATAGACAGGTTCCATTAGAGTGGTTTCATGTAACAATAACTTTATTAAGACTCATTCAGGACTGCAAGAAAATAGCTATGCTTTCTTTCTTTCTCTTGTGTTATTGGTTTGACTTTTGCTAGCAGTCTTTTCTTGTAGTTTATAGTCTACTCCCCTGGGCTGTACCACCTCAGCAGTTTATAGTAAAAGAAATCCAGTGTGCAGAATATTTCTCCATAAGCCTTTCAGGTCCTCTGCATAACTGTCTTTTTTTCCAAGACAGAGCTTACCCATGGATTGTAGTCTAACTAGTATGAACACAAGAAAAATTATGACATGTAGAATAGGGTCTATTTCCTGGGATAATTGTTCAGCAAGGAAAAAANAAAAAAAAAAAAAAAAAGAAAACAAAACCCAAAACAAAAAAACCCAAACAAATAAACAAACAGACAAAAAAACCCAGCACTGACATGTGCGCAACACTCTAAGTGAAGACCCTTAATCTCTTTTTTTTTATGATTTGATCTGGAAGCCTACTGATTTCTAGGGAATTACCAGGAAAGGAATAAGTGTTGTTCACATTAATTGAGGTAAGAATGTCTTTCTGATTGTAATTCAACTCAGCATGAAAAAAAAAAGAAAAAAACCAAAACAACTCAGAAATTTCATTAGTAATTTTCATACCCAGCCATCTCCAATAGATAGCGAATTTACCAGCCAATGGCTTTGAAACACTTTTTATAAATGCTCTTTCGGCCTATCTCCCTTCTTATCTCTTTTCTCCTCTCCTCCTCTCCCTCGCCCTGCCTTTTCCTTACTGACATTTGTGCTATTAGCTTCATTGCCATTGACAGCATTTTCAATATGTGCTACTTGAGGATCCCACTATTTAGGTTCATTTCCACAATCATTAGCAGCCTATCTCATTTCTCTCTTTTTTTTTTTTTTCCCCTAAAGTGATCCTTCCATTCAGTTCCTAGATTCTGTTCAGTCATCCGGGTTGAAAAATGGAGAAAGAGCCTAGCTAATGTTTAAACAGTAATTCAGCAGTACTTAATCCGCTAAAGTGTACACATGTTATCACTGCATCTATAATATCTTCCCCATGATTACCCAAGAGAAATTCAAGTCTCCTCACTGAAGTTCAGATCCAAGCAGACATATTACTAAGTTAAAAGCAATAATTTCGCCTTTGACAGTTACCTGCTCATCAGACAGACTTAACTCTAAGTCATCACAGCTGCTCGTTAGGATAGATACAACTTCAGGACAGTGATTCCCTTCCCTCAGCTCATATCTTCCTATAGCCTTGTCTGATCTCAGCTGTGTCTGGCATGAACAGATTATGGGTAATAAGGTTCACCCAGCACAGAGCTGGGAATTCAGTACTTCCCTGCTCCACAGTAGCCGGTTCTGCCATTAGATTCCATCTGGTCTCTGATTTCCAGTATAAAGAATTTCTGGAAACAGCATGTTAGATCAGTGGAAAATTTGTTGGTTTTAATACTTGCTGGGTTACTGTAGCTGATTTAGAGGACTCTCCATGTGTTATTATGAAGGAGCTCTGCAGGTGGTTTCCACACAAAGAGAAAGAAAGAAAAAGGAAAAAAAGAAAAAAGACAAAGACAAAGACAAAGACAAAGACAAAGACAAAGACAAAGACAAAGACAAAGACAAAGACAAAGACAAAGACAAAGACAAAGAAAAAAGAAAAAGTATATGCTGTCTTTTCCAGATATTCAACTTTCGATCACAGGACTGAAAATAAAGTGGACTAATCAGCAATGAAGAGATAACTAAGAGAAGCAGATACTCAGAAAAGTATGTGTATATATGCAATGTCTTCTCTGTAGTAAAAGCAAGAAACATAAGAATAAGTAAAACAACATTCAGAGTAGTTTAAAAAAAAAAAAAATCATGCTTCTCTTTCCAGTTTCTTCTTTATAAGCTTTGCAGAGAGGAAGAAATGAAGAAGAAAACCAAGAAACACACAAGATACTATAAAGAATCTAGATTGTAATACATTTGGTCAGGCAGCCAAACAATCAGTGTAATACCTGTTGACAGAAACAGAGTTTTCTTTTTTCACAGTATTAAGAGAGAAATTTAAGTCACCTCCAAAACCTTCAGTGACATACTGCACTCAGTCATCTGGGGCACACAAGACAGTTTACCTGCAGTCACTGTTGCTGTCATAATTTGTTTCAGTTCATTGCCACATTGTAAACATTAGTAAGAGCAATGGCATTCATAAAAGTTACTAATAAAAGTGAGTGGGATCCAGTATACTTCTCTTAAATGAAATAGTGTATAGGTTAGGCATGAGACTGCTGGGAAAGATGGGGAGTAATCCAATCTTTCTAAACCAAGCACTACAGACTGTCAGTAGAGCCAAATATGAAGCTCTGAGTAGCTCAGAGAGATTCAATACACTTAAGTTAGAAATTTGCTTCTCTCCCGTGAGTCGGGCTGAACTTGGTTTGGATCATCTCTTTCCCCTTTTCTATTCAATAATTTGCCTCTTTCTTCCTTTCGCCATATTATCATACCCCTCCAGTATTGTGAGAAAGTGCAGGATGAACAGCTGAGGGTACCTTCAAAGCTTGGCATGAGCCAAAGCTGAAAGTCATTGCAGATTTTGCTTTGGGCTCCAGAGATAGAGCTGGTGATTGCCAAAGGCACTCATAAAACCTGAAACCTAGTTTGAGACCAAAGGTGTGGTTCTGCCATGCCAAAACACAAGACAGAGGTGAATGCATGGTCCCAGCTGTCTCTTTCTCTCATCCTTCTTGCGGGGGGAATTGGAGGGAGATGGGGTACGGAGAGTGAGGAATGAATGAAAAAAAAAGGATAGGACACATGAACCAACTCTAGCAGCTTCCATTTTTTTTTTTCCCTATCTTCACCCTTGAAAAAGAAAGTCAAAGCATGTTATTTCGCCACTGCAGCTGTGAACAGCAGCCCTAGTACAAGAGGCAATGTGGAAGAGACAAATCCAGGTTACTATGTCTTTTTATCTATCAGTTCCCATTCCTCTACCGTTTTTCCTTCCTCCATCTGTTTTCCTTCCTCCATTGGTTTTCCTTCCCCTGCTCCATGCTTGTAAGTGCCCATTTGGCATCAGAAGCAGAATAAGTTCAATTCTCTGGGGCAAAAGGCAATGGTCAGTATTACATGCTGCCCTTGCCAGTCTTTATGCTAACACTAGGAAACATAAGCCTGCTTATCTCTCTTCCAAGTAACAACAACCAATGGATACGGGACAGTCCTTTGTCGAAGGTTTGTGAGAGCAGTTTCTTGTTTGAGAAGCACCCCCAACCCTACTTCTCACCTGAGACTTAAACACCTATAAGAGTTGATTGAAGCTTCTTGAAAGAGGAGACAGAAGGACACATTTTATGGTGAAATTCAGGCTGTCACTTTTAGGACAGGCTTCATGAGACAGAAGGCAGACAAGTAGGAAGAAGCTTAAATTTCACTGGAGAGCTGGAATTTCAAATTGTATGACCCAGAATGTGAAAGCTTCTGGTACTGGATAAACAACTGAAACTACCGTGGAAGGAGGAACTGGCTGACTGACAGTTGCTAGATGTACTATAAAATGTATCTCAGCATCAAATGCCATGCCCTGTGTTAAAAGGTGATTTCTTTTTCCTGTATTTCTTATATTCTTAGTGTTTACATGCTATTTGAGAATGAAATGTAGGAAATTCCTTTCCTTCCTAGTTCTTCTCCTTGCAGTTTACACTGACAGTTTTGATCTGCTTCCAGCTATAAGTAGGCTGTGGCAAGAAAAGTTTGGAAATGATAGGGGGAATAAAGGCATAAAATTGCCCAAAAATTCTAGTAAAACATCTACTTTGGTGGCAGCAGCAGTCAAAAAACTCTGAGTAAGGTGTCATACGGTATCACTGAACAGGAAGCATTCAGAAGTACCGTATTTTGGCATTTATCCAAAAAGCAGCTGGATTAGACTCGTTACCTAGGGTCCAAATTCATTATCTGGTAGGCCTTATGAGGACTGCACGCTAAGGATCAAATATAGCTTAAGATTCAAGATATTTGAGATTTTTCAGAATCTATGAATCAGTGAGTATTTTTTTCTCTTGATTATGGTTTCCTTTCCATTATTAATCTAGAATTTTCATGAGTGTTTCCATAGGTGTATATTCATTTTATGCAATAGCCTGAGAAGTAAATTAGTTCTTATCCAAGCTACGTCACAGCAAAGGTTAAGAAAAAAATATGAAGCAACACAAATACCATAAGTACTCAGATCTCTACTTAATTGTGCTGGAATACATCTATGGAGGCAATCTGAGATACTTTATTAATCAATAGAAGCACGCACTACAGAAAGAAAATGACAGTGCTGTATGCAGTAATGCTTGGCTTTTGATATGGTGGTTTTGTAGTAACATTAGTTTAACTAGATTAGTAACATCACTGTCTATGATGATTTTCTTATAGCACTATATTTTATCCTACTTAATCATTTCAGAAATAAACAAGAAAATACATTCTGAATAGAAATATTCCTTGCTAAAGACAAGGAAGATATTTAAATGCGTATTGGGAAACATTAGATGATGAGCTTCTGAGTAAATGTGATATATTCCCCTCAGCACCACTGCTAGTCTCTGATGGCTATGATCAAAAGCATAAAAGAGGTTGTGTGAAAGGCTGTATGGTGAGGGAATTGTACTTATCAAGGTGATGCTGGATGCCTTGAGCAAAGTATTCATTCAAAACCCCAGTCTCAGCTACCATCTCCTACAGGACAAAACACCTTTAACAGTAGCTGAATCTCTGAAGTCTAAAGAAGTGTCATTCACATTAATTATGGTTTTTGCAGCTTGATATAGCAATCTGTGTTACCATCCATTTCTCAAGCAAGACTTACTGAGCAAGAATTTTCTAGAGAAGAAAGGTCATTGTTTTTCTTCATTTTGGGGCTTGTAATCTCCTGTCTTCCATAATGCTGAAATAATTGTTCCCACCAGGATAGTGCCCCAGCTGTGCCCAGTTTATAATTTGTAATATTTTCCTTTCTGTAAGTCGCGTAGTGGTATATTTTTATGGCATTCTCCCAAGTGGATAATGATCCAAACCAGTGTATTTATTTAGAAGATTACATAAACTGGATCAAAATTCAATTGCAAAATGTACAGAAAATGAGTTCTGTTTTCCTGGACTTTAAAATATATTTTTCTGCTACCTCTTAGTCATGCTTACAGTCTCAGATTTTCTATCCCATTGTTCATTAACCAGGGAGGAAAAAATGTTGCTTTCAGGCATGTGCTAAGAATTTTAAATATGGAAAGGTCAAGATGATGACTTCCATTGTCTCTAGGTCATGGAGACAGAAAGGTGAAGCTGAAGCAGTTTTAGAGTTTATAACAAAACATGATTATTATATATGGCATGAGAAGGGCACAGGAAAGACTGAGGCTTTTCTGGTCTCAGCTGCTAACTGTTTGTCCTTTCTCTTTTAATTTACTCAGTCCCAGTTCAGACAAATGGATGTGCTTTCCCTTAAAGGAGCTTGAGAGAACCATAATACAGCTGTTAAATAGCAAAGAATTCATAAATTTGACTCTATTTGTACAGTTGATTGAGGCTAGAGAGTTCAAAATCATATAAGAACCACTAATATAAGGCATGACTGTTGTAACTAAAAATGTAGTTGCAACTCTTAAAGATTAGTAGTTGGGAGAGATGAGTTACTGATTTCTGTTATCGGGTTGGCTAAACAGGGGACCATCCTGTGAAGTGATTTTACTTGCCAAGGCGGTACTCTATAGCAAACAGACTATGAGATCAGTTGTCTGCCAATGGGCTTTCATTTACCACAGAGTTCATTCTGTGTAGGATGAGACACATACATTTAAATCTTAGAAAGCTTTTTACTCATATCATGTCTTCAAATTTCCTATCACATCTTAGAGCCAGGAAATATCATACTGTTTCTAAAGAGATCCAGGCTGTCTTGGCTCTCCAACTGACATTTACCAGTAATGCAGTCCTTTAGCTTGACTTGGATCCTTCTCCTACTCCAGCACGCTAATTCAAACAGACATAAAAATTATAAATCACAGTCTCACAGGTGGTATTAGCAGGCATTAAGCTTCCTGCCAGTTCAATAACCCAAGGAAGAGGCAGTTCCAAGAAGCACCCGTAAGAGAGCACATGAAAAATTACAGTATTTTAAAGCTAGACCAAGATGCACCAGAAAAANTCCAGCACCTCACCACCCTCACGGTGAAGCATGTTTTCCTTATACCTAATCTAAATCTACAGTCTTTCAGTTTAAAGCCATTACCCCTTGTCCTATCACTACATGCCCTTATAAAAAGTCCCTCTCCAGCGAGGGACTAGTTTTTAAACCAGAAAAATATGTTAATCAGTGGCAAATTCTCAAATGAGTTGAAAGATGCAGTTCAGATTTTTCTTTCAAAACCAGATAAAAGCTAAAATACCATCACCTTACAAACATAAGAAAGTGTTAGAAAAGAGAGTAATTGTTTTGTTTCTTAAGTTAAAACTGTTATACTTCCAATAGCACATATGGTTCTTTTAAAGAAAACTCTGATATCAAAACCTTAGCAATATTGTACAGACCTACCTAATAGAATATTCAATAACTACAGTACTAATCAGGATAAAGCAAATAAAATAGCCCTACTCCATCTCTACAGCTTCCCTGTTCTATCTATTTGATACTAGTTGGCATTCGGCAGTATGTGGTTAAACCCACCTGGTGATTGGTAGCTGTAGATCTGGGAGAAATAGCAGTAAAATTCCACTTGTGGCGTCAAAAGGCATGCAGTTGTCTGCCACTTCCACTTTCACTGAAAGATTATTAAGGTACCTAAACCATACCCTGTATGTATAGAAATTCTGATGTTTAGAGTGAACAAGGAAAGTTGTGTCTGAATTAAACACTCATGGTGGAGTTTAAGTATATTACAACTTCTATTAAAGCAACGAGTTCATTGTCACTGATAACAAGTAAGAATAGCTTTAATTCAAAGCATTTTGTGAGGTCTTGTGCTCTCTCTCCTCACATATATACATAATTTAATAAGAAATTGAGATAGATTTAATATTGTCAAACCCATACAAGGATTCTAGGGACATTTATAACCTAACAATTATTTTGTAGCTGGGTCTCATTTATCACTTTTAGTTGCGCAAGCCTGAGCCCTAACCATCCCTGGTAGATAATGCTTTCATGCAGCAAAATTCATTAACATTTTTATATTTGCTAAATAAATAGACCACTTTTTCTTCTTCAAACCCTTTCGTAGGTTTACATATATCACCTGTCCTCTGCATACGCTGAATTTTGACAGATCACAAAAATCCCCAGGAGGGATTTCATCTATCTTATTAGCTTTGCATTTTGTGAGGTTTTATATCTATCAGACCTCAAAGAACAGCTTAAGAAATAAAGTAGTTAGGACTAGACATTTACAGTTTGGTAGCAGTAATGTAAAGATGGTGAGAACTTTATCTATCTTAATAACAGTCTGGTTGTGATAGACTCCTGGGAACAGACAGACCACCTCAGAGAAGTTGGCAGTGATGCAAAGACCCCACCTTCCTGGTTTGAGTGATGAGGTTATTCAGCATGACAACCACAAGAGAGAGTCCAGGCAAATCACCTCATTGGCAGAGCAGCTGCAAGTTGTGTTTTCACTTGCAACATCCACGGCAGTGTGACTGACAACCAGTGATAATATTGAGTGGCATCCCTGGGAGAATACTAGTACCAATTGTGCTATGGCAGATCAATTCGTTAATTATAGGTGGCTCCACAAAATTCAGTGAGGGATGGTGTCCAGTTTATATCCATTTACAGATGTATGAAGGAATCTAGTTAACACACTTCATTAAAATTAATTTATTGATGATAGTATTTAACAGAGATACTCACAAAATGGCAAGTATAGAAACAGTGTTTTGTACTGATCTTAACAGTGTATCAAAATTCTGAAGTAAAGAAATAATTTATTGTACCCAGTAAACAAATGCACTCATAAAACAAGGAACGTCCCACTTTTCCTTTTTCTCATTTTTTCAGATCTTAAAATTAATTCAGTTATAATGGGACACTCCAGATGCTCTGCTACACTGCACTTGCTGTGACCATTTGTATCTCTATTATATAGGTGCAATTTTTGTGTGTATCAGGTGCACTGTACTCTTGTCATCTGTCAGTATGTTAGGCTGTCTTGGCACACACATTCTTTTGGATAAAAAGGTACTCTTATGGCCAAAAGCAAGGAAACGAAACTTTAAAGCATAAATAAAATATTCTAATATTAATCTTGCTGATGCAGGTACATTTAGCTTTGACTCCTACTCCTATTAAACAATTAAGGACTAATCTCTTACAGCAAGGTCTGAATTATGTAGACTAGTAGTGCCTTAAGGTAAGACAAACTTTTGAAAGATAGTGAAACCTATGTGCCACCCACACCAATCTACCATTACCAAAAGACAGTACAGAGAAAAAAACATACACAACCTGTAGAAAATTGGAATGTGTGAATACATCGTTAAGGGACTCCTAGGAATAACATAATTGTTTAGTAAAGGTATAGAAAGCTGTGTTTTGCCCCCACCTTCCTTCAGTTGTTATCTGCTTGTGGTACAAGGTCTTTACCTGTCACCCACCAAGGCAGCAGATTCCTCTTCTTTTCCAGTTAGGTTTGGACACACCTACTAAAAAAAACCTCTAGAATTCAAAATTAATCTCAGTCCTAACATAGTAAAACTGAGCTTTCTTCCTAAGCAAACAATTCTTTTTTCTTCTAGCAATTCTTCTGGTCACCAAGCTACAGCTCAAAACCTTCAACTTCTCTCTTCTATATAAACCTATCTGCTCTTGTTATTAAGAAATCCTGTGAAACTCAGTTTCTCCAAAAAACATCAGTTACTCCACTAGCATTGACAAAATTTGTCATATTTCAAGAGCTTGATCTACACATTTTTTGATATGAGAGCATTAATTATATTCAATTCCTTGTGAAATACCTAGATGTTGTGTAAACTATTTGACTTTTGACTGCTGTGAAGAAGTGACATTACTTTCACTTTCTTGGCAAGTCATTCTCTAGTTAGACAGTATCTTCCATGGCCTTGGATTCTTAATAGGTTCAATTTAGTTTAGGCAATTTCCTCATCCAAGAATAAAAAGAGGCCTGACATTAGCATTTGACCACATAAAATACATCACCTTTCTGTGATGTGATTTTTAGAAAAGGTACACACACTGAGTCAGCCCTATGTCAGAAATGAATGCTTGTAATGAAGGAACATTCTGACTGACTAGGAGATACAATTGTGCAAATTTCTCTTTTGTTACAGAAACAGAAGTACTGTCTATGATGCCTAAGTCCAGAAAGCATAAAGACATTTGGATCCAATTAAGCTATACTCACTGCCATATTGACACAATTGCCTGCCTTTAGGTAGATGTGGAAATAAACACAGATATAAACAGTTAAGAGGTATGAATACGCCAACTTAAATCAGGTTTGCCAGCATCCATATGCATGACTCCAATATTACAATTTGAGGACTTTATAAACAAAAACTGTAGATACAAGCTGCTAATTTTACGTATTCTGTTCAATTACAATTTTTTTCATTTGGTTTGTTTTTTGGGGGGGTGTAGGGGCATGGAGGCTTATGGCAGGAGTTCTCATGCAGATATACAAGTATGCTTGATATCTCCAAAGTGCTGAGCTTTCTAGTATTATTAATAGTATCAAGATAATATTGTTAAAAGTTAATTAATGCTGTTTAAAAGTTAATTGAATATTCATGTATTTATAGATATGTATGGAATGTTTGGAAGGTTGGTCTTTCATCATAAACGACTGAGTTTGGTTTTGTCTTTTCATGTAGTTTTCCACTTCTAAGAATGCATCCTTCCAAGATCATTTCTTCTGAGAAGTTAGGTTAGCTTAGTTCATATTTTTCTTTCCCCAGTTATAATGCCTTCCTGGAGCAGGCTTTCCCATGAGTTGGATCCAAAAAACTACAGAAGATTCTGATGCTCATTTCCAGCCAAAATCACATGAAGTAAATTTCATTCATAAATCTTAATGGAATGGCTCTGTTAACATAGGCAACTCATCATCACTGCAGCAGTCAACAATAAAGCACTCTTCCTGAGCTCCTGCTCTGATTAAATTACATTTTAACAAACCTTAAACTGGAATTAGCTCTTATTATTAAGTGAGTAAAGGGCACTATTATTTTTCTCTACATTGGTAAAGGGCATGTATTCTTACATTGTCAGCTGTTACTCTTGACAATGACAAAAACAGACATTTGCAAGGCATGGCAAAACTACAGCACACCATAAATGTTAATAGCTTTATTCATTTCAGATCTGGAATGTGACAAAATGACTCATGCTGGACAACAGACTTCCTGGATCACAATACGAGGTAGGAAATGAAATTAGAGATGGTTAACAGAAAGCATTTCAGCTCAGCGTCCCACACCCACTCTTGAAATACTTGTCCCTCTCCCGAGGTTTGAAAGAACTTGTATAATTTTTTCATGTTGTCTCTCATTTTCTCAAGTTCTCTTTTTTACCTGGTGATGAAGGTCTGAATTATCCCTTCTATTTCTCATCATAGTGGTTTTAGACTGAATGGAAACAAGAGCAATAGAAATTCTCCCTAAAGGTTTGCTCTTGTGGAATTTCCTTCCCACATTTTGACTCAGTAAGATCCCTGCTTGGGAAATGATGCTCTGAATAGAACCAATATAAATGCTAAACAGACACAAAGTAAGAGTGTTTCGGCATGGAATTAGATGGATTGATAATCTCTGCTTAAATCTGATAGTGTCATCCTATCATCTAAGAGTAAATTATACCCTTGTTTTTCTATATGACATCATATAGTTCTAGTTATACTGATAATATGGAATAGAACTACATGTGTATTTAAATGAATAAAAAAAATAAAACTTTTTTTTTTTAGTATTATAAAATGTTGTGGGGTTTTTTTACTGTTGTCATCATATGAATCTTTTAACACTGGATATTTTCATTCCAGTTCATCATTTAAGGACATTTTGAAACTTCACCATGGAATGAAAAATGTCAGTTTTCCTCTTTCTTACTGGTAACGCAAACTATTTTTTTGAATGTGAAAGATTATTCACTGAAGTCTGTTCACTTGACAAAGTTTAGCTCTCGTGTTTCTTTTTATCACTGTAATTATTTAAGTATCTTATAATATGCTAATATTAAAAAATAGATAATGTGATATTGGTTAAACTTTTCACTTCCAAAGAGTCACTCCCACATCACACATGAGCATGGAAAATTCCTTTGAAGTATTTTTAGAAGGCTTGGCCACGGAGTTAATTATAGGAAAATGCATTGTTATATGAGGGATTTATAACTAATCTTGAAAGACTGAATCATTACTTTATTCATAGGGCATGTTTCTCAATAAAGGCATGAAAAGAAAATTTTCAAAGGCAAGCAAATGTATCTCTCTCATATGACACAGACAACTATAAAGGATATAGCAGATGAGAGTAAGTACCATACGAGACAGACAGGATAATAAACACATTATAAAGGTCAGTTTCGCACTGGAAACCATTAGGGGAGCTTTTCCTGAACAAGTACAGCAGACAATCAAAACGAGATCTCTCCAAGGGGTAAAAAAGCAGCATTCAATGAATCAGACTGACCTGTTATTGAGAAGTAGAAAGATTGTCCATATTCTTAGTCCATGTACAAGTAGGAAGCATGGCTGGATTTTTTCCAGAAGTGTTTCATTGTTTACCCCAGTGCTTTATGAGACAAAAGGGATGTAATACAATGAGGTAGAATTCAAAATTTATGTATTTCCTGGTTTTTTTACGAGATATATGTTTAACTATGTAGTGCCCCTCAAAAATTTATGAAGGTAATTCTTGGTTACCCTGGGATATTAGAATTCCCATGAAATGGCTACTACTGTCCCTTGACCCAGGCCATGACATGCTCACCTCACAATAGGCTGTTATGTCACACCGGTGACTTTATAAAAAAGAACTTCCACTACTGCTTGCTTGATTCTGTCTTTGTTGGCTTAGAACAGACTCAGAATGGCAGATCCTAGCATGGACAAGCACATTACATCAGCATAGTGCAAAAGTTATGTATGCTATAGCAGTTTTTCATACCACTACTAGAAAGCAGTGAAGTTGAAGATTCTAAAGACCTTCCGACAAGCAGCGTCATAGACGAATGCATGTACTTCCATAAAAGACAGCGGGAAGGATTTTAAATTGTGTGAATAAGTAGCCACTTCTACCTGCTCGGAAAAGAAAGAGAAAATGTATTCTGTAACAACTAATCTCTGATTTATTTGAATAAGATTCCTTTGAAGGATGTCAGCTTAATTGCTTAGGTAAAAGAACGATAATTGGGATTTATCCATATGAAGGCCCTTTAATATTAAAGTTTGCCAACACAAGTAGCTGATGGAAGTAATTTGGGCATAGAGACGTACACAGTATTACATATATATCAAAGAAGAATTACACTGGAGAATGTAGCATTTTTTCTACCGAATAAAACTTTATTAACACTCATGCAGTGTTAAGGACAGATAAAAAAGTAGAGCTTATAAAAATAAAGGTAAGGATAAAGCAAAATAATATATCCATATTCACAGTTCATCATACTTAGATGTGATTTAAAATCTTTGTATTGATTGAGACAGGATTTAAGACCATTGCTGTTAGTCAAATTAGGGATTAGCTCAGTGATAATCAGACTTGGTACAGTGCTATCCTATATAATAGTGTGTCTGCAGTAACCAGTAACAACTCTACCATTAATAGTTGTATATCACTGTCAGAAGTATATATTAAGAGTGGGAAACACCTTATTTTAGCTGTTTGAAATGTAGGTGTCTAGATTAGTCAACCATTCAGGCTGCTTCTGTAGTCAATAAGCACTTTCACAGGGTGACTCATCCCATACTAACATAGGGGTGGGTGAATCATCCCCCAATGATGCCTCTTTCCCTCCTAAGAGCTAGACTTTTCCTACCAAGAAACAAAACCTAATCATGCGGTCTCTGTTTCTAATTCTAACTAATAAATGTAGCTGAAATTTGAAACACCAGTTGTTGCAAGAAACTGCTGTACACAGTCTATAGACTGAAAAAATATTCATGTAAATTATCTGGCAAATAACATCAAATGAAAAAGGCTTCAGGGAAGATTGTAAGCCGTTCATTAACCAGTTGCAAACAGAAAAATATTTGTTGAGCCATATAAGAAAATATAGTGCTATACCATTTAAAAAAAATTACTGTCATTGATAGTTGCATAAAATAAAGTTGCAGCTTGTTCTTTCTTAGTTCTGTGACAGCAGTTTTAATTGGGATTTGGAGGGGACAGTGGCTGCTTGCCAGTGCTATATGCAATCATCCAGCTGTTCAGACAGTTAAAGACCTTAAGATGTAATAGCAAAGGAGCTGGCAGACACTCAGTCTGCCTGCTAGAGACCAGTGAGCATCCAAGCAAGCTATTTAAGACTTTATTTAATATGGCAGTCATTAACAGTCAGAGAAAAAAAAGGAAACATTGTGTAATTGATTAGCTGGAAGCACATAAGTTTACACAGATTAAGGTGCTCCACAATGCATGCCATCACCTTCGTCTAAGAAGACCTTTCACTTTTTAATTTGATTCAACTATTAAAAACTCTGAAACTATAAATATCTATCTGATATTGATAGGATAGGATAGGATAGGATGCTGTCAGCTGAATTTAATATTGAGGCAATTATTGCATAAACCAGTACTGTACTACCAAGCTTCCAGATTGAAAGTTTTCACCCTTCACACACGGAACTGTGAGCTCTGGCTCCTGATGAATTGTTCTTCCATCGAAATAGTAAGTTGAAGGGTGATATTTTTAGGAAAAGAAATCTTTCAAGGATTATGTTATGAAGATGTTGTATACACTTATATCAAGACTACGAAAAAAAAATCAAAATAATACCAAATCATAACTGTAATTTGTTTCTATCTCTGCACCTCATCTACAATGGAAGAAACTATGTTCAACTCTAAATAGAAGAAAAATTACCTCAGAAATATTCTTATAGTGGAACATGGTGGGATTTTTGTTATCTGCTGATCACATTTTGACCTCTATTCCTCACCGGCACTATCATTAATTTCCGTAGGCTACTTCAGTGCAAAGAAAGGTTAAACTATACCATGTATTGTTCTGTGAGTAATGGCACATAACTATCACTGTAGGAAGACCTTATTTTACTTAGCTTTTTTTTAATATACTGAAAGAGAAGTAATAGCTTTGCTTTTGTAAGGTCAGCAAGAAAGAGAGTGACCATGGTTTCAGCAGTCGATCATGCATCAAATCATGTAAAAGAGCTACTTTAAACTATTTCATGTTCATTTATACATTTTAGATTTATTGGATAGCTTTTTAATGTTTTGTATTAGGCTCATACCTAAGACTTTATAAAAAGTCATGAGGCTGCTGTACTATAACAAAAATGTGGAACAATTAATAACAGAGTAGATGAAGACATTTCATCTATGAGGTCTTTATCTTGTCATACTGCCCACTACAACTAGGACTTCTTTCAGAGCCCCAGTAATTTCAACTCTGGCTTATTCGAGCATTATAAATCAGTTGCAAGGGAAGCAATTACCGCTTTGGGCCTTTTTTGCTAGCAGCAAACACACTGAACCCTGCATTCTGATGAGTGGTGTGTGTTTACATCCTACAGAAAAATAAAATCAGATAAAATTATATGCTTTTTAAAAAAATAAAAAACCCACAATATCTTTGAGTTAAAATGGCAGGCAGTTTAGCAGGTTCTTTTTTATATACTGATAGAAAATGTCTAAAAAGTGTAATTCCTCCTCAAGTGGGAGCTTCCCCCAGGAAGTAATTTTGAGACAAATTTTAGCAATGTGAGATCACCACTTCCACCATGGACAAGTTACTAATTGGTACTAACTGGAAACTGTTTGGTACTAATTGAGAAACTACCACCTATGCCTCTTCAAGCAATAACACAAATAATTCAGTAGTATCCCAAGTCTGCAAGCACATCATTATGCTGGAGTCCCTGTTTCCTTGTGTTAACTCATTAGGAAGTAGGCTGAGAGGTCACATAGTGGTAAAATCATCCATCCTGTTTGCAAATAGCCAAACATCCTGTCAGTGCACAACAAATAAAAAATAAATCATAACAATGGCCCATATCAGCCCCAAGAGACACATATAAGAAAACCTATGTGACATTTCTCATACACCTTTTGTATGCTTTGCAAATGGAGATCCATGTGGGAGCAACAGTATGTGATTTGATGGGGATCTCAAAATACTTCATCTCTTTTTTATCTGCTGCAAATTATTTTAATATTATCTGAAAAAGTCATATGGTTAAGGTCTAAACTATATTTTTAATAGGTCCCACGTGGCCAAGGCCATGATAAACACATGTAGCTTTAAATCTTAAACTTTTTAAATGGACTTAACAATAAAGGTCCAGAACAGCACTGATTAAAGGATAAATGCTGGACCTAACACGCCCCAGAGAGTCACTGGGAGGTGACACTGGGAGGTCCATGCTCCACTGCCAAGATACATTTAAGAGTGGCCCATATCTCATGTGGACTATAAGGTCATGTATGAATGCAGATCCTAGAGTCCAGCATGGGAACCACTAGCTTAATGAGAAAAAAAAAAAATCAAAACAAGCAAACAAACAAAAATCCAATTAGTTTCAGAAAACCACAGAATTTTTTTTTCTTGTACAATTTCAATCACTCTTTACACAGTGCAATGATCTAGACCAGTATCATTCACCATAAATTTTAAGACAAAAGCTTAAATTAAGCTTGAAATACTGGTGCTCTTTTAATCAAGGCAGCAATGGAAAGATGTGGATTTGTTGTATAAACATATCAGTAGACTCTCTCCTTCTCTTGATAAGATATACAGCATGGTTTAGCTTTTGATGTGCAGATGCTGACATGCTGTATCTGAAAAAAATCACAAATTTATGAATATAAAATCCTGGTTTCTTTAGATTCCTTGATCAAATAATAAATCCCTATTTCAGCAATCATCTTATTTATTGCCTAAACCAAAATATACTACGCAACATTGTTAATATTTTAAAGTGACCACACATTATGATCTGAGGAAGAATTTACTGATGTATTAAAACAGAGCAGTGCACAGCAATGGTACTCTTCCTCAGGATTCTGCAGCACAGGGCAAAGCAGAATCCGTCTTGAAAGCAGTTTTCTGTTAATACACTAAGACTTCAAAATGATATTCCTAAGAGTCACATGGTGCTCGGTTAGGAAGTGTTAGGATCCTAACACACAAAAATTACATAGGTGGCCAATCTCTTCAGAGTAGAAGAGGGAGACCCTATGAGAGGTCATTTTCTTATTTAGAAGAAAAGCTGATAACAAATCTTTACCATAAATTTCCTTTAATGTAAAATTATAGTCTTAAACCATAAGGCGAGAACAGAACTACAGCCGTATTTGGGAGATAGACTGCAGAAATTCAACTGCATAAAGTGCAGCAAAATTTGTTCTGGACTGAGAAGCAGAAACTTGTATTACTAGTAGAGCCTTCTGTAGAGCAGGAGCTTCCTCGTGATGGCAATCTGTGGAGGAGCTTTTTCCTTTCTGCTTGGTCTCAACTGTGAGCCTGACTCACCCTCTGAATAAACAGCAGAATTTAGTCCATGGATATCTCCCACCATAACTCCACTGTGACAAGTCTTAAGCACAGTCTCTCTCCCTCCAGCTGGTTCACCTGGACTTGGTTTCTCTGCAGGTTTGACCTGTCACTCCATGGTACCAATCTGAGAGCAGGCACAGCCCAGTAGGAGTGGAAGGAATCAAGTAAGTCTCGCACAGAGCATATGAATTCATAGGTTTAAGTCTAGAAATACAAAGGGTGCTTGCTTCCATTCTTCAACAAATTTTTGCTAGCATACTTTTTTGTTTATGAAGACAAAGAGGGTATTTTGGGTAAATCCTGGTTTTACTGTTAAAAATGTTACCTCTTATCTATTTCTTTTTCAATGTTTATTCTTTGGCACTGGAATAGTTACACAATGCAACCCTACAGCATCACTGTAAGACAGCCCTTTTAATTTTATGGGACTAGGGAAAGATTTCCTGTTTGCTAAAATGTAGACCTGCCTTCTGCAAATAAAGTAGGTCTGAGATGGACGCTCATGTTTTTATCTGCAGCAGTCTTGCTCCCACAAAGCAAATGTCTTTTTTGAGCAGAAACTGCCAATCAGGACTAATTGTCTTTTAGTTTTACAGCAGTGACAAACGATTTTTGGAAGCTATGACTCATTTTACCCCAACCCAATCAGGATTTTTCCAATCTGTGCAATTGGTAGGATAAACCCAGCTGTGCTAAATCATACCCATCTGTTTGAAATTTTTAAAAAAACTGCTCTGGACACAACATACCAGAAGCATGAAGCAAATAAATAAATAAACAGATATTAGCTCCCTTGACCAAAAATTTTCTCACATTGAAGGAAAAAAAAATTATGAACCAGACCCATGGCTGTCAGTTCTATAAAGCAGCACAGAAGAGCATCAGGATACATTTACTTTCTGCTTTATACATTGTATACAACTGGCCTGTTTAACACTTTTATTAACTTGTTATATAGAACATAAACTATAGTAGAGGATCATCCATGACTCCAAAGGAAAAATCTTGCAGAGCTGTTCTTGAAGTGCAACACAGGAAGAATTTATACACTGAGGTCCACGACAGCGATCTGCAGAAAGTGCCTGAGTAGCAGAGGGCCAAGGGCTCTCCAGTTTTCAGCTGTAAAATTTATTAAGTGCCTGAAGTTCTGCTTTGAACACTTGTTAGAGAGGTTAGCTGTGCAAGATGTCCTAGAAACTCTCCCTTGCCAAAGCTTGTAGAGATTAAGAAATTTGGTATCCCCTGCCAAAAAATTGCTTGCGTCCCGCTGTCTATGTTACAATATACACATGATGTTCACAGTGACCCAAAACTTGTTTGGAAAGGCACTGTGTGACTGTGATGGTTTAGACTCACAGGGACTCCTTTGCAGCTTACAAAATATAACAATTCATATTTTTACTTCCTTACTTTTGAAGTAAAAAGTACTCCTTAATTTAAACTGCCAAATTATTATCTTGCATTCACATAACTTCTTCAGGTGCTCATATGCAGTCTTTATTAAATGATACTGGAAATAAAATACTTATTTAATGTAAACATTTAATAGTAAATATCTCTTTCTAATATACATACTTCCATTTAGTTTTGTTGTTAATACTATGCACTTGTTAACCCCCCAAATGAATGAAGTCTCTATGTAATGAGAATGGTATAAAGAGGATCCAGTGCTGCAGACTGTTAATATTCAGTACCAAATTAGCAGGACAATTACAAATTAGATTATCTGACCCACTGCTGTGAGTTGCACTTGCCTAGATGGTCATCACAGGTGACTTACTTCCGCTCCCCAACCACTAGAAACTTCTAGACTGATGGAACACTATGGCCATGCACACACCCCTTGGTCAACAGACAGGGACCTTGACCAATGAAATGCCTTGGTTGAGAGAAATTTCTAGACCACTGACCATAAATGACCACAGCTCAGATTCAACTGGGGTATAAATGGAGCCCCCTGCAGACCTGCTTTGACTTGACCTTCTTGGAGTAGTGGGTCTCCAGTTGAAGATTCTTCTCCTTAGATCAGGGATGCCCTCTAAGGAAACTTCCTCAAAGTTTGAGAAACCTTGCCTTATTTGCTGAGTGATTATATCTTCTGGGCTGGCCTTGAGAATCCTCATTTTCTGTGAGTGAGGGAATGTTCATATTGACTCATCATTCTAAAGTTTTGGGGATCCCCTGAGTCTGTGTAGTATTTGAATTCCAAATTGGTATCTGAATCCGTGTTTTATGATGCTGAATTACTTTGGATAAATGCTGTTTCTGGTTGGTTCTCTACTAAACAATTCTGGTTAGAATAAAGTCTGTTTGGAGCTTATCACCTGTCTAAATTGATTTTTTTGCTGTGCCTCTGTGACAGTGGTCCCTTTGAGCACTAGTTTTATGAATGGCAGTAGATAATCTCATACCTCTCCTGTTGAAAGTGTGATTAATAAGAGCACCCATTTATAATAACCTTTAAGATAATGAATAGACTGTCCTAGCTCCCAGCCTTGTCCTTACATAATCAATCAGTCGTGAATGGCAAAAAAGTTACTCGGAGATGAAAATAGATGAACATATTGTAGCAGATAATTAAAAGGATGCTTTCATATTCTGCTAATCCTGTATAACCTTTTCTGTTTTCCCTGCTTGCCAGCTATAGAATTACTAGATCTTATCTATACAAAACAAGCATTATTTTATGATGGGGTGTGTGTTCATCAGTTAGTATACAAACATGAAAAATGTTGGGGCACAAGGCATAGCCATCAGGAATTATAAAAAAAGATGCTCTGGAACTGCTGTCATCTGTGTATTCACTGGTGATATGAGTTGAGAAGCTACTTCAGGAGTCATGAAACATTTAAATCTCACTAAATGCATAGACTAGTTTTGGATTATAACTATTTGTGAAACAATAGAATGCTCATACTTTAGATTTTTTTTTCAGTTATCATTATTATCATTATCAGTTATCATTAGGCTAGGTAAATCCTGAATCTTTTTTAATTACTATAAAAGGACATTTTAAAATAAGCTCAGATATGACACAGTGTAGCCTAGTGATCAGGACATTAAGAAAAGGAGTCGAGAGACTGATCCTATCTCCAGAGAGGAGCTGTGCATCAACTCAGGCCCAAGACGTGCTAAGCGTGGGACTTTTGTATCAAAGCTGGCTTGTGCTAAACCACCGCAGAGGAGACAAGGTATTTATGTACCTGATCCTGCTGTCGGTCCTTTATTAAATCTAGCCATACTCTCTCAATGTTGGTTGTTTTTTGTTGATGTTGGGGTTTGATTTGGTTTTGGCTTTCTTTTTTTTTTTTCTTCCACTTCCTTTTGTATAATAGGATTTTACTTATTTCTTTGGAGAAGTATCTTGAGTGCTCCAGGTGAAATCAACTGTGCAAAAGCTGAGTTAAAGTTGGTTCTCTGCATTTTCGTTCTCTCAAGAGAACAAGATAGAAACTTCATGGCAAACATTTTGGAGGATCTGTCTCATACGATAAAAGTAGAAAAAAATAACAGCATAGTCATGAGTTGTCAGAGTTCTGCAGGGTATTGAACATTTGAAAACAGCACATTACTAGCAGTGGTTTCTCACCTTTCTCTTAAAATGGCCTGGGTACCGAAGGAAAATGTAAAACAATACTATATTAAATTTTAGAAAAGGTTCCTATAGTGATCTGGGGACTACTGATCAGAAAAATAACTGTGAAATATAATCTGGAATACAGTAAGTACATGGATAAATATGGTATCACTGAGGGAAATCAATGTGAATTTTGTAGAGAGAAGTTCAGTCTTGCTCATCTTTTAAAGAATCAATAATCAGTTGCTATTGTATCCTTGTGTTTCAAAAAGCTTTCAATGGCCCATCAAAGAAATCCAGTTGTTCTTTCTTTCTAAGGCTCTCTCATGAGCAAACAAAAACTCTAAAATAGGAAAGGGTAGGAATAAATAGTCAGTTTCATCAATACAGGGAAATCACTCTTGGAGTCTCATAAAGATCCATACTAGGCCCTGTATTGTTATGAACATGCATAAATTATCTGGAGAAAGACTGGAGAGTGAAATAGCAATGTTTGTTGACAGTACTGAGGGCACACAGGGCTGCAAAAGTTGTTAATATAACTGTTAGTAAACTCTCACTACTGAGTTACTGGGTGTGTTAAAACTCAGTGGTATCGATGACTAAGGGTGGATAAAGTCAAAAAGAATCATGGCCATGTAAAAGGTAATTTTACATTCGCATCGAGGTCTTCTAAACTGTCCATTATCTCTGAGGAAAGAGATGTCAGTGGTCTAATAGCTGGACTAATGAAAATGTTAGTTCAGGAGTCAACAGTAGTCAAAAGAGAAAATGAGATGCTTAGGAATTATTGGGGAAAAAATAGAGAAAGCTGAAAAGCATAATGGCACTTCAAGCACATGGACCTTGAGTGTTGTTGTTAATCCCGTCCCCCTGGCTCTGCAAGGACATAACAGAAAAAGTACAGAGAAGACCACTGATGATGAAAAAAAATTACAGAACAACTCCTGGAGAAAGGATTAGAGTGACAAGACACTCTTCAGCCCATAGAAAAGACACTGACTGTCAGGAGCTTTCAACAGAACTATAAAATCACGAGTGAAACTGAGAAGGTTGTTTCTCATAATTCAAGAATTAAGGGAACTCAAAATGAAAAGTTGCAGACCAAACATACAAAGGAAGGTACACAGATGAAGCTAAAGAGTTAATTGTCATGTGAAGCTATAAAGACCTACACTGATAACTTCAAATAACTTCAACAGATTGTTGGATGATAAAGTCATAACAAAAATATTAAAACCAAAATCTAAACTCTAGGTGTTCTCAAACCAGTGATGGTCGGACTGGTATAGAATAATATAAGAGTTTGGTTTGGAAGGGACTTTCAAAGGTCATTAGTCCAACCTGCCTGCCATGAGCAGGGACATCTTCAACTAGATGAGGCTGCTCAGAGCCCCATCCAGCCTGGCCTTGAATGATTCCAGGGATGGGGCATCTACCACCTTTCTGGGCAACCTGCTCCAGTATTTTACTTCCCTCATTGTAAAAATTTTCTTCCTCGTGTTTCTCCTGAATCTCCCTCTTATAGTTTAAAACCATTACCGCTTGTCCTATCACAACAGGTCTTGCTAAAACATCTGTCCTCATCCTTCTTACAGACTCCTTTTAAGTACTGAAAAGCCACAGGAAGGTCTGCCTGGAGCCTTCTCTTCTCCGGGCTGAACAACCCCAGCTCTCTCAGCCTGTCCTCACAGCTGAGCTGTTCCAGCCCTCTGATCATCTTGGTGGCCTCCTCTGGCCCCTCTCCAACAGGTCCGTGTCTTTCTGTACTGAGGCTCCAGAGCTGGACACAGGACTCCAGGTGGGGTCTCACCAGTGCAGAGCACAGGGGCAGAATCACCTCCCTTGACTTGCTGGCCACGCTCCTTTTGATGCAGCCCAAGATACGACTGGCCTTCTGGGCTGCAAGCGCACATTGCTGGCTCATGTCCAATCTTTCATCTACCAGTACCTCAAAGTCCTTCTCTGCAGGGCTGCTCTCAATCTCTCCATCCCCCAGCCTGTATTGACAGCAAGAGTTGCCCCAACTCAGGTGCAGGACCTTGCACTTGGCCTTGGTGAACCTCATGAGGTTCTCATGGTCCAACTTCTCGAGCTTGTCCAGGTCCCTCTGGATGGCATCCTGTCTCTCAGGCATGTCAACAACTCAGCGTGGTGTCATCCAGAAACATGATGAGAGTGCACTCAATCCCAATGTTTATGTCATTGATGAAGACATTAAACAGTACCGGTCCCAGTATGGACCCCTGAGGGACACAAGTCGTTACCAGTATGAGGAAGAAGATTGCTCTGTGTTTGCCTCATTTCTTATATCCCACTTAGACATTGATTATTGGTCATTGCTGGAGACATGCTGTTGGAGGATTATGCTGTAGGATGCTACAAAGTTGTATAAAGTTATGAACCACTAAGAGCATTCATATGTTCTCAGTACTCCTATTAATTTTTCACTTGTGTGAAGCTGAAGTCAAGCTCTTTGTCCTTTCTTCAGGTAACCAAAGCTACACTGTAGTTTTCTGATGTGAAAAGTTAAGTTCTGAGCCTTAAAGGAAGTCCAAGAATGTGCTGTTTGTCCCCAGTAATACTAAATGCCCTTCATTTAAAATTACAAGATGAATTCCACCAGAAAAGACCTGTAATTACTCCCTTGTAAGTTTGTTTTTAAAATCCACTACAGTATTAAATATGCCATAGTTTATCTAGTGCAGATAGTATTTTCTAAACTGGAAAATAAGTCCTTCAAGTTATATTTGAACAAACTGAGCACAAAAATGTATGCTCTTCCTTTCTCTTTCTCCCCTTTTGTTT
Source organism: Pampusana beccarii (assembly GCA_013399365.1). Taxonomy (NCBI): domain Eukaryota; kingdom Metazoa; phylum Chordata; class Aves; order Columbiformes; family Columbidae; genus Pampusana; species Pampusana beccarii. Next base: position 215,608 of record VWYH01003568.1, on the reverse strand, counting down.
CTAATGGATAATTCTAAACCCGGTGAACTTTAAATTTGTTACATGAATAGACACTACAGAGAAAGAATCATATGAATTTAAAATAAATTATGTAAATAGAAAATTTATTCGTAAGTAATGAGTTTCGCACATCTGTAATAAGCATTTCCCTGAAATTTTAAGATATATTGACCAGGCCACTAGGAACTTCTGCAAGTTATTTAGCATACTAGATAAATTAAATTAAGTTTTACTGTCTAAATTGTGCAGCATAATTGTGAAATTACATGACTGCATCTTCCTCTCTCACATTTTTTCTTGTAATTAGAAAATATAGCGCTAAAACACCCATTCAGGAAAACAGTAAAGCACATTTTTAACTGTAATACAATTTATTAATCAAGATGTGTTTGTTGTTACTATGACCTTGCATGCTGTATTGAAGCACAGCCTTGATGAATAAAGCAGAAATTCTAATGAGGGTAACCAAAAATAACAAAGGACCTAATAAGTTGTTTTTTGGTGCAGCTCTGTCTTCCCTTCCAGTCCTATTGATTACAGCTGCCCAACTGACTCCACCTGTTCAATACAGGACTGGAACAAAAAAATCAGACTACAAGAATAAAGGTTTGCATTTTAAAAATTATTCGCCTGCATTTTACATATATATTCTGACACCCTTGTTATAGCTGTTAATGTCATGTAGCTGTGATACAAACAAAATACATCAGAAAAGAACCCTAACTTTTCCAGCTGATTCCCTGAGATAGCCCAGAAGGGGCAATGTGCTGTGGTGCTGTGATAGGTCTAAAGGATCTGGGTTGCAAAATGCAGACAAAGAGACTCCCTTGGCACTGTTCCAGGGCTGAGAAAGGTATGGATAATTTTAAGCTGGATCTACATACGGAGAAATGTTGACTTTCTTCATACAAAATGCCTACTGTCTGGATTAATTTATGTTTAAGCTACCAAACTCGAAGCACTGTCATTTTTTTATGGCTTTTGTTTGTTTGTTTGTTTGTTTTTATAATAAATGTTTGCATTGCTCTTATTTTGATAATGAAGAAAGATATCTTGCAGCAACTATTCTCATTCTGCCACTGAGGACAGGAAACTCTAAGTCTGTTCTTAATTATTTCAAATACTGAGCAAATATTTCAGAATCAAGAAAAATGTGAGATTGATATGTTAAAAACTCTGCCTATGTACTTCATTCCTCAAAAATTAACATTTTCTTTTTGTTCTTTCGTCATAATTAGATTAAAATTATTTTCTTTTATGAAGCTGAAATAAAACATTTATGCATGTTAGGACAATATTCCAAGACTTTAGTGCTAGTTTTAGGTTATGGTTGGACTTGATGATCTCAAGGATCTTTTCTAATCAAAATGATTTTATGATTCTGTGATTTCAAATAGAAAAGCAAAAACATCAGCCAGACACAAAGAGGTGAGGGCTCCATCCTGCTTTAGCTTTGCATCACAGCCTGTGCAATGACGTTAGCACAAGTCACCCCTACACAGGCAGGAGCTGCATCCAGCTCAGTGTTGCAAGTTGTATGAAGACTGTTCAGATGAATGGCAGTAAGGGACACATTTCTGATTAAAATAACATATCAAGCATCTCATTTTTTTTTCCACTGTTCTACACAGCTTCAATCCTTCCTTTTACAGAGGAAAAGAGATGGGCATAAGAAAGTGTGTTCATGGTGTTTTAACCTCGAATCTCAATCCTACAAAGAGTCAGGAACGTGTCTAAGTTTCTTATGTTGGGACAGATCCTTTATTCCTGAAAATTTATATTGCCACATTGAAATGATTTGCCAGCTCCACCTGTGAAATACTTGCCATTCATACTAATTATTTTAATTCATGGACCTGGATACGTGTGTAATTGAGAGATCTGCATCTCTAAGTTTTGCACAGAAATGTCTCACATCCTGATCTTCGCTTTCGCCATCTTATATTCTGTTGTATTTTCTTGTTTTTTTTTTTTTTTTTTTTTCCTGGGGGAATTATGCTTGCTAGTTTGTTTTAATTATTGTCAAAGATGATGACATTAATTGACATGTTAGATGGATGCCTTTAAAAGCATTTATGTTTCCAAAAATACATCAGTCTGAATGTAAGAAATGTCAAGGGTTTTTTTTCTTTCATTGATTGTTTCTCTGTCAGAAACTGAGGTTGAAGACTTAAATTCTCATTATCAACAAAAATTGTTTACCACACACCGGTTCTCTAAATGGCCCCCTAGATCTCTGAGGTGTCTTTCTGCATATACAGACAATTTGTGAGTAATTTTGGCGTATTAACATGAAGACTGTAGACCCCATTGCCCTTCTGTCTGGTGGGTCTGCACACACCTCCCTCCTCATGGAGGCGGCTTTGGGGAGGGAGGTGAGTGGGGTGCTGAGGCACCGGGTGCCCAGTGCAGAGGGGAAGGTGCCCAGTGCTGTCCCTGACACAACAAAGCAGGTGGCCTGCGGGATGGCATTTGTCACTGCCATTCATTTGGCTGCAGATATGTTTATGGCCATTGTGTTAGAGAGAATGTGGATCAGAAAATGCGCTAAATATGAGTTTGTGAAAGTATGGAGCACAGAGCAGGAGAAAGAGGGAGAAAGTGGTATGTGTTTATTTGTATTCCTTGGAAAGAGACATTCACTTTAACTTCAAAGCTGTATTACTTTCAGGCCTACATGGACAGTTTTCATCATATTTTTTAAAATAAGTAAATAATTCCTAGGGCTTGTTTAGTGGTGGAAAAACACAACAATAGAACAATTTCATAACAGAAAATATTGTTTTGTATAAATGGAAGTGCTTTGTCAGAGGAGATTTAAGGATCTTATGAGTTTCAGAATAATTGTTTTTGACTTTCTTATTCGAAACTCTTTTCAGCCCAATAATGTCAAAATATTTCATTCTGGTATTGCTAAAATGTTTCTTTCAGTATATTATTTTGTAATGTTTTGTCACTATGAAATATATCTGAATAGTAGCTAAGAAAAACATTTTGGTAATGTCACTACAGTGCTTTCATACTAACACATTTTAAACTTTCCATTGCATGAAATATTTATAGAGTTGCATTTTTTAGTCAGGATAAAACCAGTACAATTTTTGAATTTCCCATCAGATCCAATAAGTATTTTAAGTTATAATTCAAATAAATCAATAGAGTAATATTGGAGTGTATTTGTGGTGGGTTTTTTCTTTCTTTGTCTCTTTCTTTTTTGTTTTGTTATTATTCTGGATTGGATACTACAAGGATTTTCACAAACTTAGGCACTTCCATTAATTTTATGGCAACTAATAAACATAAATTATGGCAACTAATAAACATAAGTGTATGTGTATGATGGTTATTAGGAGTAAGTATAAATATGTTTTTTTTCTGAACATGGAAATATTTGAGAACACTGTTCTCAAACGGGTAAAGCAAATCAAATGTCAATTATTTTATACTAGTGCTGATTTCAGAGATATTCAGTGCCAGAGGTAGTAGTGAGCAGAGATGTAGTAGAGAGATAGTCATCTCATGAATATGGAGTTTACTCTAAACCCTTCTCGGTGTGGTTTATACTCTTCTTCAGCCAATCCTCCCATTAGCACTCTACTCTTTTGATTAGTGCAGAAAGTAGAGTTGGACTCTGTATTTGCTAATGTTGACTCCATGCATAAAAACATCTGCAGTGAGAACCTAGCTGCCAGTTTCCTCACCAGAAATACATACAACTGTTGTAATGTAACAGTTTATAGCAAAAGGGGTATTGGATGAAGAAGAAAATATTATAGAGCTGAAGTAACAGTAAGAACAAATTAAAATGAGAACTCTCAGTTGTTCTGAAAGTTGCACTGACTACTGGATTTAATCTATCCCCCTTGGCCCAGCTGTACTTAGATGGTGTAAGTGTTATCATTGGAAAGGGTGATGTCTTTTTATTAATGATTTCAGTTTTGTCAACCCTGTTCCTATGGTGAGTGTTTTTGCAGCCATAATGATTAAACGCATGAGTTGTAGCTGACAGGCTGAACTATGTAACAGATAAAAGATTAGCAGGTCCAACATCCAGCTACATGCCCATGTTACCATCCTGCCATGCACTGGAAGGGAATTAAAACTACTGGATGCTGCCCAGGTGATTCCTGCCTGCTATAACTCTTTAGCTACACATGCAGCGTCCGTGCCTCCATTTTACTCATTTTGTTAACAACCAAAAAAGAAAAACCGCTGTTTATTGAAGAATAATATTGCATTAGAAAATGGATGTCAGGAACTGCTATTTCCCAACTCCTCTGCAGATTCTGCAAGGAACTAACCTGGGACAATGGTGATCTAGTACCAAACTTTCCACGTCAAACAGCAAGACAATATTCAGAGTAATTTTGATTTCCAGTTCCATCACTGCTTTCTAAGTTCCAATAACAGTAAATGGCAAGAATGAAGACAAATATCAGCATATACATATATATATATACATATATATATAAAGATCATAATACCCTCAAAAATACATGTGTTCTGTGTTTACCTCGTTGTAGTGGGCCAATAAATAGGTGGAAATAAACTATTTTGTTTTGCTTTCCTTTTGCAAAGCAAATTGATGTATACATGAGGGAAGATTGTTTACACATTTCCCAAGTTGCTCATTGCTCTTTCTTTGAATGTCTGCTTATGCTCACATGTGCATTATGCATCTGGCAGCAGACTCTGCGCCTTACGTGATTTTAGCTTGAAACCTTCTGGTGCAACAGAGATACTTACTTGTGATGCAAACTCCAAAAAGATCATCATGTTGGACAAGCTTCTCCCTATGTAGGCCATATCAACACTGCTTTGCTAGATCTTTTGCAGTGTAGGCAGCAACATCCAGGGTATGATGCATGCTGATTCCATCATCAAAGAAATGCACGTAGAACCCACAGCAGTCTTGTTGAAAAATATGAGAGAAAACAGGAGATTTCCTGGCAAGGAAAAAGCCTCACTCTGGGCACAGCAAGACCTTTCTGAAAGAATAACAGCAGGAAATTGCACAGTCCCAGCGAAACACAGCCCTCAAGCTGTGTGGACCTGGCCATCGCTGTCCGCAGAGCTGGATGGTGTACTCTGCTTGACTGCAGGTGTGACAACCAAACACTTGGACAGTCACTGGATGTAGATGGTTTGCCATTGCAACATCAGGACCATGCGTGTTTGGTGGGGCCATGACAGCAGGGCAAGGTCAGCCAGGATGGTGAGCCTCACAAGTGTAACAGCTTGGAGAGAGCAGAAGGAGGTTGGGTGTAGGCCCATACTGATTATAAATTTCTAATTCTGCTCATTTCAAATTACTGCTGAAACATAATGTGTCAGCTATGCAGTAGAGAGTGACAGATAAGCAGGTTTTAGGAGAGGACATGGGATTTTATAGCCTATGAGATGACCATGTTGGATTTTTTCCTGCAACCTCGTGTGTAACTCTACAATACCATGTGTGTAGTAGCTTTATCTAAAACCCCTTCAACACAGTCCACCATTTACGTGTTGTCAGGGTGCTGAGGGCACCACCAGCCCTTCTTGACCCTGCCTAACCACCCAGGGCTCCCTCCACCTGCCCACGGCCCAGGACCCCAGATCAGCCTCCCAGGACTGTCAGCCCCTGACTCAGTGATGCCACAGCAGAGCTGGTCTCCAGCTCCCCACAGCCCAGCCCTGCCCGGCCATAGGCACTGCTGAGCCAGGACTACCCGTGAGTCCATTTCTCAGCCTCAGCCGTCCACAACCCAGGGATGTGCCCATTGCCTGTCTTGGGGCTACTTTGGTTCCCCCTGGATCCTTCCTGCTGGCTGGGGTGGTGGGATGGGTCCAGGCCCTGCCCAGCTGCCCATGGGGAGCCTCCACATTCCCGGCCCTAAGGGAGCCACCCTTATGCTTGCTGTGCCTTGTGATGTGTAAGAATAGTCAAAAGAGTGTCTAAAATTAGGTTTATCCTGAAGTGCTGAAGGACCATGACCATGCTGGGTGATTCATATATAAAGTGATTTCTGGCTGTGTGCATTGAGTTTGCAGGCAGAATACATCAGTGCTTTGCAGAGATACAACTACACTTGAATTTCCTTTAATATTTCAAATATAAGAAATTGCATTCAATGCACCAGGCACATATCTTCCTTACAAATATTTGAAAGTGTAAAATACTGTCTATAATTTTAGGAGCAGAAAAATGTATTATTGAGGTAAAATATAAGTTGGCCAGCCTTGTTAACATATTTTAATCATGACCAGATCTGCCTAAAAGCTTCCTTTTAACTCTGCAGGTAATTGAAGAATTTCACAAGAAAAGAATGACCTCTTACTGTGTTTTTCCTTCGTTCCTGTTGAGAGGAAAGATTCAAATGCTTCTTTCTGACTTCCCCAGTTCTTTTTTTTTATTATTAGTCCTTAAATCTAAAAGCAATTATTTAAACATTTTAGTGAAAATCCCTCTACAATCAAAATGATTTATCAGAGCACTCCTTCACAGTTGATAGGTCAATATATAGATACACTTGAGGGTGACAATAGTTAAAAAGCCCTTGACAAAACGTCATTCAAAAATAGGAGTTTTTTGCATATATTCTGAATGTGAATTTAGCGCTTGCTGAAAATCCCTGGCAGTCTGTCCAGGAAGATGAAGTCTGACTCCACAGAGAAGCACTTGATTGCAAAAAATCCCAAGTGGAGCCTTGCTCCAAGACTAGTCTTGAAAGAGGAAGGTATTTAGTCTCCATAGATACATAGCAGTCCTTGGGTTTGCTGGGAGAACCAATAAGAGAGTCAATTAGTTCCCATTTATACTGTAGCTTGCTAATGTGCAAACAGAACTTGCTGGAATTGAATTGCGGCTGCACACTAATTTCACACAGACAAGTGAACAATCATGTACTGGTAGTGATTATCAGCTGCTGCTGAGCTAGGCTAGATTTGTACCAGAGATCTGAAAAGTCTTTGAAAAGCTGTGCTAATTAACCTCACATTAAAAAGACATCTCTATAAATTCATGTAGACCTGAACTGGCAACTTTGATTTTAATAACAATGGAAAATTAGACTAGCGCAGTTCCTCTACCCCTTCTCTTTCTCAGAAGTTTAACCACTGAAGAAAATACCATATATGTGTCATGCTCCGTTCTCAAGCTGCAGCCCATCTACGTTATCCAAAAAGTTTTACTTAGCTCTGATCTTTTTGCTTCTTTAACAACAAGTTCATAAGTCCCAAAGCCTCAAGTTCATTAACATTGTTCCTTAGAATGACATTTTCCTTCTTAGGCAGTAGAGCTTATAAAAGTAAACTAAGTGTAATTTTACCAACAAGGACATGGTGAAGCAGAAGTACTTGATCACTAGGTTTTTTTTTCACCCCCTTGCCAATTCATCTAGAAAGAGTACCATACTTAACACAGTGCTCAGTCATTTTGATTAATGCTTGTGAATTTTCTGCTTTAACTGTATGATACTCAGATCAAGGCTTTGTATTTTCACTTGTGTTCAAATGTTACATAAATTCACTATTGAGGTTATTACAGGACTACTATCTGCATATTTCTTTTATCTTTACTCACATTCTTAAAGAAGTGCATTTAGACATAGGTGAAACTAAGAAAATGGAGAACAAAACTCTTAACTTGAACTTTTGAAGGATATTAATATCAGAAATTCCAGTTGTCTGCCACATACCTTTTCATTTTCCCTTTTCCTTTCTTCCTCTTGCATTTTTGCACAATTTGTCAAGACTTTTTTCTCTAGTATTTTTTTGACTGAAGAAAAAACATTCTTCTAGGCATAAAGAACAAACCATAACCTGTGCATATAATCATGCATATGCCACACATAGTGAACCGTTCTTTAATTGTATCTCTGTAAACCATAGCCCCAGCAGATGTGCCCAGACAATAATGAAGATCCAATGAGATCCAATCCATCTTGCATTAAAAACAATAAGACTTTTGTCATAAACTTTAAGGGGAATCAGGAATATTTATTACAAGAAGTGCAACATTGCTCTACTGGAAAAAAAAAAAAAAAGCAGCACTGTTTGGTGATTTAAACAACGATTGCAAGGCTATTAAGAAGACTGGATTATAGGAGAAGAAAATATTCCTTGAGTTTGGTAACCTCTTATTTTGTGTAATTATGAGGGTGCTCTGGAAATAAAACACTTCCTACACGAATTGAACACTCCTTTGATGTGATGGGTAGTTTTGTCTGAGTGTAGGTATATCCATACTAGATTATTTTAATAGATAATAATACTGGTAGAAATAGCATAAAGATTTGGTGAAGAATACTTTAAAATACTTTAAAAATGTTAAACAGAATTTTTCATTAAACTGTGCATTGTAGGCACAGCAGTGTTGAATTCAGATTATTGTGACAATCTGGTTTTATTCACAAAAGTTTCCAACAGGCTTTCCAAGGGAGAAAATTTCAAATACTCTGGCACTGGGATAAGGTCCCTAATGATCCCTAATTCTTATAAATTAGAAATGAGAACTAGACACCTAAATATCTTTGAGGATAGGGACCTAAATATTTAAGCATTTACTGCATATGACAGCATAAGCCAAGAGATGCCTGATGATAGCTATGAAAATGTAATTAGGCACTACTTCATAGAGAGTGCTTAAGTCTATGCATGAGGCAATGCTGATTGCCTTCGTAAATATGGTTATGAGCACTGTAACTGAGAGGTTATTTTGTAGAAGGGCTTTACTACAGGATACATCATTGTGCAATAAATAATTCCTTTTGGCATTTATTTTTATTTTCAGTTACTTAAAGGCGTTTTTATTAAAGATTCAATGTACGTCTTTCTTCTGAATTAAGTACACTAAAAAAAAAATTAAATCTAAAGTAAGCAATTCACAGCACTGTTTTATATGTATGGCTTTATAATAAGTCTTCAATTTTACAAACATTGTAGCAGCAAAAAATGCAGAAAAAAAGGCATAACACTATCCATCACAAGTACAGTTTTGTGAGGAAACCTGTGACAACAATTTGTGCAGCTTACACTAGCATTTGCGTTCCCAGGAGGTAAGCATGCCACCAATTTAATAACTACTTATCAGTAAATAAGCTTTCAGGTTTTTAGTGTATTTAGAGTGCTGACTTTCAATTTTGTTTTAATAGATTATAAAACTAATTCTAAGATGAAAAACAAGCTTTTTAACCAGCTCTGACAAAAAAACTGTATGCAGGCTTGAATAGCAGTTATGAAAGATGGAAAGAAATTACCTCTTTATTTTCAATACCAGTTGTCTCATTTTCCATTTATACCATGTGATTCTTGGTAGCTGAGGGAGTTGCCATAAATTAGTTAGATCAGATGAAGTCTGTAACACAGCCACAAATCTTTTTTGCTTCGAAGCAATCATTTTAAAGCATAAATTATCAGAAAGAAAGCTTTTATGTATTTTTTCCGACTGATTGTTTATTCATTTTGATTTACAAAGTAATTAAAAGATAATGTAACTATCAGACTCCTACATAGCCAAAAACTGGTTTTAATATGGGATGGGTCATGCACTGTGGGCAGAATAAACAATAACTTTTTTTTTTTTAATAGGAAAGAGTGTTTTTTCTAGATTGAGTTTGACTTTTACCAATAGCTCCCTTAACTAGCTCAATCAAGCTGCAGAAAAAGTTCTGAAGTATCCCAAATAGCCTAGCAAAGCCAGAATGTAACATTAACCATTGGAAAAGGCATGCATGACTTTATAGGATTTAAAAAAAAAAAAAAAAAAAAACACACCTGAATCCAGAATGTTAAATTTTCTACTAAATTTTTGGACCTTTCTTCACAAGGAATACAATTACGAACCTGAAAGTCAGGACTTCTTCTCATATGAGCTTTTGGTCATATTTTAGTATTTATTATGTTGCATATATTAATGAATATGGTGGATAAATACTTAATTTTGAATAAACAAATGCTTGTTCCAGTTCGTAGGTGACAATAAGCAGCTTCCTCAACGTGACTAGCAACAAATCTGCCTTTCAACACACAACTGAAAACAACCAGTGTATTTAAGTGGAATCGAAACATAGATATGCCTCTAAGGATAGATGATCTGTTACCCAGAACTGCTAAACTCAGACTGTAAGCATATTGTAGAGTCTATTATTAAGCCAATAGTTTGCTGAAATGCGCTTTTAATAATCTTCAAATATGGCATTAAAATATATTGGTCATTCTAAAACGTAAAATCTAACTGAAAGCCTGCCTAGTATTTGAATTAACCAGCCCCAGCTTTTGACAAACAACTAATCAAATAGTTTTAATAGCATACATTACAAACACAGAATAACGTTTTCCATGGTGACTATAAACTAAGTGAAATTTGCTTTCTGGAACAAGAGTGGACTAGCAAGTGTTGCCAGTTCGTGTTCAGTGTCATTGAACCTGAACATTTTCTCTTCATCCTTAAGTAACAAACAGAGTACATGCTACATCTACATACTTGTAAGCACATGCACAAGCACATACACATGTATGCCCAAAGAGCAAGATTTTCAAAGTTAGTTGTTGAACATTGGCTATCAAAATAAGCAGATTGTTGTGGTTTTGTTTTTTTTTCCTTAACACACACTAAGTTCCTAAGTTTTGGAAACGGTAGTTTCACTTAGGGTTCAAAGATTTGATGTATTTCGGAGCTTACAGAGTGTGTTGAATGTAGCTTCTGCAGTGCTGCAGGCATCAACGTGATCTTCGAAGGGCCCTGCTCTGCAGCTAAGCTTAAAACACACATGTACTTTTGCTCAAATCAGTGAGAAGTATTTTGGAAGCGTATGATTACACAAAGTGTCACAAAATGATCTCTTCACTATTTTGCTGTTGTGACTTGACAAAGAGATTTACTGTGACATTTCGGGACCTCAGTAGAAAAACCTCTTCATGATTAGAATAATTGTTCAGGGAAAGAAGTGTATAAAACCTTTTTTTCCCCGGTTATTAACATTATGGAATAACTTTATCAAAAGAATGTTGCTCTAGTGTCTTACCTTGATTTGGACTTCAGAAGTTTAAATACTTAAGAAAGTTTCGTGATTAGATTAGCTTCCTGGAGACCTGCTTTATCTCAAACCAGAATTTTGTTTGTGGGGAAACAAGACCCATGAGAAGAATGATAACAAACACCATGCATAAACAAATACTGCAGAAAGTGGCAAATTCTTACCAGAGGCTCAGCAGTACTGCAAATATATACACGTGTATCTACATATGTATGGATGTACCAGCTAGTATTTGCAGAACTGGGATGTGGATGTCCTAGCCCCCAAAACCTCAGGTATCGCACACAAGGGACTATGCACGCTCATAAGGTTAACAAAATCTGTTAAAATTTCTAGCGTTGAAGTTCTGCACACAATCTCGCTGGATGTCTAAAACAAAGTCGAACAGATTCAGCATTTAGTTAAGATAGTGCTCTACTGTCATCAAATTATAGTAATGAGATTTTGGCTACTGATAGAGGCAGTCTGGAGTGACAGAAGTGTCAGTCATGAAATTTTCGTCTCTGTCCTTATCGGCTTCCTTTTACATTCCTTTTACAGAACAGAAATGATCAGAACTTGGCCATAAAGAGGCAAAATTATCTTCCCTCCATTTTGCCCTTGGGAACAGACAGAAGATAAGTTGGAATAATAAGAGAGAAGCAGCTACACCATCTCCCCACGTGGGTTTTAGAGACAGAACAGACAACGTATGGGAGGCTCTGGATCAGCTGTTGAGCAATGCATGAATCCCATTTTAAATTCGGCACTGCTATGCATACTATGGGGGAGAGGAAGGCATGTGCAAACTGCCGTCTTCCCTCAAGCACCAGAATGCAAAAAGAAAGTCCACTTGAAAATGAGAGGTTGGGAAAAGAAGACATAGGGAGACAGATACAAATTACCGAATGTCTGGATTGCTGTGGGACTGGGAGAATCTAGCTGTTAGCTTGGGAAAAAATTGTGGGTGGGTGATAACAGTGTATTAAACAGAATGATGACATTGGAGCAGAAACTACAGACTCCCCTCGCTAGCTGTAGTGCTGTAACCCAGCCTGCAATTTGATCTCAGCCAGGTTTTCCAGCAAGAGCCCCTGTGGTGGGAGCCAAAATTGCATCACTGGAATTTTGTGCGAGTTGGCACACACCAGAGGTGAGCAGAGGGAATTGAAAACGGGAATGTGGACAAAGAAATATGATATCTCTTCCCTGAATAATCTGAGGACAATTTCATGCCTTTTCTGAGTCTGAGTAATGTTATGGTTTTTTATTATTATTTAAGGCTGGCAATACTTCATTCTTTTCCCACTCTCTTTGTTAGAGTAATAAACACTGATCATAACAAACAAAGCTGAAAAATACTTTCCACCTACTTCATCTCATAAGACTCTTGCAAAAAACAAGAGGGTAGAACAGAGCCATGAGACAACCACCTGTGTGGAGGATGTGCCCCACTGCTTCACGTGGCAACAAGCCCCTTTCCTCCGGATCTGACTAATACCATGTGCCTTACTGCCTATAAAAAGTTTTCTTCTAACTTCATTGTCTCTGACCTGGTTTTCTTACTTAGTTTTTATCTATTTTATTCTATTTAACTCTGTTATCTTCAGACAAGTAAATATCTTCTGATACACTCTGGCATGCATGGAGATTCAAGTCCTTTATCTATGCAAAGTACAAGTGAAAGCATACATTCTTTCTACAGCTTATCCTTAATTTCCTGTCCCTCTATAGCTGTTTATGAATTATCTATGAATTGGTATTAAAACTGAGAAGCAGTTAGGCTAAATTTGTATTAAATATGCTGCATTGTTGTTGTGTAAACTAACAAGTAAAAATAGGTTATTATCTGCCTTCTTAGTGTCCATATTCGAAGGCACAGATCTTAAGAGCTTGGATTTCTGTCGTAGGGAGAGCAGGTATTTAAGTACATCCCAGCACATTTCTTTCCTGTGCCTGGTTGCTTCCCCCATGAGGTGATGAAAGCTACTTGAGGGCCTGGTGAAGTGAGGGAAACTGAGTATAAAAGCCAAGTCCTGAATGTCAGTGCAGGGAGAAAATTGAAGAGAAAGGAATAATGGTGGGCTGGAGGCAGCTGACCAAATTGACATCTAATGGAAGGGTGCAAGGAAGCAACACCAGCGGGAAGTGTTTTGTCCCTTGACCGGGATGACAGGGAATTAAGACACCCCTTTTCCATTTCAAACACGATGTTTTCTGTGTCCTCTTTTGCTGAAGGCAGATGCGAGATTTGACAAGCCTGGAGGTATCAACGAGCTGTCAACTCGGGTGTCTTCAAAGGTATGCCCCGTCCTCGAAGCCGGGCTGGGCGAGCCGAGCGCTGCTCCGCGGTGCGGGCAGTGCCGCTTGATGAGGTCTGCCGGACCCTCACCCCTCCAAGGATGAGTTACTTAAGAAGGGGAAGACGACCAGCTCCGGCGCAGTTTTCTTTTGCTCCCCGAGACTGGGCCCCCAGCCCCGCCGGGGCAGGCACGGTTGCTCCCCTGGCCTGTCAGGGCTACGGGAGCTCCCGCGGCACAGCCGCCGGGTGTGGGGCCGGTATCTCCAGCCCGCGTTGGGTAACACGGTGTCCCCAAACCCGCGCAGCCCTTGGGGCCGCGGGGCTCTTCTGCCTTGGGGGTCCTCCGCGGGGACCTGCGCTGCCCGGGAGGGGGCCCGCAGCGATGTACAGCTCTGTAAATCTCCCTCAAAAAGTTGAAATCCTTCGCCCCACAGTGATACAGCTTCTTCGTTCCCGTTCCCCACGCTACCGCGCAGGCGGTGCTGTGGGAGCTGCTCAGTCATTCCTGCCCCTCGTGGGGCCACTTCGTCGCTAATTGCTCCGCTCCTCATCGACCGCGCGCGGGGCGGGGGCGAGGGGGGGGGTCGGAGCCGGAGCCACCGCCTCGGCGCTATTTCAGGGCAGGCGGCGCCGCACCTGTCCCGGCCCGTCCCTGGCTCCCTCCGCCCTCGCCCCGGACCGGCCGCGCTCCCCCGCCGCTCCCCCTCCTCAGCCCCGCACTCCTCGGCCATGGCTGAGACGGGACGTCCCGGCTCCGGTGCCGCTGGGGTGGACGAAGCCGCCGCCGATGAGTTCCGCGATATCATCCGCAGCCGGTCGGGTAAGCACCGCTCCGCTCCTCCCGGAGGGCGCGGGGCTCGCCCGGGCTGGGTTCGCTGCGGGACGGGTGGGTGAGCGGGGGTCCCGCCGGCGGGGCGGCAGTGCGGAGCGAGGCGGGTCGAGCGCAGCCCCGGCGTGGGGAGGGCGGCACAGCGGCTCGGGGGGGGCGCGGGGGCGGCGGTGAGCTTCTAGTGTGTGGGTTGGAGGTGTTTTTTTGATTAGCTCAACTTTTGCTTGCGCTCTGCAGCGTAGAAGGGATTTGTCTGCCGGCTCGCTAGGCGGATCGTGCATCGCAATGTGACAGGAGCGACGTTTGTGTCCCCGTGCCAACACGCGAGTGTCGCCGTGCGCCTTCCCCCCCCGCGAGCCCCGGGTGTCCCCTATCTTGGGCTGTGGTAAATGGGCTGGATAGTTGTGCCGCCTGTGTTAGCGGGGCAGGTCGTTAAAGCTGTAAATGGAAGCAGCTGTAACGCTTCCCCAGAGGATAAAGTTTCAGGTGCCTGCGTTCTTTTTGCTTAGTCCTGGAAAGAAACCAAATCCGTGGTAGTCAAGGTATTTATAGACTATTCAGCATTTACTCATTTGCAGCACAAGTACGTGTGGAGCTGCAAATTAACTCTTCTTGAAGATGTGTGTGCATGCCCAATAAGCAAGCCTTAAAATAATGGGGTCCTTACAGACTTTGATGACTTTTAGAAAATTATCTGTGTTGTACTTGTTTTAAGAAACAACAACAAATACTTGCCATACATTATGCAATAATTAGAGCTGCTACAGGAAATTTAATTTTGAAAGTGCTGAGGTGGTAGTAAGCGGGCCTTAACATTTTCTGTTATAGATTTTGTGAATGTCTTTACTCTGGTAGTGTAAAGACACTCTTGTAGCAACATTTGGTGGTTTCCAAGTGAAGTCTCAGTTGTGCAATTCTTGGGTTGGAGATCTTGTGCTCTTGTGTTTCTTCTAGTGCTGCTAGCCTACTGCATTTCTCATGTAAACAGCTTCTCCTTTACTTCAGCGTTTAAAAGTATGGGTATTGCTGTGGTGGGATTGGGTGGGTGCTCAGTTTTTCTTTCCAAGACCTGCTTTTGGCTTCCATGTTATGTCTTTTATCTAAGCTTCTGCAGCATGAGGAGAATGTGAAGGAGAAACGTGTTTGAGCTGTCTCCATAGTCGTTCCTGGTTAGGCTGGTTGTGTTGCTTCTTATAACAGCATGTGTTCTCTCTTCCATACTTGGCTCACTTACAGTTTGGGGGGCATAAAATGAAAGATGAGTACCACACAAAGGAAAGATCTCTTCGTGTAATGGGTTGTCCTCTTAGTGTATAACGGTGTATCAGGGCAGTTGCTGGTTGGAAATGAGAGAACATGAAGGCAGACAAAAATAATATTTTATTAATAATATTTTAATGTCGATATTATTTCCATAAAGTGAAGTTACAGTTAATAACTTTGCTACTAGGTGCTTACAACTCTGAGCTGAGAGAGCCCTCTTTTCCCTTTTATTTTTTTTCCTTGTAGCTAGTAACTACTTTAAATGTTCAGTTTGATTTCCCATTTTAAAAATTCATAATTGAGAATAGACACTCTCTGAAAAACAAGCAAGAAAACGTTACCTATGCATTTCCTAATTATCCCTTATATTCTCTGTTTCACTTGGAGAGTCTGTTTCCAAATCAACTTCAGTGGCAATATGTTAGGTGCATGGTGTCATAATAAGTGTAAGATCTCAAATGGCTCTAAAATGTTTTTCCAGTTTCCTGCTATGAAGCAGTATTAGAATTTAAATGTTAGCAGCAGACATCGAACAAACATTTGTGCTTCTTAATTGGACACAATTCCCTGGTCTGTTCTCTATGATGAATAAGAAAAAGGATCAGTTTAAGGATCATAGAATTGTCCCAGATGTTTATAAGCCTGAAGAGATGAGAAAATTCAATTTCCATGGTGATATTTGTCACAGGTATACCTCTCTTTTTTTTCAGCAATATACCTCACAGTGATCTCTTACTTCTGATTCTCTCTCATTGTTATAATGTAACTTTGAAATGCATTGCTTAGAATCTGACTGTGAGTTTGGGGAGAAATATAAAATACATATATATATATATATATATATATGTTACAGCTGTTCAGGCAAATAAGCTGAGGAGAACTTGGTGAGATAGTGTTTGCAAGCCTGAGGATGGATTCATTTTGTTTTGAGTTTTTCTGTAACCTATTACCAAGGTAAAGCATTTGTGAAGTTGGGATGCTCTGTTTGTTCGGATACGTGTTCACCTTGAATGATTTTGAATTGGAAGTCTTAAGAGGGTTTCTTGGGAGTGAAATGCTGGCATAGCCTTCTTAACCATATAGTAATGGTAAGGAGGCTGAATTTTTTTCAGGTGACACTTCCTAGGCCTGCAGAAAGGATTTTGTGATCCAGTAGGGAATTTCTTGGTGACTGAAAGTCAATTTTTTGAGGTCATATTCAAAAGTTCAGAGCACCAACATTTTAATGAGGTGAATGGGCTAATGCAGATAGCATTAATCTAGTCATCCTGCTGTCAATTCTAGATAGAGTAACTGGAAAAAGTTATGAAGATTTACTTCAAGTAAAGACAAGAAAAAATCTTAAAATTAAAGCTTGTTAGCACAATTTAAGGGAAAGCAGTCTCTGTCAAATATTCTTTCTCTTGCAGTGTATTACAACACACACACACACACAAATAGTACTGGCAATAAAGTCCCTAGTAGATTGTTTTAAACCCACAAAATGGTTGTATTGCAGAAGTTGCCACTGGGGAATTGTAGTGGAATTGGGTTATCCCTGTTATATCTCCACTGGGATAATTACTAGTTCCAAAACTAACTCCTCATTTTTCACTTCCACTAGTACAGAATGGCTTGGATCGCCTGGGTGCTCAAAGAAGATTCATGCAAATGCAGAGTTCGGGAGAAGAATGTAAGTGGTGCTGCCAGAGAGAGGGGTGCATTAGAAAAGAATTTAGTGGTCACTGCAGGGCTCTGTTCAGCATGTGCTTGTAATATGATGACATTGGGAAATAGGTGTAGGAAAGCTATTTTTGACTCTTGTGTATGGCATGGCTGATTTTAGTATGAGAAGTCTTTAAGAAAAAGAATATCCACAGAAAATGAGATCTAAGCTGAATGTCTATGGAGGTCAGCCAGTAATTTATTAAATCATTTTTTGAGAGGTTACAGAAGTGACTTTATTACTTTGTGTTGAGTATATTCATGGGCAGAAAATCCTGGATGCTGAAAGTCTTGCAGGGGAAGGCACAACAAAAAAGAAGTGATAGCTAACAAGTTCAAATTAAAGCGTGTGATATCTTGAGCAGGGAAGATAGTTAACCTCTAGGGATAGATCCTACATCTGTACAGATGTTTGATGCAGCACTTGGTACTTTTTAAGTTGAGATTTATCCAAATGCAAGTTACTGGATTTGGTACTTAAGACCCTGTCATAAATGATCAGTCCAGTCATCTGTTTCATGGTCCCTTCTGGCCATAATAGTATTCATTTGTGAATCTTGTCTTAACAGAAGTTCATGTTCTACCTTGTTCTTCAGTGTCACGCTTGCCATCTGAACTGATCTTTCCCCAGACCTGATGGACGACCATGTTCTTTGCTGATGTGAGATTGAGCATCCTCCTTTTGTCCTGAGTTGGGGTGGTATCAATTCTGAAATATCACTGCTAAACCAGAATCCAAGTCTCAAGGATTGTTGGCCAAGATTGATACAGACAGCTGTTAAGTTAGTATTCGCAAAAAAGACAGTGTAAAACAACTATAAATATGAACGTGTTACAAGTTGCAGTCACTTCCCAAACCATTATTAAACATGCCAGTATAGTAAGTGTGAATCTTTAATGTATTGTACTTGATGTCATGCTCATCGAATACACAGAGACCATGTTTAGGGAAATGGCTGTTGCAGAGCTTAATAAAACCTAGTTTTGCGATTCAGTTTCTCTGAAGAACATGTAGTTTCCAGTATCTAGAACTTCTGTCCTGGCTGCACAGTAAAGTATCGAGACTCAAATGCATCTATATGCTTACTACATAAAAAGAATCATTTTAAAAACCAATGTAAACACAACTCAAAGCAGAGAGCATTTTTCTGCAATAAAAAAAGACTTTCATCAATTTAATGAAGATATAGATTTTACTATTAGTTGCAGAACTTAGTAACTGTAGTCATGATTAGCAACAAAAAGCCCTCTAATGTCTTCATTTTCATAAACAGCCTTTAGAAAAAGGCCTGAAGGCTTCATTTGTTTTTAACTCCTATTAAACAAACAAAAAACTATGCAGATCTGGTGCACACTGCTGTTATGACATGATGACTTTGCTCAGAAGAATGATTTGGTGTGGTTCAGGGTTTGTGCATAAGGTCTTGATCCTTTCCACATTTATTTCTACTAAATTGCATGACCTGAGTTTTTGACTAGAAGACAAAAGTCTTAATATACAGACAAGCAATTCTTAGAAATGAACACTAAGCAGTATTGAACAAGTGTAAATCCTGGACACTTGGTTTCCTATTTTACTTTAATGCTGTAAAAAGGTATAGATACAATCTATGATGGTAATACAAGTGGTTAAACGGACATACAGTGGTTCTTTTCCCTTCTTTCTCCTCTTTGCTCCGCTGCCCTCCCCCAGCTTCATTGGCATGGAAGCTGCAGGTGACTATAGCTGTTAGTACATATCCCAAACAGGATAACTTGAGTGGCTGCTTCTCTCTCCCTCAAACACCCAGAGACCTGACAGAGCTCCCTGGGTTCATCACTACAGTACTGGGCTCTGCCTGTTTGGCTTCAGCACATGTCCCCACTGCTTCTCCATATGTTGATGCCTTGTGAACGTTAGTAGTATGTCTGATGGGAAAACAAATGAATTGACTAATGGTTCCAAGTAACAAAGCATCTGTGCTGTATCCAAGGTGTGGAAGCTTGCTGATTGGGGAACTTCGTCTGGCAGCACATCTCTGCTGTGCTGAGCATCGTGATGCAAGTGTGCCGGGGGCCAGGACAAAGAATTCACCATGCCCAAATGTGTGTGCTGCTCCCTGTCGGGAGGTGTCAAAATGGCATTTATGGAGTGCTTCTGGGCAAGAAGAAAAAAGTGATATCAGGGCTGAATCTGTGTGAGGTTTGGTGGCATGTTTGTGTGGCATTCCTACCCTAGCTGCAAACAGTTGGATCCCTTAAAAAATAAAAGAAATACCTTTGTGGCTGCTGAAGGTGGAAATTTGACGTTGATGAATCACAGTAAGTGCTTTCAGTGAAGGGAGACTTGTATGTGATATCTCTATTCCTAAAAGTGCAGTGTGTGGGAACAACTGTGGATCTTGTCCAAAATGGGTTTTAGAAGCTGAGCCAAGCTACTATATGAGGGAAAGTACAGGGTCATTAGTCGTAAGTGTATGCATGGATTGAAATAAATATATCTTTCTTTATACGTAATTATTTTACATACAAAATTTGTCTTTGAATACATATAATTTCATATTATCCAGAGAAAAAAATACTTTGCTGGTAACTCTGAATGAAACAGAACTCAAATGTGTATATAAACTGTTCAGACTCTAATTCCTGTCCTTGCCTGTTCAAACATGGTTTTGTGGGACACTTGTAGCATGCAAAGCAATTGCAGGACAAAAGCTGCTAGTGATGTGGTAGCAACATCCCCCTGTTCATCCCACTTCATGAAATAGATTTGCTGGGCCTACCAAGCAGAATATAGTCAAGTGGATTTTTTTTTTCCTAGTTATGTATTTAAAAGACATGAGTCCTTGTCAGAAGTGCTAATCGCTTGCAGCTTCTGTTAGTACTCAGTCATTTCAGTCTGAACAGAACTGTGTGGGGGAGGGAAATCACTCCTAAAAGCGCTACCAAAATGTCTCAAAACTTAACTCCTGTTAAGCAGTAGTCTCTTTAAAATAAAAAATGCTCACTTTTGAGCAATGGTAAAAGGTCATCTAAACAGCTGTTTAGTTAAGATATTACATTTAAAATCTTGCTCTCTAAATATGTGTTGGGTTTGTATTGCCTGTCTTCTGTATACTGTTGCCTCAGCAACAGGATTTTTGTATGTTAAGAAGTTCTGATATTTCAAATGTAAATGTAAAAAAACATTTTATGTTTCTTAAACTAGCTTTAGACATGCAACATTTGTAAACAGTTAGCATTTTAGCTAGTTAAGTACAGGTATATGGACTTTTTCTTTTGTATGACTGCTTATTCTGGCCTTTGGATAAGTACAGACATCTTATGATTAACTGTAAGACTTGTTGGACATTTAAAGGTAATGGGTTTATTTTCATTAAAGGAGACTCCTGCAATTTGGATCTCAGATTGAGAGAGCTCAATTCAACACTTATCCTCTCTCCCTTTTTACAGTAGGAATAATTACTGACTTGAATAAAGTGGTGATTTGTTTGTGGTCATCAGCAGAGTAAAAAAACACCCTGGCATTAAGTAACTTTGAAGTATGAATGTCTTGCTTGTGAAAGCTGATCTGTCCTCTGCAATGTGTCAACGTCTTACTGCATGATGCTCCATTCAATGTTGAATCTATGTGATTACTTCAAATAAAGCCCCACTTATTTCTGAAGCTTGATGGGAGTTGTGCTCTTTTGTGTAATCTGGCAAAAGTATTATACTGAATTTCAAGGTTAGTTTTATGCTGTTCTTATCCATTATAATTGGTATGAAGAGCACGATGTGACTGAGTTATACTGTGGCATGCAATCAGATACCATAAATAGTATTATGTACATAATGTCTTGGAAGTGGTTGCTGGGCTGCTTCTAAAGTGCACTTTAGCTTGGATATTGAAGCCATAGTTTGGCTCATCGTTTTTAAATATCAATCTGTTTATTAGGCAGATAATATACTGGCTAGCTAATTTATTTTCTTGTTTGGAAGGCTGATTGAATTGTAAAGAAATATACACTACTTAAAACAAGTTTATATTTTGTTTCTAGTTTGCGAATTCTCTTTGTACCTATTGTCAGTGTATGTGATCCTTATCAAATAGGAAGTGCACCCTTATAAAATTATTTAGGACATTTTTCATGCCTAGCAACTTTCATTTCTACCTTGTTGTACAAGGAAAAAAAAAATGTAAATCAGACTTTCCTCAAACCTAGTGTTCTACCTAAGTTTAAGATGATGATGGAGGGCAGGAGGAGCTGTAAAGAATGCGAATTAGTGAAAACTTCCAGATAACCCGTGGCCCCCAATAAACTTACTGCAAAGAATGTCTGGCCTTGTTTTATTCAAAAGGTAAGGTGTATCTTAGGAAATAGTATCTTTTATCTTGAGGCAGTATATAACAAGCAACCATTGCAGCAAAACTTATTTACCTATAATTTCATGACTTTGTGAACTTTTTGCTAGATGACGGAGTCTGCCCTTTTCATTTTCTCTAGTGCCAAGGGAAACTTATTATTTTGATGTTTGGAATTTGTCGAACTGCTTACAAGTGGATTAATATGACATTTCAACTTTGTCATAAGATCAGTAGAAATAGGCTAGCATAATAAAGTTTGTCTAATAAAGTTACATTCAATAATATTTTTGCTCCTGATGGTCCACATCTGTTGTAAACCATCTTCATGAACTGTCTTCAGCTTTGCAGGCTGCCTTTAAAGTGTGAAGTGAAAATCTGTTACACCTATGACCCAAACATTTTTCCTTAGTTCCAAATATGCCTTACAATTCTAGAGGCATCCTTTCTTTAGATTATCACAGTAAGCACATACGTTTCTGAATAAACTAGCAACTGGGAAAACAAAACCTTCTATACATAATTTGTTTTATTTTGCTTTTTCCGCCCACAATAATTAAGCTAATTCAATTAGGCTTTGTGTGATCTTTCCCCTTTTATCTCAAGTATAATGTTTTGCTGAAGGCTAGAGGGATGTAACTAAGGATTGGCAACGTGCACTTGTAAAATATCATTCTTCAGCTGAATGCTAGCCACCTCCTCAAAAAGATTTCTCGTTGTGGAAATGGAGTTATGTGTGTTTGAACAATGATAACTTTGTAACCTTGCAACTCTGGAAAAGTTTGGCTGGTTAGCGCTGGTCTCCAGCTTGACCGAAGTGTCAGTGTGCTGTGAAAAACGTGTGAAACTTCAGAGAACTTGCTTGGTTGAGATTCCTTCACTGTGGATTCCTAAACCAAACAGATGGGTGAAGAATGCTTGTACTGTGTGAAGAAATGTTCTGGTCTGCTTCCCAATCCATCATCCATCTTGGACTTGCTAAATTTATGTTAATGCAGTCTTTGCCCCCCCACCTCCTTGTGATGTTGGTGGCTGGTAATGGCAATAATGACAGTAGCGTTGGAAGATGACCTGTTCCCTGGGATGACTGCTGAGTTGGGTTTTTTTGTTTGGTTTGTTTTTTTCATAGCTCTAAAGAGCAGAAAAAAAGAGCTGGTAATGCTGCAATGAAATAAGCTACTTGCTGAGCGTTTGCTGGCTGGTGTGATCAGAGGTGTGCAATGTGGATGTAACCTGAGGCTGCTGCTATTGAGATAGGCTCCTGCACTTCCAGACTGAAAGTAATCAGGAAATAACTTGGTTCATTAGAAATAATTAAAGGAAACACTGAGTACTAATTGGTCATAACATCCCCCAGTAGAAGTTGCTAAACTTTCCCTAAGCCTTTGGGAGAGGAAACAACCAAGAATTATTTGTTTGAATATAACCAGATGGGTAAATGTGATGGCCCTCAGGCAGTCTTCTCCCGCCCCTCTGAGCAATCCCACATGATCTTGTCTAGAATTGTGGTCTTATGGGTTTCTACCAGGGTTCCTGCTGAACAGAGAAATGAGTCTACAAAAGGAGTGTGGGGTTCTGATTTGCTCGTCAGTGTAGAAAATAAATTTATCACAATGATTGCTATTTGGCTGATGGTTAAACAGAGGCATAGATAATACTAATGCATTCTTGTTGCAAGACTGAAAAGTCAATTAAACTCCATGCAGCTAAGACAGATCCTTTTTCATCAAGATTTCCTTGAAGGCTCATGTGACTTCCCCCAGATAATAAATTAGCAACTGGGAATGGAATACCGAAGCCATTCTTTAAACTCTTAATATGAACTCTCTCAGAATACATTGGAGAAAATTCAGCTGCAGTAGTGTTGGTGGTTTTTTTTCCCCTCCTTAAAGTTGGTTGGAAAAAATCTTGTGACTGACTCATTTAGACTTACGTAAAATATCCTGCTGGAAAGTTCTTAGTGGTGTGATATGTCAGGATTTCAATCATCTGTTGTGGGAAAGAAAAGAAGGTACAGTACATAGACATGACTACTGCAGTCAAACAACTAATTCATATTCAAAACATAAGTGCTCACCAGGAAGAGTTTAAAACTTCTGCAAACCTATAATAGTTTTAAAAGCTCCAGAGCTTAAGTTTTGTGAAAGAACTGTATTTTTTTTGTGGCTAGGCTTTTAAAAAAAAATTATTTCTACTTAACTGATATTAGCAATATCTTTCGTCTCTTGTAGCTGTTGTAATTTGAAAATACTTCTGAGTTTTGAAGTATGAACCTGCATAAACACTTTGAAATCTCAACTTCATTGTGAAAGATGAGCCTAATGCTCCTTGTTCCAAAATGTTATGCCTTCTGGCATCCTAAACAGATAAGGCTATATGTCAATCATACTGGAGATATATTTAAAACTCATGCTTTGTCTTTCATAACTATATCTTTTACAGCTAGCAGAAAAGAATGATTCTTCGTTTTACCTGAAATTGAAATAACTTTTGCTTTTCTTACTTAAAGAACATTTGTTATTGCAAAGCTCACCAAGAATTGCAGTTGTGGAGTGGGGAGCCCAGCTTCAGCTGAATTTGGGATTACTCAGCAGTATATGGTGTAACAGGGACTGATGGGGAACCTTCTACTGAGTATAGGTGTACAGAAAATCCCCCTAAATCTTCAGGTTATAAGCGGGTTTTTTTATTTGTGTGTTGGTGATTTTTCTTTGTTTGCTTTAAATAAAAAAGACAGGCTCTCTTTGCTCCACAGACTGTGGACGAAATGCTAATTGAGTTTCCTGGTTATAGCAGTGTGATATGTTGCAGCTCTGACTTCTCAGTGTTGATTAATTACTCTTAATCTACTTGTAACTGAGCAAGATGAATCTGCATTATATTTCAAATGTGGATGGCCATTCTCTGATCAAATCCAACTTTACCTTAATTCACACTCTGACTGAGCCTAATCTCCTGAGCGAGCTTTCCTCTGACTTCAGAGGATGCTTCTGCGCATGATGCTGCCTTTAGGGGACATGTGCCACCTGTGCGTACCCCAAAGCCTGACTTACAGCTCCATCATATAGAGTTGAGGGTCCTGTCAGAACTTCACGCAACTCGCTGAAGTTAACAACACTGTTGTTGTAAAGCTACAACTTAAGCACAGGCTGCTGTTGCACAGCGTGGCTACCTGCAGCGTGAACTGCAGGCTGGACACTTGACATGCTGGTCCTGGTTGCTAGACAGTGTACCAAAACCCAGCATGATGGTAGCTGTTGGCACTTCTAGAAACAGAATAGCATGAGAACATTATTGTATTCTAAAAGATAAATTGTGGGATGTAGTAGTACCTGAGTGAAAGTAGTGGGTGGTTGGGTATTTTAGTAAGTGGTATTCTAGTAGAGAAGGGAAAGGCTTGTTTGTTTCTTACAAATCCTCTGGCTGCGATTCCTCGACAGAGCACTGTTAATGAAGGAGAAATGAAGCCTTAGAATAGACAAATGTGTTCCCTGTATATAACACCATGAATGCATGGTGAATAGTGCTATTGTTGTATTGTAATAATTTTTTAAAAGTTCTGAAGCTATCATTTGTTCTAGTAGTATTTAGCAGTGTATTTGATGTGCTTCTACCTAGACAGGTGCAGAACTTGCAAAGAGAATGGAACACTGTGTTAATATCTGAGCTGATTGAGAGTGACTGGGATGGTAAGGAATATAGAGTTCTCTCCTGTGTCTCAATTGTGTATGATATACATGTATGCTAACTGGGGAAGAAAAAGAAAAGCTAAATTTCACTTAAAATATCTTATTAAATATTTTGATGCAACTCAATGAGAATGTTGCTGGCAGCAGTTTTCAGAACACTCATCAGTGTAAAGAGCAACTTGGCACACTTCTGTTTTCAGAACTTCAAGTGCCAAAACTTTTAAACCTAATCAGATCCTAAAACTGGTACTGGAATTAAACTTTTTTTTTTTTTTTTTTTTTTTTTTTTTTTTTTATTTTTCNGCATAGGATTTGCTCTGCTCTTTCCCCACTTACACCAATGGGAAGTTTATCCACTTATTGCTGTTCATAAGAACTTAAGAAAACTAAATTCAGCTGTTTCTTCAATGCATATATTTATTAAAAGATAGTCTATTGAAGGATGAACCACAGGGCTTAAGAGTCAAATATCAAAATAGGTAGAAAATTCAGGTGTGTGAAATGTATTTTTTTAATTTTTCATAGCAATCACATAAATTTTTAAAGGAAACATGCTTGTTTAGTGACGAACGAGCTCAAGTTTATATAATTAAGAGTTTTGGATTTGACATTTGTAGCTTAATTATTTGATTGTTGAGTTTCTATCTTAATTCAGGGAATTTTCCCAGCAATGCCACAGGATCACTTGCTTCTCAAATATAGCTGTGGAATGCAAATAATGCTTTTGAGATACCTTTGAGATGTTTCACAGCACGTAGTATATCCTGCACATGGTCTTGCTTGTGACCCTTTGAGCAGGGTTCCAAACTCCAGTGTTCTGTGAAATTAATATGTTTTTATGACTCTACTGATCAGCATACCTGGTTAAGATTTTTTTTTTTTTTTCCAGAAGCAATAAAATCCAGTGATTTTTTGAGTTAGCGTTATATTCAGGTATATGTTTCAAAGTATTAATTACAGCAGGGTCTTGATTAAGAAAGCTTAATTAATTTTCTCGTTTTAGGATAGAATTAGTGTCTTATAAAATTTAGTGACTATAGCTTTTTTTATAGGAATGCATATTAATTATAATTGACATTTTGGTGCTTTGAAGACTAAAGAGGTCAAATACTAGTTGAAACATAATAACTAGTTCACATGTCTAAGATACTTTAAAAAAAAGCCCCCCCCAAACCCAACAGCAACATAAACCACTACAAAATAGAGAGTTTATTTTCCTTTAGTCAGGGTTATGTTTACATGTGTTCTTAGGTCCATTAATGCATTTTGAATTCTAGACCAATAATTTTCTGATAGAGCAACTGGACCATGTTTCTTTGCTTAAGAGGTAATTCTAAGATAAAGCTTTATAATGTCCTTAAATTATCTTAATACATACTTTTATTAGGAAAAAAAAGAGCTGTAGCAATTGTAGTTCAAAGGAAAAGTTGCAAGAGTAACACAGAGTACTAGTATTTTGAGAACATGTATGTATGTGTTTGGCTTTTTTTCCCCACCAGTACACCTCAACATCAGAGGCGCATTAACAGTTCTATTGCATTTTGTAGTACAATATAGTAGATAGCTAGCTGGCTAGTAAACAGTAGAGGAGACAAGATGTCCAGAAACATACAAAAGGTAGCATAGAAAATGGACTCCTTGTTCAGCAAGGTAAACCATTATCCTGGTGAGATTTTGTGTGGTGGTGGTGTTTTTTTTTGTGGGGGTAGAGGGGTGGTTTTGTGGTTTTGGATTTTTTTTTTAATTTTGGTGTGGGGGTTTTGTTTTGTTTTTGAAGCCCTGTTGTTGTAATCATTTGGCTATACTGGATCCCTGCTGTTTTGTGAAGAATGAGAAGGAAGATATCACCCTTTTCGTAAACTAGTAGAGCTGAAAAATAAGGATCAGCCCATGTCTGTTACTTCATTTTCTGCCTATAGATAAATGTCTGCACACGGGGGCTTGTCTTACTTCAATATTTAGGGATGCCAGTGGAGGTACTACATGCTTAAGTTAAGCCTTGCACAATTTTTGTAATGCTTTCAGGGGAAAAATGACATGTTAACTTATGAATACGGCCTTTAAAAATACTCTAGCAAATGTTAGTAGTGGTAACCCATTTTTTTGGGGGGGAAGGGGTTGGGCTGAAAAGAGCTATCTCAGTTGAAGAACAACATAAGTGGTTCTGCAGAAGCCTGTGTTCTGTGCAGTTCTACACAGATGTGTCCTGGTCCTCTAAATCAGGGAATGTCTCCACAATTTTAACAATATTATATGAAGGACTACAGTAAGGTTTGTGGAAACTGTAGTTCACAGGAACAAAAAAAGTGAACACTTTCTGAGAATGGAAGTGGATTTTATGCAAGTGACTAAAAAAGCTGGAGGAAGTTGTTGAAAAATTCCAAAGTACACATGTAAGATGTGGCATTGTAGCATCATGGATTGCTCTGTAACACGTGAAGAATATACAAACTTCTAGGGTCCTGTATGTGACTCCCCAGAGAAGGAGAGAAATTGTGCAGATGATACTGCAGCAATGGATGTTAGCCTAAATGGTCTCAATGTTCAACAGAGAAGTACGGAGCTGTAACTTAATTGTATAAAGAACTGAAGAACATAAGCCACCTTGGTTTAAAGAAGTCTCTGTAAATGGGTATTTTGTTTGCAGAACCACATCTCCTGCTGTCAAGTTTCACAGCATTACATAGTAATCCTGCTTAAATGGCTATGCAACCAATTAGTTATAGGCGTTATCAACTCGCTGTAGCCTGGGAAGAGTTTAGTATTCAAGTAACATGTTGTTTGTGGAGAAGGTGGCATGATAAAGGATGTGGATTAGAATTTTGGTCACTTTGCTCTGTGTATTTCTTTATAATTAAGAAGTATGAAGCCTTTATTACTAAAAGAATTGCCTAGCTATAGCCACATATAGTGCAGAAATATCAAATAAAAAAATTCTAAGCACTAGTCCTATAGTTCCTATGCAAGACAGTGGCAAGCGACTTGAAAATTTGCTTTAACCTAGAACTAGCTATACCAAATAGATTATCAAACTCCTGTTTAGTAGTGAGAGAAGTTTAAAAAAGGTGAAAATCATGTAAGTAACGGAATAGAAAGAAAAACTGGGTCCCCATTGCTTCACAAGACAATTCCTAGCAGAACAAACCAATATAATTTTGGTGATATAAAAATTGGAAATCTATTAATAAAGTTTTGTGGAATGAGAATGCTCTATGAAAAATGGTAAACTATTGAGCTTCTTCATTTTAGAAATAACATAGGTTGCTTGTAACTAGCCTTTTTGAGATCATAAAAGGCTGACACTTCATGAGTATTGCTTCAGCAAGTGACATTATATTTATCTTAATTGAAGCTTGGAAGTAGTTTCATTAGGGGATAAAGCTTTTTAAGGTTTATGTTTATACTGTCTTGTCAAGATTTGTGGAGTAAATATTTAAATGTGAACATGTTACGAGTAAACCTTTTTGAGCCCATTCCTTTAGAACAAAAGATCTGAGATTCTTGGATGGTGTCAGATGGTTTATATGTGTTTAAAGTCTTGGAGTATGTTTTGGAGATGTACTGGAGCTTTTGAATCATTCTATATTGTGGCTTTTGAATATATTTAAACTAAGCATGAGATTTGAACAACTACTAGACAGTTTTAATGGTCAGTGTTATAATGAGGTAGCAAACCCCATCACACTACCTTTTTAAAAGCAAAACAAACCACCGAAACCCCAGAAAAAAAAAAAAACCCTCTTTAATTCAGAGCTGTTGGAAGTGATGATCTTAAGCTTCTCATGTACTTGCATATACTCTGATGGAAGATATTAAAGGCAGATCCAAATACCTAAGGTTAAATTCTGCTCCTTCTCCTGTAAGGGTTGACTGGAATGCAGTAGGACTCTGGTAAGAAAAGGGGAATCACTCTGTTTTGTATAGTAGAGTAGAATTTTTGTTGTCTGTTTTTATCAGAATTTCATTCATATTATCGTCATTTCATACTGTAATTTAAAACACTATTAGCTGTAGAGTAAACTCATGTAGACTGACTTCTGATGGTGATGAGGTGGAGCCCTCTCCTACCTACAGGCCTACATGAATGCAGCTCAGATTCTGAGTGATGGCCAGATCTGGCCTTCGTTGTCTAGAGGTGGTGTAGGTGTGAAGATTATTAGTATAGGGAAGAATTAGCCAGTCTTGGGTCTACTTCACAATTTTGTATTTTTTCAGCTACATTATCCACATATCTGCATTCCCTTAAAAGATATATACTCCAGTATAGCAGTGTAAGCAGTTGAATTTTAATAGCTCTTGCTGGAAGAAGCTAAGAAAATATATGGAAAAATCTATTAATCTTTAGAAAGATTTCTTTTAAGTGCTTTTCTGTAAGAAGTTGTTTAAATATTTAATGCAATGTGCACATAAACAGATTATTTTACAAGGAATACCTTCATTAAATATTCAAAGCAGGTGTAGATATTTTATAATATGACAGGAGGACTGGAAGGTGCTTATCTAAGGAAGAGAAAATGTATTTTATAAAATGATCAGATAATAGATAAGTTTCTAGCTTGCAAGCTCTTTCTGAAGAGCTAATAGGATTGTAGACTTCATGAGCTTTGCAGCAAACGCAATGAGGCACGTAAGTTAGTGTACATGCACAAGAGTATGTTTGCATTGTGACTGTCAATCTTGCATACATGTGTGCACAGTTGAATCTCTCATAAGAAATGTAATTTTCAGCCTGGTGAAATTCCCTAGGCTATAAATTTTGGTAAGTGACTGCTTTTTCAAGGTTCCTGTCCTGTATGTCTTTCTGTAAACCTGCTTTCTCAAATGCTGCTTTCCCTGAACCTCTCTGACTCATGGGAGACTAACAGGGGATCCCTTCTGATTTACCATCTGTGCTGCAAATTCTCCTCACAAATCCCTGTTCATGAAATGCTTGTTCCCCCTCTTCTTTAATACTACCTATAATGCAGTTCTATATGTGGTAGCTTGTTGCTATGCTGCTGCTTGCCCTGAGTGATGGCACTTGTTCTCTGCCTGGCTGATGATGACTGCCTTTGCACTCGCATTTGATTGCTAGATCATGTATTTCTGGTTTGAAGCACATCTGTGAGACTACTAACTACAGTTACAGAGTTATGTTTCTCTACTTCGGATGTTTTTGCATAGCCAGTACTGGATCTCAGAGGCAGGATCAACAGGAGAGTTTAAAATGCCGTTAAAGGGAATTATGAAATGGTGAAAACCCCAAGGCTGCTGCTTCTGTCCTAACCATTTGTACAAGCTTACTTTGAATTGGTTTGGCAATGGCAATTTCTGGTCTACTAAATATATGAAGCTGGTGTTTCCCTCTAGACTGCAATCCCAGATGGACTGTATCTGTCCCTTCAAAGACTGGTATTGGGTTCAAAAAGCCATGTTGTGTTGCATTTGGCTTTTCTTTCAGAAAGTGCTCTATCACTCTACTCTGTTACTCCTGTTGAATCAGTTATAATCGGGAGGGAAATCTATGTGGAGCACTAAGTTGTGAGACTGTGTACAAGTGGCTGAAACATCTGATAGTTCATACATGGGATTTTTCTTGTCAAAGCTGTTTTGTACTCCCTCCCTTCCAATTACCTTTTATTGCACCTCTGGAGTCTAATCCCAGCCATGGAGAAGATGACTGAAAGAAGGATGAAATACAGTTCTCCACTGGAGTTAATGCTTTTATATCCACTAACTGTGTAACTGCCCTACTTGTTGACGTGAAGGAAAGTGTCTGAGGAAATGAATAGCAGGACTTGGCAGTTATTCAGCACAGCAGCCCTGTGACAGCAGAGAATGCAATGGGTGTTGTAAACTCCTTGCTTACTCTCCTCCCAACCCCACCCCTTGCACAAATTACAGTGCCTCTAATAAGATATACCCTTCTTAGTTGTGTGGTGTTTGGTTGTTGTTGTTGTTGTTTTAATATTGATTTCACACCTATTTATGACCCGTTTCCCTGCTACCTGCCCTGATATGAGGGGGAATGTATTGTTGACTTCTGAAAAATACAAGTGGAATTGCTGTCAAATAAAATGGTGATAATGGGAAGGAGCTTTCAAATTATCTTAACCTCTGTGCTTCAGAGATTTGTTTTAGTGTTGTACAGAGGTTTGTACTTTAGTACATCTCAGAATAATGTTTTTCTGCTTTTTAACCCAGAAGAACCAAGAAGCTAATTTTGAATATGTTCATAGCACCTCTTAAAGTTTGGGTTTTCATTGCAGCAATTTGTAGATGATAATACCTAATTCGTTTTAATGAATTTAAGCTGAGAATCCACAACATAGTGAATATTCTGTTGGATGCTGCTGAATAAGCATTTAGTTATGAGACTGATTCAATGGCATGAGCAAGGCTGCAGGTATGGTCAGCCTCGTTCTTACTGTATTCGTTCTTTAGCTTTAAGTTTTATTGTCTTATAAATGTGATGTAATTTTAATGTAATTGTAGACAAATCCAGGCAACCTACTAAATCAAAGCACAGTAGCTGTACCTGTTGTGTGCTTGTGGGAATCATTGCGTCGCTGTTCCTATTGAGGTAGTTTTGCTTAATTTAGGTTTTGTGAGAAATATTCTACTGTTCATAACTAATTACTTATCAATAGGAACTGTCTAAAATAAAGACTGTGCCCTCAAGTCTATGCCAGTGACAATGATGATCATTATCAAGATGACACATCAATGATTAATATCATGTTGCTGCCAGCACGCTGTGTCCTTGCAGAATGACAGAAAATTCGGTTTCTCCTGTATGCTTTGCATGAAGTCAGAAGTACTCCTGTTTCTTTTAAAAACAGAATATTTTTTTCCTCTTGTAAAATAGCCACCTTGCTTACTTTAGACTGTGATGGGTAATACATGTTAGCACTGAACACAATCGCTAAACTGTATTGGTCAGAAAAGAGTAGAGGACGAAAGGAACCATAAAAAGCAAAAAATATAAATTCTGCCTATTTATAAATATTTAAATACCTCTTTTCAGTAAAATATTTAATTTTTTGTCTAGATCAAGAGGTAAATTTTAATTCTGTTTACCATGTGGTTACTAGCATTGAGAAGAAGCAAGCAAGCCTTGGCTTCAAGCTGTTGGTCTGAAGGAAAGCATGAAAACCTCTAGTCAGTAATTATCCATCATTAGCCACCTTATCTTAAAGGGGGGTTTCATATCACAGCATTATAACTGTCAAAACACTAATTTTCCAGCTTTGTTTATTCATAACATCTTGCCGAGGCTGGAGGACAAAATTTTGCTTTTTGCTCAGTGGTCAGTTAATGAGATCCACCTGAGAACAGCCAGCACAATGAATACCTAGCTTTGTGCTAAACTCCTTAATCTGTCTCTCTTTTGGTTGAGCATAGAAAGAGAGTAATTCTATCCAGTTAACAGCAAAACCTCAGCTCTACTTTTTCTCATAGAAGGTGGTCATGTCCTCCTGGCTTTCTTCAGAGAACATCCGTGTTCACCTCGGCTGTTGTGCACCCACCTCTTGAGCACCTGTGCCTCTGGGGCTTGGGACCCTGTGTAGACCCACTTGCTGGGAGATGGGTCCTTTGACCCATCCCTGGTGATTCTGCCTGGCCTTCTGCTAGCTGATCTTCCAGATCATGAATAAGATCCACTTGTATCGTTAAGTTTTGATATTTTATGCATTTTTGTTGGATGATGTTAATATTTATGAAGCACTTTCTATTCAGAAGTTAAGGCAACACAGAACACCTTTGGGAGCTACTGTGATATTACTACCTTACCTTATAGATGAGAAAAGAAATTGACTTGCCAAAGGCCATGCAAGGTCTCTAAGGAGACCAGAAATATAACATGGATCCATTCAAGAGGCCTTTTACTTGCACACCAATACCTTTGCTTTAGACATAATAGCACAAATATTTGAAACATAATACTGGTAAGAGCTGGAAACATTAAAAAATAATGCAACTAAAACAATTTTTCTGGTGCAATTAGCACACAGAAGTAACTGCAAGAAAGAACTGTGCAGTGATTTCTATTATTAAACTAATGCCTCAACCCTGCCATCTGACTGCCTGCCAACTGAATTTTGCTTAATGTTGAATGAGCCTGAGGCAGAGATAGTGGGTTCTGTGCCAGTGGTAAAGCCAGCTTGGTTCTGTAACTATGTTTTTCATTTTGTTTCAGTGGTTCAGTCCAAAAATAGTCTGCATGTGGCACCAGACCTAGAAATGAGATGTTTGAGTGTGATCCTGTCTATGCAGAGCGGGAACTGATTTTCAGTATTTGTGTTGCTAGGCTTTGACAGGTTCACACAGAATAAGGAAACAACTTTGATCAGCAGAGAGAAGGCATCCCTTGTATGTGTTTCTAAGTCATGGATGAGGACCCAAACCACAGCAAAGCAATGAAAGGGTAATTGGTTTGAAAGTACAAGTTTTTATCCTTAAAACTACATATGGCCTGTTGTTAGCATTTGGTCAGTTACAGATCTGAGGTAGATGTTATAAGCAGGAATATATTTTAGGGGGGGTGCTGTACCTGAAAACTGAACTATTGTTTTCAGAAAGCATCAAAGATCACCCACTGCTACTTTCAAAACTGGCCTCTTTCTCATATACTGTTACACCAGACATGGGACATCAGCAGTCTAAAAACTAGCCACTCTGAGAAATACTAGATCTATAATATATTATTAATGTCTCTTCCCATTAAGAACTCTGTAATTGTATTATGTTAGGTTACTAGAGCTTTGATGCAGTGTTTTACAGTGCCTAATGTGCACCACATAGCTGCATTAGTGTGCATGAGGGTAGAAGACTTCTTACAGTGTGCTTCCGTAGGTTTGCATCAGAAAAGCCTTGCCTTTGCCATTAAAACAGTATTGCCCGGGATCTACAGCCTGCATTAAAGTTTAGGAAGTGCTGTAGATCAAGAATCGTTTATTAGCCACGTTGCTTTTTGTGTGGCTGGCTCTTCGGTTTTCCAAGTCTTCTTCCAGTTGCTCTAGCTGAAATCCTTACCAAGATTGAGTAGGCACAGATACATGGAATATCATGATACTTCTCTGATTATCTTGCAAAGACTCCTGCCGTTTTCTAGATTTTCCTCAAGACTCTTGATACGGCTTGAGTTTCTGAATTAAGATGCAGGAGTAAACACAGCTTGAAGCTAGTGAGCTTACTCAAGAAAAATGACACAGTTGTCCCTGTGCTTGTCTTAGACTGGGATGCTTGTTGGTGTTTCAGCTCTTAGGCATTGTAGATTGTTCTAGGGAGTGTTTTGGGGTGGTCAGTCTTCCCTTGCTGGGCACAATAATAGCAAATTTTGGATTGGTTTGTTGAATGTGTGACACATGAGGTGTCTTTGCTGGCTCTCTGTCTTCAAAACTCTACTTAACAGCATACTCACCCAAAGTGTACTGAAATCTCTCAGCTGATTTTCAGTGGTATCAAAAAAATAATTGCAGTTAATGTGGATCCTCAGAGGTCAATATATAACATAAGTAAAGGTGGTAGGGTGACAATTTGCTAAATGTCAAGCAGTTTGAAACCCTTTTATTTGGGTATAGGAAATCCAAGTCATAAGACCTGTGATTTATATTAATATAGCAAAATGGGGGTTGATAGATTGATGTTGGCATGCCTCTCAGCTGCCAGCTGCCTCATAATGATTTGCCCAGCTGTGACACAAGTAGGAATAATTTCTAGGCTTTATTTTTAATTCTGGAGTGCTTATTTATTTATATTTTTGTAGTATTTCATTTAATTGTTGAATTTTTTTAGCGTTCCTGAGGAGTTGCAAATAGCTTTTTGGACCAAAGATAAGCTGGGTGATATATCTGATATGTCTTAAAGAGTTGACCACTGGTCAATGACAGCAGGTGCCAGATCAAGGATGAAAGAACAAAAGACTCCACAGACTGTTCTCTTTCTCTTTTAACCCTGTAAAATTCCTGTAGTGGGTCAGTGCTAGAGTCAGTGATGAACTGAGGTCAGAGAATACGGCATGCCGCTTTCTTCTAGTTCCATCACTGTCTCCGTACATTGTGCATATTAGGATACAGTGCTGTCACTAGCCTGCTGATGCTGTCCTGTGGTTACTGGAGCCAGAAACACCATCAAGCCCTACTGGTACCCCCTCCACTTGAGTGGGAGCTGAGCTGAGGGTCACTGGCAGCTGAGCCATCTGTTTCAGCATTTAATCAGCTTCTTTATCCAAGATTTGTGCTCTTGTATATAAGCTTTGGGCTCTTATATATCTAAACCAGTATTGGATGGGAAATCCGTGCAACATGAACATATAGAAATAACATTCATAGCATCTAATTCTGTGATTGCTGTGTCCCTTCCCCTGCTCACTGTCCTTTGAGATGTCTCAATTTCAGAGGTATTTAGGCAAAAATGACTGCTGCTAGGATGATAAGCGAACAAGAAGGGGAGATGGGTAGAGCTCGGAGAGCTGGCATTGCATCTGTTATTACCAGGGAGAGGACAAGTGCTTCTCTTAGCTGCTATTTCACAGTTCCCAGTTCCTCAGAAGTAGTACCCGGAGCAAGCCTGATTTTTGTGTATTCGGGTGCCCTGGGAATTACAGCAGAGCCACAAGGGTTTTTGTAAATAGGGCCAAACATTTAGTTGCCAATGGTTGTAGCCTGCCATGCCGTTTTTTTGTTTTGTTTTGTGTTGTTGTTTTGGTGGTGGTGGTGGCTTTTTTTTGTTGTTGTTGTTGTTTGCTTTTTTCTACTGCTTGGTCTTAGGGTTTCCCTGATTAAAGAAATGAGCCAGAAAGAGTTCTTGGTGTGTGGGGAAACTTTGGTTATCCATAGGGATAAAGAATTAACTTTCGTGGTTAAGTAGTTCATAATTTCTGTCTTCTTTGAATTGATCCTGGGGAAACTTTCTTGTCTCTCTGTTGGAAACATTCTACCCCCACCTGCTGTCTTTAGTCTACATCGGGTGAATATTAATCAGTGCTTATTTCCAGGTAAGTGTTAAGAATTCAGATGTGTGCTTTCGTTATCTTTTTCATGTTGCAGGGGTTTTTTTGTGTGTGTGTTTTTTTTTAAAGCTAGTAGTTCTGTGAACTTGACTATGAAAAATAAAAGCCCTTAAAATTCAATTTGTCTCCGATTATCCTTGGCTCTCCTTCTGCCCTAGAGCTGCTCTTTATTCTCATGAGAAGCAGAACTCAGTGAAGTCCACTTCCAATTTGTGCTTTCTGAAAATGGACTTATTCTTTCTGGCAACTTTAAATAACTCTGATTGTTCAGTCTTTGTATTGGCATAATTGTCTTCTGTAGCAGTGTCGTGGTTTCTGTAACATCTTTTTTTTTTAATAGCAGAATGACCAGCACAGTACAGAGCAACCTTTCAGAAGGCTAGAATAAGTCTGTGAGGTGTGAGAATTGAAGCACTATAGGACGTGGTATATATATATTTTTTTCTAACTTCTTTATCTTAGTGCTGGGTCAAGAGGTAGTGAGTACCTGGGTCTGGAGAGATTCTAAGACAAGTAATTTTCTACTTTGAGGATGGGAATATAGGGAAAAGGTGAATAGGAAAGAAAGAAAGGAGAAATCCACTACATCATGTTTTTCTTGTTTTCTATTTGTCAACACATGATTAAAAATCTATTAATTCATTATGTTTCCTATCTAAGTTGAAAATATATTTTTATGTTAAAATGTCAGATTCAGGATATTGTACTGTGTTTTAAGCTGGAACAGGTGGATTTAAAAGGAATGGTGTTCCAGTTAGGCAGTTGAAGCTGGAAATATTTGTTCAGGCACCTGCCTGTGAATGGAAAGTTGTCTGGAGACACGTTAGTCTGCTTATTTGAGAATGCTTTATTTTCTGCCTTTTTTTCTGAACTGACATTTGAAGTACCTTATTTAAAAATAAGAACAAAAAATCTAGCTTTCTAGCTTTTTCATCAGCTTCTTATAGGTAAGTACCTTTTCTTAGTGAACTCAAGAGATAGTCATATTGGTAAAAAAATCAGTTTGGTTTATAGTCTGAGTTTCTCAGGCAGTGAGACAACAAAGTTAAACACATTAAAACATCCAAGAAATAAAACACCGCAGATAAACTGCACAGGTAAACAGTATTAAATCATGGTTATGTGCTTAGTTATTTTTCTCAAATGAAAATGTGTTCAGTTCTCTCAAAATAGATAAAGATTTGAACAACCCTCTGTTTGCAGCCAGGAATCTACTCTGCACCAGAAAAGATATTCATTAGAGGGTGATGCACACTCAACCTAGGGGATCTTGGGTTGGTTCACTTCCACTTTTATAATTAAAGATCATTGTAAGTGCCTGGCCTCCAGCTGATTCAGTGTGAGTAAAGAAATTTATGGGCAAGCCAAAAAATGAATTGTGATTCTTTCATATCTGTCCAGATATTTTTTTAAATGAAATTACCATGTATTTCTTCCAGCCCGTAAAAGTCTGGACAGTAGATGGGGTGTCCTTGTCCTGCACTTGATTTGGGGAGGATACCACTGCTGCACAGGAAGAAAAATAAATCTCTTCAGCAGTTATGCTCCTTGCTTTTTATGCCAGACTAAAAAGGAAAAGTAATATTAGACCCACACTGCATATCACCTATAGACAACTGTCCAAAAACACTAGCAACTTCCATGTTACAAGCATCTGCCACAGAGACATACAACAGTGAGCTTTTAAGAGGTACTGGAGTGGTGACAGCTCAAAAAGAAAGTGTCAACTATTTTGGACATGACTGGATGTGCACTTGCCTAATTATTTTGGACAGCAGCGAAAGCCACGCATGCAAGCCTGCCTGCTAAGACAGGCAGGATAGAGCATTAGGCAGGTAGGCTGAGCATCTAGTCAAAACTTGCAAAAATGGAAAATCTTGCAAATATGAATTTTAAGTGCATGTGTTGCTTGTATCTGCAGCCCTGCTTCAGTGGATGCTCTGACAAGTAAGCTTCAAAACTGCCTGAGGAGAAGTGAATGTTGGAAACCTAACTTTGAATTTTAGTTCACAAATACTAATTAGTATTCTTTTGAGCTAAAGACATCCTATTAAGCATCAGAAATCTTTGTATGGTCCTTTTAGGATTGCCTTTCACTGCACAGCCAAATACTTGCAAGGACCTTGTGATAAACAGCTCTTAACTTGGAGAGAAATAAATTCTAGGTTCTCAGGTAACTGAATCAGACTTCTTAAATTTTACAAAGTTGGATGGGAAGTAGAAATCTTCAAATAAACAACTTAATATCTGCAGGAAATTGGGATTTACCCAGTTTGCTCTGCAGCAATTGGCCTGGGATGCTTAGTTTTCACAAACAAGACGACTTTTGTCACCGAATAGGTGCTCTCCCTTCCCTCTTAGATGATGCCATGAATCTGATTCTTCAAAATATATTGCTAATGCTCCGTTTTTGCAAATTGCCCTGGTGAGCATTTACTTGCTCTGAAGAAAATAGAGTGCTTATTTAGGGAGAGAGATGTACAACTGTTAGGTTTAAAAAAAAAAAAAAAAAGTAGAGGAAAAGCCAGTATATTCCTGGCTTGTCTAATCTGGTAGAGGTTTATAAAAAACGGTAGCAAACTATATTTAAGGACTTGATGTAATTTGCTTTGACTTTTTGATGATATTGGAAGGATTACTTGTTTACAAAGTTATGAAGATTTAATCCCAGATAAGGAGTGGATTAATACAATAGCAAATCTGATAACTGTGTGTTATCACACAGTCACACTAGGCCAATATATCACAACACCCAAGGTAAAAGCAGGGCAAGGTAAGCTGATGGCAAATAGCAAAGCAGTGATATTGTCAGAGAGCTGAGAGTTATGACTGAAGGTCATTACTGTGACATTATCATTATCTGGGCAGGATTAAATTAAGTCCAGAACTAATTATATTGTCCTTTCCAGAAATAGTCCAGAAATACTTCTGGCAAATGTAAAAAATATGGTTGAACATTGTGATGTTTGGAGCTTGTCATTCAATAAGGGGTGTGTGTGTGATCACAGTATAATAAATTGAAAGGAATCCACTAAAAAGGAGATGGATTTGAATATTTCATAGCACTCAATCTATGCATGTCAGTCAAACTCAAATCTATAGATACAAGGAGTATGATTGCAGTGCTTAGATCTTTGTCCTTTTTCAGAGGAGAAATAACTGTGTTTACCTCTCCTGTCAAAGCTACCTTTGCTGTCCTTCAAACCCTACTTTTGTCAATCCTTTCTTTCCAAATTGCTGTACTTAAAGTACTTTGAAAAGATCTCTATCTTCAGAACTCATTGGGCAAGTGTACTTTTGTGGTCTACCATTTCAACTGTCATTTTTCAATCTCTACTGTACATTTTTTTTGTATACCCAGTATTTTTATGCTATGCCTATGCCTGTCTCTTAACCTTGATTATTTGTTGTACTTTCCTGTTTATCTACATTGGCCTCTTCTCGATGTTATTACCTTTGTTGCTATAATACTTGACAGAAGCTGTAGCTGAATTTATCTTTGAACAATTTCAATTTCCTTTCTGTAGCTTTTCTTGTGTTGCTTTATCCTTGTACCTGTTTCTTTGAGCTTTACTGTCTGCCGCAGTGTGCTGTGCTGAAATTCAGCATCTTTATTTAGCCCTGGTTTAGCCTCAGTTTATGTATGGCTACAAACACAAATGTATTATGGATGTTGCTAGAAAGTTATCTCATCTGTTCATCTCAGCAATGGGATTTTTGAGACTTGGACCTGATTTACTTTTGGAAGAAGTGCCTTGCATTATACCCAGAAAATCCTCAGTTCTTCCTGTAGTCTGCAAGCTGTGTGGTGGTCGAGGTGCGTTTGTTCTCTTTCCTATTTCTACTCAAGCTTCTGCCTCCCTTCTCTCACTTTGCCCTTTTCACTTTTGTGAAAATCCCTGCTATCAACTTCGGTTCCCCTTTGTTTCAGTCTCCAGTTGAAACTCCCATGCATATTTTTGTACTTGAATTCCTTTTGATTTTCTTTTTTTTTAATTGCAGCAGGAGTTCTTGCACATAGTGTGAATAAGAAGTATTTATGGGCATGACCGTATACAGCGAAGGGAAAAAAGTAACTGTGCTGCTTTTGGGCCTGGGCTGAGAGACCTGTGAAGGTTCTGCTGGGCAAAACTGATGGGGAATAGAGAGGGAAACGTGGAAGTAGCAGGGAGGAATGGGGAAGTAGCTTGTGGATGGCTCAGTGTTTTATCTCCTCAGAAGAGCACGCCCTGGTGTCACTGTGAGCTGCCGGGCACCCATCTGGGATGCTCATGCTGAGCTAACCAGGATGGTGGTTACCTGTGTCTACCAGAGCATCTGCCCACTAGCCCATGCTTTTTTTTTTTTGCATCCTCTGTTTCCTTGTGTCCATTGTTACAGAATCCCCTCGCTGCTCTGTCTGCCCAGTTCTCCCCATGTTGTGTTGCTCCCATGCTCCTCTGTGGTTCCTTAAGTTTGTTGGAAAATCAAGACAATGATTCTTTGGGGAGGAGATCTTGACTCCTTTAGGGGATTGCCAGGTGAGCTTAATGAAGTCACTATCTTTGGATGATCTTCCTGGTTGATATGGTATATTCTATTAAAAATAGTACAGGAGGAATACAAGGCCTTGTTTAAACTTTTAATTCCCTTAAAAAGATGAGGGAAGAGGAACAAAAGGGGAAAGGCAAATACTCTCTGCTTTAAAATAGTAATATCAGCAAAACCCCAGTATTCTACATCTCTGAAACTCTGTGCTTCGTTTAATGTCTCCATGAAAACAAACTGTGTGGCGTGCTAGCTCTCAACATCAGCAGTTTTACTCTTGGGGTTCTGATGCCCACAATGCAGATTTCATGTGTGCTTTAGTGGATTTCTTCAGGGAAAAAAAAAAGTAGTTAATCACTAAATACTGTGAAATCAAAAATGTTCAACAAATTTATGGTTTTAATCACACAGTTGTCCCCTCTGACCTTGAGAAATATGGGGGTGGGGGAAGAGTTTTGGGGATGGGATGAAGAAAATGAAATGCAAACCCATTCCATCACTGTTCCCTTGTGCCTTTCTCCTGTAATAAAAGCCAGTAGCAGCTGCCGCTAATATCCAACTATTCAGGGGTTGACAAATGAGAAACCAAAGCCTGCATGCCCTGTAGCCTGTCTGGAAATGTATTTGGTATCTTAGGGATTCCTTGCAGCTTCTCTGAACTTAAGTGATATATTGGAGGCTGTATCTTTCTGGGCTATAGGACCTGTGCATTTATAGGATCTAAGTGTTCAGATCCACCTGAGGCTGTAAGAGAAGTGCATCCCTACGAAGTACTGCTTGGAGTAAGAGGAGATGCAGTATTATTCTGTGGCCTTTTGATACTGGTAGTTTTGTTTTGTGCTCAAGTGTGTTTATTTTTCACTGGAGTGTTGTCTTTAGAATACCTTGCTGCACTATTTGCTTGCATACCCACTTTCTTAGCACTTGCTGCTGTCCCACTTAGACCTCTATGTTAACACTTGTCATATATCTTTAGTTCAGATTTAACCTGTGGGTTATGTGTCTGTGTCCACACGAATGTGTCTATCTGCAAAGAAACCCTCATCAAAAAGCCAAAGAAACCCTCCTTGGTTGTTGAACATATATTAGACCGCTTTTGTATTTCAGTTTATTCCATTCAACTGTAAACAATGTTTCTTGCTAAGTATTTGTGAAATTCTTGGTGTGGTGAGATTGCAGTCCTTAATTGTTTGCCCTTGTCTAATCAAGAATAATTTGGCTAAACAAGTTGTGAGTTTTTGTGTTTTGTAATCAGTGCTAACACCAGGAATATGTTACATTAAGTTCCTTATTTTTTTATTTGTTGTATATAATACCCCTCTACTTTGTAGTGGGTTTATGTGTTCTAAAAGTATTTATATGCTTGAGTGTTTGTGTAGCCTTCAAGTAGGATTGCTTGTATGCCAAAGTCTTTTCTACCCTGGTACACTGAACCCATAACAACTTACTTGTGTTTAATTTATAGCCTTGGTCAATTTAAAAACAGACAAGCAAAACAATAACAACAAAAAATGCCGTGGTCAGTCTCATTAAGTCTGTGAAAGACAAGATGAAAAAGTCACTGATCCTTTGCCAGAAAATCTTGAAGATTCAAGTGTGGTCCCTCCAGAGTAGTTTCTTCTGGCTTTATCTGTCTCAGTCACTGTCTCTCCCAGCGGAGCTGTTTGCTTCGGCTACAACACTGCTCTAAGTCCACAGGAATAATTCTACCAGCACTGCATAAAATGTAGGGAGACTAGAAGACACTAGTTAGCAGATAAATGAGTGTTTTCAGTGCACTTTAAATGTTTAAAACTTTTAAAAAATATATATCTGTCCTTTCAAATGTTTTACTGTAACTTAATAAATTTGCATGGTAGAGGATTTTGTAGGAAAATTGCAGTAATATTATCAAGTACAGTGTATTATTTTACATTATTACATGAAATTTAGTCCATTTGCTTTCCTAATGGTATTTTACAATCTTCATCGATTTACTAGAGCAGCAAAAGAAACCCTAGTTAAAAGGTGCAGCAGAAGGGGGAACCAAACAATAATTACATGTTCCAGAATAACTTCTAATCTGTAATATTTTCTTTTTTCTTACTGTGTCCTCTTTCAGAGTCTCTTGTACAACATCTCTGAACTTCAGGAAGAACTGTAGTCATACTAGACAATTTGGGTTAGTGTATTTGAAAGTCCATAGTAATTGGGAACTTGTCTGCTTTTATAACTTGAAGTCAGTTTCTTTCCTTCAATGCTGAATGTAGATACAGGTGGCCTTTGGGTCTTGATGGGTGTCAATATTTGTAACTGTTGGATTATTAGAAAAATAATCTCATAGAAATTTTTTGGGTTGGGAAAAGTTTTGAACTTGTTTTATCATGTAATGGCNCCAAACAAAAAACCCACAAAACAATACCAACCTACCATACACCTCCAACACTGGAATTTCAGGGGGAATTTAATCATCGTTAATAATTATCTTTATGATCTACGGAGATAGGAATTTTTATTCTTCCCTGACCTTACCATGACGTCATGACACTGTCTGTGGTTTCAACTGACATTAATGGAAGTTGAAGATTCCTGGTACCTTGAAGAGATGCTCGATGTCTTACAGAAGGACACTACCTAAAAATAGTGGCACTGCTGCCTTGTTACATAACTTCTGACAAGGTGTTATGTTTCTTCTTATCTTAATGTGTTGATTTTTGGAATTCACCATTAGTTGCAACTCCCTGTAGATTCCTTCTCTTGAGTTCAATCTGTTTGTTTTGTCCAGTTTTACTCTTAGGTGGTAATCTAGAATTAAAACTATTTTCTGTACATCATTGTTCATTATACATACATGTGCAATAACTGGTGAAATTATTAAGTTCAGCTCATTGAAGCTTTGAGGGCTGAATTCAGCTACCTTTTATTTAAAGTGATATTTTGAGGAAGACTAGCGGACTATAAGAGAACAAACTATTTTAAAATATTTATATGCTTTCTCAATATTTAAAAATATTATCTAGCACTTCAAATGGATCTAATTTCTTCAACTACTAGACAGTTTCCTTTAGCTACTAATCAAAATGGAAACCATCACTATAAATGA
Source organism: Pampusana beccarii (assembly GCA_013399365.1). Classification (NCBI taxonomy): domain Eukaryota; kingdom Metazoa; phylum Chordata; class Aves; order Columbiformes; family Columbidae; genus Pampusana; species Pampusana beccarii. Next base: position 171,901 of record VWYH01003568.1, on the reverse strand, counting down.
GAAAATATCTGTTAACATACGCTTTCCATCTCCAGGTTGTGTCGCACATGCTGCCCAGTACTCATAGGATTCCTCCTTACAGTAAGGGAGTTCTTTCTTGAGTGCGGTCCTCAAATCTTTGTCCTCACAAATCTCATGACTTCTGGAAAACCAGTTGTTCTCTGTAATGTGTGGTGTTTTTTGTTTGTTTGGTTGGTTTTGTTTGTTTTGTTTTGTTTTTGAGGGGGGGGTTAAAGATATTTTATTTTTATTTTATTTTCAAAGATAAAATTAAACCAAAACCCCTTTTGATCTTGCTTTTGTGCGTGTATGAGAGGTGGGAATAGGACTTTCTTCTCCCAGAGGTGAGACTACTCCATGTATGGTGTTTCATTACACGGCAGGACTTTAACCTTTCATATGATGGAAACTTTTACATGGGAGGGTGGTGGTGCCACTGTAAACCTGATTTGTACGTGAAGGTATTGATTCAAATAAGACTAATTCCCGAGAGCTGTTTCTCTTGGGTTTGTTTTGGGTGTCTTGGAAATGGGTGAGAAATAAACTTTTGGACAGCGACAAGTTAAAGAGTTATATATTAGATTTATATAGGCTTCAGTGATCAAAGTGCTAAGAGATGGCCATGATGAGAAGTATCAGAAGTTTAATCTGGTAGTATGGGTGTTGAATAGGCTGTAGAGTGTGTCTCAAAGGAGAAAAAAGAGAAAAGTACATCTGAGTGGTGAATACAGCTAATATACAGAGGTTTTTTGATCTTTAACCTAGTATGTGCGCAAGGATGGATTCAGGCTTTATAGAGCTTTTATGCATAATACTGCTCTAGAGACTTTTGTAGAAAATAGTCCCCAGTATATTTCCAAGCTGGAGCTGTTACTTTCAACATAGTAACTCCTCCTAGGAGAATATTTTTGAGAAGAATCATTGAGGCTGACAAAAATAAAACTGCTGAAATTGTCAGTCAAGGGTTGGAGAAGCTTCCTGTCACATTTAATGGTGGAAAAAGTAATACTGAATCAAACTTGGATTTGTGGTCTTATGCAGTTAACCATCAGATATTTTACATTTGTAAGTGGCATTTTATTTTTAAATGGGTTCACTTTAATAGGTCTTCCAGCTGAGGAATACACTTTTATCTGTAAAGATTTAATCCTTTAAAGTTATAAGACCCTGATACGATTCTTTAAAGTATCAAATGCCAAGGTCTACTGTTCTTCATACTGAAAATTGTTTTGAAACTTTTAGTATGTCCCTGTCTGTTTCTTATTAAGCTTAATGCAGCTGTTATCATATTGAATGGCATTGGTAGGCTCTGCATTACTATTGTTTTATGTTTCTCTTCTATTATTAGAGTTATCTTCATTAATTCTGATGACAAAAATATGTTTGTGAGCCACCTTATTTATCTGCCTTGAAAACCAGCTTGCTCTGCATTTCAACAAGCAATTGCAGCTACAAGCAAGAGATGCTGCTTGCAGACTGGTGTGCCTCTAGCTTAGCTTTGAACTCTTACCTGTCAGTTTTCCTCTACCATGGTAACATGATTTATGAGTCTTTGTACTAATTAAGAGAGCAAGATGTAACTTTTAAGAGTTGACTTAGGTAGTGAGGGAGATAGTGGACCTGAGTATCCATGGATACTCTTGTCATTCAGGGATACTGTACAGGATAACTTTCAAATTGAAAGTCAACACATCTCATCTGCACCATCATTACTGAAGTGCTTGCAGAGACACGCTCAGTGTCAATTTAGAAAATTTAATTTAAAATGGAGGAATTAAGGTTCAAAACCTATATTTAGTGAATAAACTGCTTTAGAAGAGGTGAGGGCTCTTTCAATCTTGATGAGGCAATTTAATCACAATTTAAAAGGAGGTCAGCTAAATTTCCACATATGTTACAGGGCACAGATATTAGTATATTTGAAAAAGACAAATAAGTGCTGGAAATCTATTGGGAAGAGGACCATAAAACTCTGTAATTTGAGGCCCTAAATTTGGGGCACTCTAAAACTGACTTTGCATCTAAAAATAGCAATCGTCTTACAAATCTGCTTCATTATATAGTGTAATTACGACACTTTATTTCTGGTGGGCTGGAGTGAAGAGTTTGGTGCGTGGTTGGCTTGTTTGTTTGTGTTTGTTTTTTTTTTTTTTCTTTTAATCTAGCTGTTTGGCTTTTGAGAAAGGAGAACAGACATTCTTATGACTGAAACCCTTATTTTTGTATCTAAAATCAGTTCTTTTGACAAAACATTGCATTTCTTGCTATATAATTTGGAGATTAAGTTAAGACTTATTGTGTGAACTTAAAAATTCAGAGCAGGTCATAGTGGGGAATATATGAATGAAGGAGAGAAAGCAAAAGCTATTTTCAGTACTCCAGTGTGTATGAATTTGAAAATGACCTGTACCATCTGAAAATATTAGAAAATTATCCCAAAATTCTTCAAGTGTAAACCTCCAATGCAATGTGGCATATTCAGTTTCACATCAGGGCAAATTGACTGTTCCATAAGGTAGCTTGTTTTATTTGTCTGGAGACCAGTTTTTACTTCCATAGTCTAACCTGGGGAAAAAAAAAATCTGTTTTCATAGGTACTAGTAACACAAGGTTTTAGAAATTGAATTGATTTAATAAAACGTGGTGAAATGTGTGGGTATACAGTCTGTCTCTGGCATTTATAAAATACTGGACTTACAAGGTTAATATTAATAAGACCTGTGGCTTTGACCATCCTGACTTAATGAACCAAAAGCTGTCTACTCTGTGTTTTTTTCCTCACCAGCAGCTTTGGGTGACAGGATCATAGGATTGTTCTGGTAACGTGCTCTTTTAGTGTGCATTGGTTCAGATTGTTTTAAGACTCTTATTGTTCATCGTAGTGCCCATGGTTTTCTACCCTTCCTGTAACAAACGAGTATGTTGGTTGTTTGGTTCATGGGGTTATATTCACTTTTTAAACTGCTATCTTTAAAGTGAAACTAGAAGCATAATATGAAACCGAGTAGCAGAAAACAATTCAGTTTAAAAAAACAAACCCAAACTGTATATAGTGATATCGCCAACTTTTTCACTCCTTAATTATGTCTTTTGAAAGCATCACTCTTGGATTAGTTCCTTCTAAATATAAACAGTACGCTTGAAAACTTCCACGTTGAAAAGCCTGAGGGTAGATGGAACCGGACAGAGTGAGAGGGCAAGGGTTTACACATTGTATAGCAGAAGGGACTTACACTTGTCTGGTGCTGTGTTCTGTTACCTACAATATATAGGGAATGCTCCTTGCCTATGCAAACAATGACGGGAATTTCATTTCATGATTCACATGCTTAATGTCAAAAGTGTACATGCACTTGCAGAAGTAGTCCTTACCCAGAACACCAGAACAGGCATGACTTTTGCGTTAATACTCCAGTCTTTGCCTGTTGATTTGTGCTTTTTTTTTTTTTCCTCTTTCTTACTTGCCTCCAAGTCTGGATGAAACTTGTTTCTTTTGTTCGGGGATAGCATGGCTTCCAGAGAAGAAGGTGGCAAGTGCCCATGGTGACCTGTGTAGGATAGAGCCCTGCGTGGGAAGCAGGGAGCTGAGGCTTTCTGCTCCCTAATGGGGGTTTTATAACATAAGCTGTGGTGTGATGCATCTTGTAAAGAGAAGGCAACTACAAGGGTTTTTTTCTGTGTGTGGATTCCAACTGTCTCAGTACGTTAGACATGCTCAGAGTCTAATGCAATTAGCAAACTGAGCCTGGAGGATGCTAGTGTGATACAAAACAGTACTTGTCCAGCCTCCTTAGCTTGCATGAGCAGAATCTCAATTTCTTCTGTGATATTCTCAAGGCATATTCTTTTTCTGAAAATGTCTAATAGGTAGTGGGTTTTACACAAAATGTATGGATGCACTGAAGATCTTGGTAACAGACTTTACTCAGTGTTTTCTCAAATGGAATGTGTAAAACTTGGAAACGCTATGTATTTTTTTTCTTTAAGCCCTATGGTACCTTGCCCTCTTTGCTGCTTACAATACACTTACTGTAGCACTAACGCAAAATTATAAAACTACGCTATGATTTCTACAGTTGCATAAACTGAACTCCTGATTCTTTCATCTGAAAATGTTTGGCCTTTAGCTTCTCTCTGATAGAGCAGGGGGCTTTCTTTGGTTTTGCTGAAATTAAAGAAACTACTTCAGAGTTGTCAGGCATAGATTGCAAAATAATACTTTATTAATTCAATTTATTGACAGCAGTTTCATATAGATGAGCCTAATGTTTAAATGGTTCAACTAACTTTGCCAGAAGTTTATATATACAATAGTTTCACAATAGTCTAATTATTTTGTCTGTAAAATAAGTCAATAGCTTTGGACATTGTCATGATTACAATGTAATCTTCTGTGTGTGATAGACCTACAAAACCTGTATCAGTTGTTCACCATGCTAAAATGTTATAATTAAAAATAAAAAGGTGGTGACTTCTCTGAACATACAATACAATAAAGTATAGTAATAAACCTGGTGACTACTACTTATGAAGCTCTTAGTGTGTTTTTTTTTTTTTTTAAACTTGAAAGCAGCTTGATGTTGTTTAACATGTTTAATGTCCTGTTAAACATGTGGTAGAATGGTAGTTGGTACCAGTATATTTTGAGTTGTGTATTTGGAAAACATTCAAATATAGTTCTGTAGGGACTACGTGCTTTTGCCAGTTACCGATTGCTCTAGTGTAGCCGGTTTTTGTATATTTGTGAAAACAAAATGGTATCTCCAGCGGGAAAGCACTTCATTGATATAATTTAGCACAAGGAGGTAGGAAATGTTGTGTTCTGAAATGCAATAGAACACTAGGAAATGTCTGGGAGTTAAATGATGTGATTGTTCTGTTCAATGTGTGTATTCCACACAGTAAAGGATAAAAAAAATAACACAATCAACTTTGTCTGGCTTTATCCAATTTAAGGCAATTCATTAAGCAAAACCATCTAAATGTTGTTCTGTGGGAAGCCAATGAAAGCTTAAAGTAATTGTACATTTCTTTAAGTCCCTCTCTGAGGTGAGACAAGAATTTACAAAATGATGATGCCAAATCTTTCTATGGCATGTTTAAGGCTTAAGTCCCACTTTTGAGAAAGACTAATTTTCAACATGTTGTTAGCGCATAGCACTCTGCCTAATTAAAAATGAAGGAAATTAAAAGGAAAAATTTAAATTTGGACTCTTTTTGGAATTCTATGGCAAAATCGGTAGTCTTGCACGAAGCAAAATCTCTTTTAAAAGAAAAACTTAACTCTTTGAATTCCCCGTGAACTAACTTTTCTTTCTATTGAGCATGACAGGGCAAACAGGAAAAAAAAAAAAAAAAGAAAAAAATCAGAGCATTGCTTTGATGAAAGTCCCCTTTGGTGTAATGAATAAGTAATATGCCATCTTGTAAAGCTAATGCCTGTTCATAATGTGTCCATATTGTGATAACTGATTGTAAATTGAGAAATCTGTTGTTTCTTGTTCTCTTATGTCTGGCTAGGGTTGTCCCATAACTGATGATCCTGCATATCAGGCTTCAGTCAGTTGGTAAGAGTGACTGTTTGGCAGAAGCACATGTTTTTAGGATGCTGTACCTTATCCTTTATTTTGTAATGTTTTAAAAATTTAAAAGTTTTTAGAATATATGCATCATTCTATTCCTTTCAGCTTTCTCATTTAGTACAGTTCATCTTATGGAGGTAGAGTGGCAGAAATCCTTAAACTGTTGCTGAGAATCATACCTGTATCTTAATTGAAGCAGCTCTAGCTGTTGTCAAAAAATACAGAATGAAGAAATATAGCTGCACTCTCCTGAACATGCCTTTGAAAAATATTTTCAAAAAACCTACCTCATTCAGTGCTGCATTAAAATTTAGATTTTTTTTTTTTTAATGGCAGTCTTTTCTTGAAAGCAGTCGATAAAAATGACATTATTGAAGGATGTTAACATACTGTATCTCAGGTGGAAAAGGGTGAAAAAAATATATATCTACTTCAGTTAAATTATAAAAAAACCTTTTATCTCATTAAGTAGCTTCACTGATGTTCAAGGACAAATTCTCTTTAATTTTAGTTGCCTAATATGGTAACATGCTATTTGTCTGGCAGTCTTGCAGCTGCTGTGGAGTGTAGCCATTGTCTGTAAAATGAAGGGAATTCATACTGCCTTTGTAACTTTCAGAAATACACAGCAGGACATAATCTTTCATAATCCTGACCCTTTTTCATAGAGAAGGGTGAATTGCATTAGAATGGTAGCATCCTTTCTTTCCTAGTCATGTCAGTCAACTATTTTTTGAGTTTTGCTTTCCTTCCATGCCCAGAGAAAAAAAAAAGCACAATACATGGAAAAGCAAATTGTTTTTCTGTTTCAGATTGTAGATGATTGGTATGTGTTCATTTGGGGCATAGATGCAGGTGTTGCTGTTCAGTAGCAAGAACCAGCAGCAAAGGGCTTTAGCTTCATTCTGCATGCTCTTCTTCCTATTTGAACTCTGCAGCCAACTCCCTTGCTTAAGGTGAGGTGAATAGAGATGATGCTCTCTGTGTTTAAATGAGACAACTGTTTTTGTGGGTTGGAGAAACAGTTACTGAAAGTGGAATCTCTCCAACGGTGAAATATTTCAAATGATCTTCTCATTTTATAATGAAAATGCATTTGGTAGAAATTTAGTTTTTAATTCACAATTAAGGCCTTCCTGTAAGACTTGTTAGCCTGAGAATTTTTTTACTTCTCATCACTAGGAATGAGGAGTTTAGGATGTTGCTTGACTACAGATAGACAGAATGCTAAGTGGTCCACAGATCAAGGCAGGAATGTCCCAGAATATTCCATCACTTACAACCATATTTGCATTTAGGTACATTTTCCTCTTTTCATTCTTTATTTTCTTTTCACGGGTGTGTGGTGGGTATTTTTTGTTGTTGTTGTTGTTTTTTTTAGCCATTTAGTTGTATGTCAGTAGTTACATAGAAGAAATACAAACCAGGAAAAGAGCTTTCCAGGTATGCCTTCTGCTCTGTACTGTGTTACATGTTGGGGTTATTTTGATTTTTGATAGTGATGATATGGCTAAACTTTAATATTAACCCAGCACCCCTCTACTTCTTCCAGGTGTCCCATCTACTTAAATATGTAGGCATTGTTTCTACAGGAGAACTTGGACAAGTGCTTGCTAATCCTTCTGTTAGTAAGCCTGTCCTCTTTTGCAGTGTGGGGAGCTGAATAGCAGAATTGTTGGTGAGGCATTGGTAAATCTTTTTTGTGTTACACAGGTCTCTATGCCTAGAGGTCCTGCCTGGGTGGCAGGTAAGGGAGTAGCTGAAGCACCAGGTGAAAAGAACGATTTTCAGAACCTGAAATCTGGGATTTTACTGGTGGATTATCATTCCTGGGGCAAAAAAGGGAAATCTGAAATATTTGCAAGTCTGAGTTGAGCAATTTCCTGCTCTCTCTCAAGATGATTATATTTTGGTGAGGGGGAAAAAAATATATATATATATATATATATATATATATAAAAAGCATTTATTGTGGTAGTGAGTCATATGCTGGTCAAATACTTCCACCTTTTTGGACTACGGATGCATTAATGTTCAGCCTGTTAAAGTAATAAAGTTTCAGTTGGATGTTTAACGTGATCTGATTGTCCACTTTTATTCATGTGTGTATCCTATATCAATTAAACGTTGTTTTAAGACATCTCTCATCTTTAAGCTGTAAGACATGCTAGTCTTAAGCCAAACCAATCTTAAACCTTTCAAAGGTTGAAGGTGCTGAAAAAGCCACACACAAGCATTCCTTTCCTTATCTCTAACACAGTTTCAGAAATCTGGTTTTCCCTTTGTTCAGTAAGAAAACTCTGCCTCCCTTGTTAGATTGCCAGAATATCCTTGACAGGCCAGATGAATTACAGAATCAAAGTCCTGGGAATTCCCAAAAACACTCTGTTTACCCCAAAATATATGGAAAGAACGAAGCATGTGTATATATTTTATATATATATTTATATATATTTATATATATATAGATTAGTGCTGACATTAATAGGGAGGAAGTAATCTTAGTGTGTGTTTTCTTTTTTACCTTAATAATAGAGAGCTGTAATAAAATATATTAAGGTAAAGAAATGTATTAGAGTAAGCTGTCAAAACAAAACAAAAAGAATAAAACCTACTTGCTTCAGAATATCTCCAGTGAAACAGAAATTGCTTTTAAAAATACATAACTAGATCGTGGTCGAGAAGTTAGCTATTGTATTTTGTGCGAAAAGAAGCAATAATATTTTTTAAGCGCATGCTTCTTAATCCTCCAACAGTTTGTTAGTAGGGCTGCATTCTGTTAATATTTCTCTCACTTCTGCAAAGACTTGACCAAGACCTGGATTTTAAGCACAAATAGTGATTTGCCGAGAATTACATTCAGTGCCTAGAGCTAAGCCTGTTTTTTTACAAGATCAGCAGAGCATGATTGATTTAGTTAAAGAGCACTCTGATTTGCTTTTCAGAGGACATGTTGAATTAGTAGGTTTCCTCTGCTGTATTATCTATGTGGTCAACTATGCCTGATCATCACAGATGTATACAAGGATAGTACAGAGCTGTGTTAAGCCTGGGGATAGTGAATGCCTGTTTTGCCTGTGCTCCCTGTCATATGGGAGAAGCGTGTCCTCTGGCCTCTCTCTTAGGCTAAGGTAGCTGAAAATACTGAAGAGCAAGAGACAGCGCAGTGGTTTTTGCTGTGAAGCAGGTAGTCTTTGGCAGAGCTCAAGAGATTAAAATCTTTTTGCTTTTGCCCTTCTCAGCTTCAGTCAATGTATCCTGACCTGAAATTAAAGCACAGTCTGACTTCTTTGTGGTAGCTGGGTAATTGGCTTCTGTACATCTCAGGGTGGATTAAAAAAGACAAATTCTTTTGAATTGTTTAAGTTTTATTTTTTGCAATTTCTTTAACTGCCTTTTTTTCTTCTTCCATAGATGTGATTTTACTGAAGTTAACTGCTAAGCTTGTACCTGAGTCACAAATGAGGTAATTGTGAAGGCTCCCTGGACCTACAAGGGAGTCTTCCTTCCCTTGAGGGAAATGCCTAAACTCCATTCTGATTTGGGGCCCTACCTGGATCATTCAGTTTAGCAATCACAAAATAGTTGGGGTTGGAAGAGACCTCTGGAGATCATCTAGTTCAACCCACCTGCTAAAGCAGGTTCACCTGGAGCAGATCACACAGGAATGTGTCCAGGCCAGTTTTGAATGTCTCCAGAGAAGGAGACTCCACAACCTCTCTGGGCAGCCTGTTCCAGTGCTCTGCCACCTTCAAAGTAAAGTTTCTCTTTGTGCTTAGATGGAACCTCCTATGCTTCAGTTGGTGCCCATTGCCCCTCATTCTGTCACTGGGCACCACAAGGAGTCTGGTCCCATCCTCTTGACATCCACCCTTCAGATACTTGTAAGCATTGATAAGAGCCCCTCTCAGCCTTCTTCAAGCTGAACAGACCCAGCCCTCTGTCTCTCCTCGTAAGATGCATGCTCTAGGCCCCTAATCATCTTTGTAGCCTGCTGCTGGACTCTTTCCAGTAATTCCTTGTCCTGGATGTTGTGGTGCTGATTACAACCCTTCGAGCCTGGCACTTGTCAGATCTCAGTCCATGTAATTTCATTTATCTCTTTTGTACCTTAGTAGTTAATCTGTAAGAGTGTTAGGGCTGTTGAAGGCCTTGTTAAAACAAAGATGAACATTTACTGTTCTCATCTACTTAGCCAGTCATTTTATCATAGAAAGCTATTTGATTACTAAAGCATGAATACTTGCTGCCTGTGACAAATTACATTTTTGTCTATGTCTTTCCAATATGTTTGGAAATGGATTCTAAGATTGTTGATCTGTCATTGTCCCAGGAATCGAAGTGTGGTTGACTGGCCTGTAGTTGCCCAAATCAACCTGCTTGCCCTTGTGTAACACACAAATGGTGTTGAACTCCAGCATGTCATGGCTACTGCATTCAAGGCCGCCCTCAGCTTTCACAGTCTCAACCTATTCTTCTTGCTTTTAAATATCATATTCAGCAGAGTGTCTTCTCTTGTTGGATTCTTGATCAGCTGTGTCACAAGGTTATTACCAATGCAGGTCTGAAACTCTAGAAACAGATGTGGTGAAGTGTGTGGTGAGTTTTTTGTTGTGTGTGTGTGGTTGGTTTTTGTTGTTGTTTTTGTTGTTTTTTTCCCTAAGAGGGAAAAATAGGGGAAAAAAAAAAGTAAAATGTTTTGTTTCGTTTATTTCTAGAGTCCAGAGTGACTCTCCCTAGATATCACTAAGTAAATTAGTGTGATATCAATGACCTTATAGATGCTTTCTGGAGGATTGTGAAACTCGAAGTGTTATATCAATTTAAAACAGTTACCTATGTAGTCAAATAACTATTTGTGAATGGTAAGGTCTAAGAAAGCTCCAAGAAGAACACAATTATTTTGCTTGATAAAGATGAAATAAGTTGCACTTATTTAAAAACTGTTTTCCTTAGACCCTTACAGGTACCACCAATTTATTTTATTTATGATCCTGTTGAATACAAATAGATGTTTTCGTTATCCATCTTGTTTGTTTGTTTGTTTCAAAAAAGCTGTAAGGCTTTCTGCTTTGTGGAAATGATTCTCACAGGTTAATTATAGCTTGTGTAAAAAGGCTTCCTTCATCAATTTAAAGCATCTGCTTTTCAGTTTCATTGATTGGCCTTTGCTCTTGCATTAGGAGGTACAGCAATTAAGTGCCTAATTTGTGTTTTCTCTACCGTAAGGTATTTTGTGCACCTCTATTATTCTGTCTCTTATTAATCATTTCTCCTCTAAATCGAACCTTCCTCATCTTTTCAGTCTCACGCTGTTGTCAAATGCAGTAAAATAAATGCAAGCACAGAATGGTTTCAGATGGTTGCATTGGAAGTTTGCATAAGGGTCTATGTTGTATCAAGAATAACAATTTATGAAGCATTTGGTTGAGTGTTTACTTCAGTGTAACTGGAGAGATACTTTACATGAGTAGTTCCTGCAATTATTGTTGTAGAGAGAACAGTGTTTCCAATGTATCTGTAATGAACAAATCTTAAAATGTCTATTAATGCTCATTTAATTAAGGTATTTGCCAGCTCCTATTACCCAGTAAGTTTTAAATGCCTATTTTATAACTAATCTAAAAATTACTTCAATTGACTATTTCAATAATAGGATACAATCTTGTATGTTATTGATAATTTGATTTATTCACTTACCCTGATTACTCTGTATCTAAGCAACTGTGCCTGCAACAAGGTATCTGATTTACAGAGAAGTGATAAAGTGGCTTGTTGTGTGTTCCTTTTATTAAATCACAAATTTATTCAAAAAGAGTAGAGATGTGTGTAGATATATTTCCTAGAATCGTCTTGATAAGCATGTCCAAGTTCTACATTTACATGTAAGGCTACCACTGTAAGGTGAGCTAGCACTCTTCAAATGTTAAAATGGGATCTTGTCGTACTCATCTCAAAACTGGCATTCAGTGCAGGGGGTAGGGGAGACCGAAGATAATAAGGCTCAGCCTCTCTCTCTAACCCTAACAAGGTATAATCTTCTTTTTTTTTTTCCACTGGGAGAAGGAAAGTTGAAATGTGAATCCTTTCCCTTATAGAAAGAAACAAACATAAGTAAATTTTTATATATGCCAGAATGCTACTGTTTTCTTTTCTGAAGGTGTTATGTGTCTTTTAAACCTGACATTATTTTTGGAAATACATGTGTTTGAATAAGTTCATTCTGTAAGAGAAATGAGAAGTGAATTCTCCAAACTACTGAGAATGCGAAGTCAAATAACTGTCCACGTTTAAATTAAACACTGTGTTTTCCTGTTTCCATTGACAAAGAGCTCTAAAATCTTAGTTAGTGAGACTTTAGATTATAACCTTATACATATTCCAAATTTATACTTGTTGTGTTTAAAAGGAGATAGACATCTTCAGTTATCACTTCAGACATGTTTTGGATATTATTGGATCTGTGATGTTTTTACCACTGGGAAGTAAAGACAGGCCATGTTACTACTAAGAATATGTAGCAAAATTACGCTTTTCTCCAAAGTGTGGGTGGTTGTTTTTTGGTTTTTTTTTTTTTTTGGAGCATGGGTTTTTTCTTCTCCCCTGATTTCAACCAGAGTCAGAAATTTTTGTGACAGTGAATGTTGCTTTCTTTTAGTAAGTGACAATTTTGAAGAAACATTCTATTTTAAGTGGCATATATTTGGTTATATTATCAGAAGTTTAAGTCGAATGATGGGAAGTGGTACTATTAAAAGAAAGCATATTTTGAAGTAGTCTACAGTAGCGGAGACCTTGCTTTTCCCAAAGGCCATTTCAAGAGTGGTTTCCCTGAGAATGCAGTCATGAAGATGTTTCTTACTGTCACCTTTACCCGTTTTTAGGCAAAGCTTTAAGATGCAATAAAGTGTTTCTGTGTGTAGTGTGTTTGTTTGTTTGTTTGTTGTTTTTTGTTTTTTTTTTCCCCATATTCAGCTGTCTTATAAATTTTCATGAAAAACTAAGCTTAAAAAGCCCCTATTCTTCTCACAGTAGATTGATCTAAGATAGTAAGTGTGGTATTTTGGTCAGGTTTTTTATGGTGGTTGGTTGTGGTGTTTTGTGGTGGGGTGTGCGTTTTGTGGTGTGGTGTTTTATGGGTGGGTTTTTTTGTCTGTTTGTTGTTTTTTTTGGTTGTGTGTTTGGTTGGTTGGTTTGTTTTTTGTCTTTGTTTTTTCCTCCTTGTGGAAAAAGCCGGAGGTGCCTTCTGGAGATGGACTGGTGAATCACAGAGTCTGCATTTTTACTTGGAGTACATTTAAGTACTCACTCACACTTGAGTTGCACTGCCTTGTAAGTCTAGTTCCTCTGTAATAATTTTCTATAAATTTTAGGGATCTGATTCAGCCAGAAATGCAGAGTCAGGGGATTTGGTAAAGGTTGTTGCTGAAAGAGGAGAACAGCAAGAAATATTAAGGGAAACAAGTGTGTGTGTAGGGGGTGTCATAATAAAACCATAGGTTATGTAGTATCTCTTCTTTTGAAGAATAGTTTGGGTATAAAGATTCCTATGAAATTTCACTGCCTTGAAAGATAATGAAGGAACTGATTTGTTGATGGGAGACATTTACTTTCCAGGCAGAACAGGCTCATCTGGAAGGACGACCTGAGCAGTGATGCTTTGCTTAAATCCCCTTTTTTTAAACCTTGGAACGATAGCTGCTCTGGTACAATACCAACCAATCAGACTGGTCATCTAAATGTTGAACTTAAAAATGCTGAGGGAATAAAAGCCCCCAACAGCAGTGAAATCAAACTATAGCTTAATATTGATTTTATAGCTTAATTAAATTGCAATGGATTATGCACCTTACTGAGACTTTTCTTCTGAAATGAAAGGAGAAAAAACAAAGGAGTGCAATCATGAGTCTCTATTTCTTCTGTCTCTTCCTAGGGTGACTGTATACTAGCCATGAAGGTTTAATATGTAATTTCAATGGCATAATTGCCTCCCTTAAATTTATTGTAGGTTTGTCTGGTAACAGACGAAGCATGAGGGCAGGAAAAAGAAATGAACTTTGTAACCATCACAACTCTTTTTTTGTTGTTGTTTTTGTTGGCTTGTTTTTTTTTTTTACTGAATCCAAGTAGAAATGGTAGAAAACAACGACATAAGTTAACTAGTAGTATTGGTTTCCATCTATAGAATTAAAAGAAACTCCAAAGAGAAAACAAAACTAAGTATGCAATCTAGGCACTCATCCAGGGATAGATCCACATGGAAAGCTCTGTTTGGAGGTTATTAGTGGTAAGGGTTCACGGGCCACAAACAAACAAAACACACCAGAATTTCTAGGGAATTCGCCATGTAAGCAGCATAACATTTTACCACTTCCTTTTCTTCTCTGTCACCAATTCAAATCTAAATGACCTAGGAAATGACCACAATAACTTCTTTCTGAAGGCTAATTAGCAGCTTAAACTACTGGATTGGGGGATTTTTGTGGGAGATGGATGTATCTCAGGTGCAGCTCAAGGAATGTGCTCTCCACATTAAAAAAACTGGCACTCACCAATGCTCTCACTTAAGCCTGAGGTGAAATGGGCAAAGGGACTGGTCTAACCTCTTCAACAATCACTGTGCTGAGACAGTTTCTGGGACACTGAGCACTCATGTTTCTCAATGCAGGCTTCTTTATATTCATCTTTCATCTGTCTTGTAGACTGTAAATTCTGTGATCCAGAACCATCTTTCATCAGTGTTTTGTGAAAGCATAGCAGAGTGAATCCTGAGCCATAACTTCAATATGAATAATAAATATAGTTCTGATAAAGCATGCACCTGGAAAAAAAGGGAAAATACAAACAAGAAACCCAACTGATTCAATGCAACATAGTATCAATGACTTCTGTGACGTTATACAGACCAGTTGAAAAGTTTCCATTTGTTCTGCATCAGTCCTCCTAGGAAGTGCAAGAAAGCACTAATTTTTTGGTGTCTTATTATGTGTTATTGACTGGATATCCACAGGGTCATTTGAGTAATGAAGTCAATGCTATTCATGCAGATCACTGCCACACATTGCAAAGAAATAGAAGATGGATAAAATTATTAAACATTAGCAACTAGTTCTATAATAGAATGGTGCTTCTGACCTAAGAACAGACATGCAGTTTAGTGATGCCTGTAAGAACACTGGCATCTGTGGTGAAACTATGTCACCATTTAGGTGTATAATTTCAGTAAGATCAATTATCAGTAATGACAAACTTCAAAGTAACTTTTTGAATCAGAAAAAAAAAAATTGTGAAAACATGAGAAAAGAAAAGGCTGTCAAGCTTGTGTTTGAGAGACTATTCTTGTGAAAGTTTTTCTGTGATTTTAAATAAAATGTTCTTCTTCCCAGGAGCCAGAGTGTAGGATTCCAACTGGTCTGGAGTTTTGCATTCAGTTTTCTAGTCCTTTTTAAGAAACATCCCACATGTGCACAGCCAGCTCTACCTCCCTTTTCTGAACTGCAAAGGTAGTGTTCCTTTTAGACAAATGATTCTATAAAAAGGAAGAAAGAAGTCTTCAGGAGAAGAATGGGTGACAATGTCTATTGTAAGTGAGAATTGGTATCATATGGTCAATTTGCTTTTAAAAACAACAAAATGAAGAAAGGATTAATCCAGTTATAGGCTAAGAAATCATTCCCCTGATGAATGAAGGAGGGGAAACCCCACCCCTGTAACTACTATTGAAAGTAATCACTCTGATTCCAAGGAACTTAAATGTGAGCCTGGCAGGTCAAATTTCTGTGTACTCATAGCAACAACAAATCTTTGTTCAGTTTTCAGGCACTGGAAGACTGAGTGTTGTGTGGTGTGTAATGTTCACAATCTGGTAGATGGCGGAGGAGATAAGGAGGGTAACAAGATGTGGAAAAGTACATATAGATTCTAGTTCTCTAGGGACAGAGTTGCCCAGAGATTGTTTCTTTTACATGGATGAGCAAATACAGTTAGGAAAATATACTGAGAATTTTTTTGGTCTCTTAGGAGAAATTTTTTAAAAATGAAGCAATATTGTAAAATGCTGGGATGGGCTTTTCAGTTTTTACTCTGCTTCATAAGGTTAGCACCTTTCTTCATGATACACTTCCGTAATGTGCTTAGTGCTTAAATTCTTCCTTAGTGATTCAGGTCCTTCATTGTTGTTCTGCCATCTGCAATATTACAAGGGCAGGTGTGTGATTACATGGGTTTTGTCTGCAGTGCTGATGGAAAAAGTTGCAGGGTATTTTCAGGTGATGTACTATAGTTGATAACATGAAAAATATATAAAATAAGGTTTTTTCCATATTTTTGGCTGTATTAAGTTAGTACACAATAAAAGGTATGCTAGTGACTTAAACACCCCAGTTGTCTGCAACAGTTTAGATCTAAACTGTTGTTCTTTGTCTAAACACTAAACAAAGTTGATGCTGGTGTATAGCAAAACAAGATTTTGCTTAACTTCATCAATTTGAAGTCACTTTTTTTTTTTAATATGTTAAGTATTAGATAATTAAGGTAGCCTTTGAGAAGACTGTTAAATTAGAGTATGAAATAAATTTAAGCGTACCAGTTTATTTCCGTATGTATTTGCATTTGGAAAATATTTGACTCTGAATATGAATTTATGCCTGTTGGTTTGACAGGTGATATATGAACAGGTAAGTTTTGCCAAAAGTGGAACACTGAACACTGTTTCAAATAACTGGAACCAAACTCAAAGATTGTTTTGAGGTGCTTAAGACAAGTGAATGCGCTATTGTGGTGACCATCCCTAGGCAAGCTCCATTACTACGAAGACTGTTTTAACTTTTGTTTTGACCTACTCTTTACCTGTCCTCCTGAGTACGATAGTTATGTGTGCTAGGAGAGAGTTTTAGGTTTTGCACATGTGCTATTCATGCAGCAGAAATTGGAATTTAGCAAAGGTTAAGCAGGATTATACCTAGGGAACGAACAATGAATGGGGATGTGCGAGGGTATGAGTCACTGAGATAACAACAGGGAGTACACAGGAGTGCAAGGTGAGTTAAAGGATTGTGGAGGCAGAGCCAGCATGAGACCTCGTCAGAGGCATGGGGGAGAATGTGCGTGTGTGGGGGAAAGGACTGAGGGCATGGAGGGGAGGCAGGGGGTGGTTATTGGGAGACACTGGGGAGAAGGATGGAGACTTTGTGCATACAGGCTGCTGGCTGGCAGCTCTTGGCCCATGTAGGAGGCGGCTGGACCTGAGGGCCAGCTGGCTATAGGGGCTGTTTTGAGTGAAAGAGGAGAGGCAGTGGGTTTATGGGGCAAGATGCTGACAGGGCAAGTTCTTGGAGGCTACTGTGGGTCAGGTGAGTGCCTAAATATAGGAGCTCACTTGTCACGACCGCCACTTTCAGAGCAGCATTGCTTCTGCTTGTCTCGACTTGTAAGCAAAAGGGATGGGTTTGTGAAGTGAATTTTCAGCATGCTCTCAAATGCAACTGATTCATCTTAGAGAGGGAGGAGATAGTGAGGGATCTTCAGATTAGCACCCACCTTCTGTTCTCTTGTTTCGAGGGCTGTGCGTGTTTGCCAAAATGTAGGGAAATGTTGGAAAGGGTAATTAACTAAACAAGCAAGATCCTTAATTGCTGGAGGACTTGTATACTTTTGTTAGCATGCTTTTAAAAATGACTTGTGCTATCACACTTATGTGATCAGGGAAAATGTTGTTCCCTGCTTTTCAGGCAAAATAAAGGCAGTTAGTTCAATGTGTATAGCAGTGTTAATGCCCTTTTGAGACTGATGCTGACAGTTAGTCCTACTTGAGATGGGACCCTGACCGCCGTGTCACTGCTCTGCTGCTGAGTCCCCTATCCCTGTGCGCGAAGGTCATATAGGCTTTTGGTTGGCACTTGCTTGTAGTGAAGTATCCATCAGCTGCAAATTTGCAACTCAAAATCCAGAGGCTCAAGCTTGTAGGCTGTCGTGCACTTTCTCTGTGCAACTGTGGAGGTGAACACAAAATGCTGTTGTACAGTCATGATAGCACTGCTAACATGAATGATGTGTTCGTCTGCTATGGTGTACTTACGTGTTTATAAAACCTTGTTTATAAATTCCACCAGCAACTCCTTTACAAGCTTTGCCTCTTAGAAAACGAATCTCTTGATGTAATACGCATAACAATAAGATACGGATCAGTGACAGATGGATACTTTCTTACTTGGCATATGGTGTGTTATGAACCTGCTCCCATGCTATTGAAGCTGACGAGTCTTTCCGTTGAATTTGCTGAGCTTTGAATCAGGCCCTGGAAGAAAACTGAGTGTAATTCTAAAGACAGCTTGATATTAAAAGGGGGGAAAAAAAAAAACCACTTTAAACCTTTTTTCTTTTGGCTCTGCAGAAGCCTGCAGATTTTTGGTTGTGTATTTTAACTGAGTTAGAAAGACATGTACACTGGATCATATCAATTAGGAGGAGTCCAGAGCAGGGAAGGAAACATCTGCTTTGTGTAAATCTTTAGCTTTAACAATAAGTTGGGACTTTGCAGGCAGTGAGGCATGACAAAGTTGGATATGTTGGAGTGACTGGAAAATAATGAATTATGGCAAACACCTCTTTACCTCCAAAAAACCTTTAAAATATACCTATTTGGTTCAATTTTAAATTTCCTTAGAGAATACAGTTTAGCAGGGTTGTCTTTGAGGAATTTAGAAATGCTCTTACCCAATTAATGCCTTATTCTGTTAAGAAGTATTTTTATGATTAACAGCAGACACTTCATTTCCATAAATAAAAAACATATTTAAAATCTTGATTGGTGTCAAAAGACTGTCCAAAAATTAGTTTGGGGGCTTCTTATAGAAAACTTGTTGCGAATTTCAGCCCGATTCTTACTTCAGACTGTGTCAAACGTGTTAGATTCAGCATAAGCAACTGACAACAAAAATGTGTTATTGACAAAGATGACTGTATTGGATTTAATGGATCGTAATTTGCCGTAAGTGGAAGGTGGTTCCCCAAAAATAAAAAAATTAGATTGGTAGGGAATGTAGTTTTGCTATTGAGTAGCCCCCAGTCTTTTTAAAACTGTTACTGCTGAAAGCTGGTGCCAAACCAACTGAATCATCTCTTTGGTGCCACCCTCTGTCAGGCACCCGTCCAGAAACTCTGGTTATCTGTGGAGGTGGCTTTAATCATAGAATACCAGGGTGGAAGGGACCACAAGGATCATCTGGTCCAACCTTTGTTGGCAAAAGTGCAGTCTATATAAGATGGCCTGGCACCCTGTCCAGCTGAATGTTAAGTGTCTGATGTTGGGGAATCCACCACTTCCCTGGGGACATTATTCCAATAGCTGATCTCATTGTGAATAATTGTCCTCTTGTATCCAATTGGAATCTCCCCCGAGTGTCTTGTACCCATTACCACTCATATTTTCCATGTGCCTCCTTGTAAAAAGGGAGTCTCCATCTTCTTTGTAGCCACCCTTTAAATACAGGAATATGGCGATAAGGTCTCCCCTAAGCCTCTTCTCAGGGCTGAACAAGAACAATTCTCTCAGCCTTTCCTCATATAGTAACTTCCCAGTCCCTTGGGTACATTTGATCCCATCATCCAGATAACTTATGAAGATATTAAACAGTGTTGGGCCCAATATTGATCCCTGGCAGGACCTCACTTGTGACATGTTGCCAGTTTGAAAAGGAGCCATTTATCACCACCCTCTGGGTATGGCACATCAGCCAGATCCCCACCCACTGCACATACCACTTATCTAGGCGGTAATGTGTCAGTTTTTCTAGGAGAAGACTGTGGAAAACTGTATAGAAAGCCTTGGAGAAATCCATGTAGACAATGTCCACTGCTTGCCCCACATCAACTGAGCTGGTTTCTTTGTTGTAGAAGGTGATCAAGTTTGTGAAGCATGATTTACCTTTAGTGAATCCATGCTGGTTATTCCCGGTCATTTGCTTCATTTGATTTATGATAGCCCCCAGGAGGATTAATTCCTTAATTTGCCCAGTGACTGAAGCAAGACTGATGGGCCTACAATTTCCTGGATTCTCCTTTAAGCCCTTCTTGCAGATAGGGGTGACATTAGCCTTTTTCCATTCTTCTGGGATGTCCCCTGATCTTCACAAATTCTCAAAGATTATGGAGAGTGGCCTCATGACAACATCAGCCAGCTCTCTTAATACCTTTGAGTGGATATAGTCAGAACGTATTGATTTGTAGGGGTTGAGCTCCTGTAATAGTTCATATACCAGCTCTTGCTTCACTGGTGGGTCTGTGTTTGCACCAGCCTTGTGTGAGTGTGTGGGGAGAGGAAGGTTGTGTGTGGTGGTTTTTTTCGGTGTGTGAGAGTTTTTTTTTGTTTGGTGTTTTTTGTGGGGGGGTGTGTGTGTGTGTGTGTGTGTGTGTTTTGTTTGTTTCCCCCCACCCCCCCAAGGCCTGGGACCCAACAGGGCTGGTAAAGACAGGTGAAGAAAGTTTCGAGAACCTCTGCCTTTTTAGTGTTGTAAGTAACTAAATCAGCTTTCTTGCTTGCCAGCAGGCCAATACTTTCCTTCTGGTTTTGCCTGTTGTTTACGTACCTGAATAACACTTTCTTGTATCTTTTGGCATCTCTGACCCATTTCAACTCAAGCTGAGCTTTTGCTTTTCTAACTGCATCTATGCATGCCCTGGAAATGCCTTTGTAGTTCTCGATGGGTTTTCATCCTCTTTTCCATCTCTGGTATGTTTCTCTTTTAGTTTTGAGCAGACTGAGAAGTTCACAGTTAAGCCAAGGCAGTCTATGGCTCTGCCTCCTACATCTCTTAGCTTTAAAGGGATGAACTGGTTTTGTGCTTCCAGGAGTGCATTCTTGAAAAATTTCCAGGACTTGCTAGCTCCTTTATCCTCCATGGAAGCTTCCCACAGAATCCCTCCAAACTGAGTTCTGAGTGAGCTGAAGTTTGCTCTTCTAAGATCTAAAACCTTTGTCTTAGTACTAACCTTCAGCATGCTCAGCAGGATCTCAAACTCTGCAATACTGTGATCACTACAGCCAAGCCTATCACTAACCGGGATATTACAAAGCAGGTTTTCTTGGTTTTTGAGCAGCAGGTCTAACAATACTTCGTTCCTGATTGTCATATCTGACATTTGTGTGAGGAAGCAGTCCTCTATGCAGGAACTTGATGGATGACATGTGAGCTGCTATGTTGTTCTTACAACAAATGTCTGGGAAGTTGACATAGCCCCTAAGAACCATGTTTTGTTGACCTGAAGCTTGCTTAAATTATCCAAATATTGCTTTGTTGGCCTTATTGTCTTGGTTTGGCAGTCTGTAGCAGATGACTACTTTATGATCCCCCTGGGAGATGACCCCTGTTATCTTGATCCAGAGGCATTTGATAGGGCAGGGACTCAGCAAAGCAGCTGTGAGTGGGTTGCAGAAGAGCTCAAATGGATGAAGTGCCCTGGTCATGCATGCCCCAGCTTTGAGTTTAAAGAGGAAGGGGAGGAGGATCTGGGTCAGTTTGGTCTGGAAATGGGAGTTGCCTGCAGTGTCAATGGGTGGTATGACTCTGGGCTGCTCTTCATGGCCTGCTGTCCTCTCCCACGGTGGTTCTGTCATACACATGGTGTTAGCTGCCTGTGCTGGCTTCAAAAATTAGGCTGCAAGAAACCGTGCTCCTGCCTGGAGAAGGAACTGCAATGCAGCTGCCTGGGGCTCAACCTCCTTGTCCTTCTTGGGCAGCCCTAGTAGCAATGTTGCCAAGAAAGTTGCTTCAGTTTTGCATATTTGCCACAACTACTTCAGTGAGACCAGATCCTCTCTGAACTTGAAGGGCATCTGAAAAGCTTATTTGGTAGACTGGGCATCCACCTCTCCGCTGTTAAACAGGGTGGTTACCCACGAGTTTCCTATTGCGTACAGCTCTGGAGAGCACAACAGGAACAACTGTCTGGGGTTTGAGCTTGACAGCAAGTGAAACTGGGAAAGGCAAACTGGAGAGGTCTTGACTAAGGTCTTCACAAATGTAGTGCAACTTTTAGCTCTGTTTCTAATAGATGGCATTTGTAATTTGGTCTCTGCTTTGCTGCACTGCAGTGGGTGAGGTGGGCCAGTGTGTGGATATGTGCCATGCAGTGACATTTCC
Source organism: Pampusana beccarii (assembly GCA_013399365.1). Classification (NCBI taxonomy): domain Eukaryota; kingdom Metazoa; phylum Chordata; class Aves; order Columbiformes; family Columbidae; genus Pampusana; species Pampusana beccarii. The sequence continues at coordinate 150,180 of VWYH01003568.1, read as the reverse complement.
AAGGTCTGGTCTTCTAAACCCCAGTGCTGTAAAATTCATGCTAACTTCTTGTTAAATTTGTTCCCCTGGTGGCTGACTAATGATCTGGGCTGTGTGTTCAAGTGCCAACCAAGCCCAGAGTGGATGGAGCAGATATCTTGCTGGGTACAGCACATTGCATACAAGCACCTCTTCCAGCACCCGGCTGCTCCTGGGAGGCTTTGGTGCCTGCTTTTTCCTAAGACCACATGCAAAAATGTTTTGCATTCAGGCTTACACTCCAAATCTGTGATGTTTTTATTACAAGGTCACAATTACTGTTCAGTACTGCTTCCTGTTTTATTTACAAATGATAACATTAGAAGTCTAGCTCAATGCACTGTACTCTTTGGAAATAGAAATAATGGAGTGTTGTGATTACTAATGAAGAAAAATGTGAACTTTGCTTACATTTGGATAGAGATTTACAAGTTTTTCCCCCTTGATTGTATACCTGGAGTTCTGGCTGTGGTATATTGGGAAATTTACAGATCAGGGTTTTTTCTGGCATGTACTATGTTTCATTTAATGTGTTATATATATGTGTTTCATAGCTCTTTTTATACACAGGCAAAAAAGCTCAATTTGCCACTACCTGAATTCCTCACTAGAAAACTGTGCTATTCATGATGTCCTGTGTTGAACAAGAATTACATATCTTCTATCAAAATATGCACCAGTTGCTTATTTTAAATGATGATGGTGAAATTTCAAGTGTTATTTGGATAGACTGAGCAAGGTGCTAGCAGAGCAGTTGGAAATAACTTTCCTTTCTGTGGAATATACACAAGTCAAACCTCAAAATCTGCTGTATGCTGTATTATAGCAGAGTTTTCTTGAAAACAGTTGTCTCTAAACTAATGGATGCTTTGATTTCTTGTTAGATAAAATATACGTGAATGTGTATTACAAATACCCTGATTACTGTTTCTTTGTTTTTACAGTCATTGGTTAAGACATGAAAAGAGTTTGTGGAAGCTGTGTAATGAGAGATATTGTGTTGCTGATTCTATAAATTCCTCTAAAAGCAATTTTTAAAAAGGTACTTCTCTGAGTTGGTTGTGAACACTCCTAGCTGTAAAGCTGTGGATCAACAGGAATGGGTCTCTGCTAGGCTTGTTTCTTCTTCTAGTTGTGCGCCGTACCATTCCCACAGCATGTTTTAGTGCTACTAATTCCAAAATAATCTAGAAATCAAAGTTATTTCAATACAAACAGTAGCTGACTAGAAATGCATGATATGTGTTCTCATGAAACCCACTGGCCAGAGGAATTGTTCCTCTGCTGTTTCTTGCCTCTCCTGGTGATTAATGTAGCATCTGTAGTGCTCTCACTCAAACTGGAATTAAATTGCTTCCTTGATGAGCTTGGTCTACTGAACAGCTATAACCTGTTTTCTTTTCCCTACTCTTTTAAAACTAGCTGTGGATGAACAGATTTGAAGCTTCTGAACACTCACAGCTACTGAAATCAATGAGGTTCTGTAATTTTGAAGGACATCAATTGATTTCAATTGTTGTAATATAATCTTCAAATATTATATGCAGATGGCGTAGGGAAAATTATATCCAGCATTTCCAATGGGACCGAGGGGAAAATGCAGTGAAGAGATGCTGTAATCTCCAGGCCTGTGTATAATGCTGGGAAACAGATTACTCTGGTTTCTAGTTTGGTCTTTCCCTGCCTTATTGTGAGCCTTTGGGGAAGTCACTGAATGTATGCACTTGATTCTGTCTTGCAGAGATGGCACTGAGTTACGTGTCTCTGGAGGGTGCTGGTGTAATAAGTAGTGTGTTTGCAGAACTCTGCATACATTAAGCCTTGGAACTGTTTTCTTCTTTCCTCTTTTCCCCGCTTGTTCACAGCAGGTTTTACTTGCAGTGACATAAAATTGTGTAATAGACCAAACCATAAAAAAATTTAATGGAGAATTAAATTAGGCTTATAGATATTGTTACCTTTGTTTACTATACTCCATTAGCTGAAGCTAAAAAAGAAAAAAAAAAAAATCCTTTACCAGTGAAAAAAAATTGTGGAGGTGTTTTAAAAATCACACTCTGTACCTTTCAGGGTTTTTTTTATTATTATTATTTAATTGGCCTTTAAGAAAATAATGTATTTTAAGGTAGTGCAGGAATAAAAGAGTCTTTTTGAAATTATGAAGTGAAATTACTATATGACTTATTTTTCTGTATTAAATTGTTTTGTCATATATTGAACCGGTTATTGCTTACTATTCCTAACTACTTATTGCCTGACTGGTAGCTTTATGACCTTTTTCTTAATCTATTATTTTATGTATTTTCTTTTATGTAGTTGATTCATGCACTGTTATCCCTTTGAGGCTCTCTAAGGATGTACAGTTAAACTATGTGTCCACTTATCTGTCATCAGCTGTATGTGGTTACATAACTTGTCCAGGTCAGTTTCAGCACACAAGCTGTAAAAAAAAATAAAATTGAATAAATATATTTAAGAAGCTTTTGATTACTCAGACTTATGATGAAATTGTACTATTCTGTGGTATTACAAATGCCACCTTTTGGTGACAGTGAAGATTGCAAGCAATTTCTTGTATAACGAGTGCAGGTGTTCTAAATAATGCAAAAGATTTTAATAACATGTAGCATATCATAGAGCATAAATAATTGGTTTTCTCCTGGTCAGTGCTTTATGCTGAGTAACCTGATTTGTTTCAACATTTGACATAAAACTGTGTTCTGGTCTTCTCCAAAGATCTGTTATTGTTTTAAAAGTAACTTATTTAGTCCTGTAATTTTTACTTAACTTGATTTCCTGTTGCTTTTGGAAATCTGATTGCAAGGTCTGTTCACATAGGTGCTGGGAAGTGCCTTTGTGTTTCACTAGGCTTCAGCCTTCCATCTGCTTCATAAAACAGCACTAAAGGAGGAGCTGTGTTGCTGGAAGTGAGCTCTGCTCAGGCTCCCATATGAGGTTGAGCACAGTCAGGGGGTTTTTGTGCTCCAGCACAAGACCCTCTGGAAGGACAGGCCTAAAAAAGGCATTCCAGATTTCCAGTATTTCCTTTGTTTTGATGAAGATAATACCTTCTTTTTTTCTTTTTTCTTTTTTTTTTTTTTTTTTTTTTTTTTTTTGTTTTTTATATTTTTTTTTTATTTTTTTTTTTTTTTTAAATTAACAGGCATGTAAAAATTATTTTAAAATTTGTTTTAGAGAGGAAACGTTCACTAGCTTTTTCAGGCTTGACAAATAGTGTCCTTCTGGAGAAGGGCCAAACAGCCATCTGATTTTTTACTTATCACTCATCCTTGCCATTTGGAAAAAAATAAGTTAGTTTGTTTGGTTTTTAAGATCAATTATGCTTTTAATTTTTAATTTACACTGTTACTTTATCTTTAGGCTGATCTCATAACTTCTTCATAAGCAGCTGGGAATAACTTTCCTGAGGAAGAAAACCCAAACATGGTACAAGCACTGATTTTTCTTTTCCTTTTCTTTTGGGAGAAGAAAAAATATGATCATTAAAGAACATTATTTGCTTTTTCTGGTGTCACATGAACCCCCTCAGGGACAGTAATCTACTCGTTACATATAATTTGTTATATTACAGCTAAAGGAAGGGAAAAAGTACATATTATTCTTTCTGTTTTCTAGGACAATGCATTAAAACATGCAGACCTTTTACTTACTGTTTTAAGGATAAGAATGGAGTTGCACTTTTCTTATTAAAAAATAGTATTGGACATTATTGAGCTCTCACTCCATTGAGATGCAATATCAAAAACTTTTGTTAAAATATTTTAAAACATTAAGCTCTAGGAAGACTTACTGCTAATTTTAGTAGTCGAAACTTATTTTCTACATGACTGAATCCAGAGATTAAGTTTCAGTCTATTACTTTAAAATAAGATTGGGTCTGAGGAACATGCAGAGTTTGAGACAAGATTTCACCTTTATCAAGCTAAGCACCTCTGTAGTACACATTGTGACTTGAAGTAGAATAATTTTGAATGTTCAGAGTTTCCCAATGGGTTTTTTGTACTTGACTTTTTTATTATATGCTCAAAGAGAGAGAACAGAATAACACATCCTCTCTTTTATCCATTGTGATACTCCGTTAAAAAGCATTTTTAAACTGCAGGACATATTTGTACCTTCTGCAGTTTCCTTTGTAATTTTTCTTGTATTTTGAGTTATTTTGCTCCTAATGGAAATATTGTGTTTGACCTGAGAGTTGTGCTAGACTGTTGTGACTTCTGCAAGCTTATTCTCTGCAGAAAGCTAACTAGACTAACTTATATTTGGAAGAAAAGAATACAAATCCTCTCTGCCATTGTTAAACATTCAAGTGCATTGCTGGTTACTCAGCATATGTGTGGAGATGTTAGTTTGCATAGAAGCAAAATAATTTTTATGTTTTTAATCCACTTTCTGTTGATTACGTTTCAGGTCAAATTCTGTGATTATGTCAGTTGATTCACTAGGAAAAAAAAAATAGGCATAGCTGGATTGTGGACAATTTTTCCTGTACTCATACACATGTTCCCTAATTAACACCATGGAAATATCTTGACTTCAACTTCCTTAGGATTTCTCCTTTGATGATCTGTACTTCCAATCCCCTGTTATCTGAATGGAACTAATATACTATTATACAATTAGTCCTTGGTTGGACTGGCAGACTTAATATCCTGCCTTTTCCCAGTCCTGGACTGCTGTGTCCAGACTGTAAAATGTGATTTGATTTTGGAAACTGTGATGAAAAGTAAAATGTGCAGACATTTTTTGCAAGCCTTAATATTTCACTGTTGTAAATGCAAGAAAAGCAACTTCTGTGTTGGGGAATCTTTAATTTACAAGGTAGGAGCTTGTATTCCCCACAGCACTTAGGTGCAATGTGAGGCAAATCGGTATTAATAATGAAACAAATATCTCACTATTTGCATAACTCTTAGATCTTTAACAAAAATTATAAATTTATGTTTATAGAAATAAACATAAATGAGTCCTTTACCACCTTCTCTCAGTCTACAAGTGATTGGCATAGAAAAGTCTTTAGGTGAGCCAGGATATTTGGATACAATTCTCTAAAGTGAGATTTTTCCTTTTGCAATTCGTGACAGTATACTAAAACTAAAGGTTATCCCATTCTGTTGCAGCTTTGAATTTTGTTTGGTTTGAGTGAATAATGTGAATCGTTACTTGATTCTGAATGTTTCTATCTGGGTTATCACGGATGACTCAGTTGTATGGTGGTGACTCAGCCCTGCAACATAACTTTGACAAGAGTCTACCCATTCCCTTCAGTAGCCTTAGATGTTTGTTACTGTCATGCCAACAGAAGTCAGGAAAGGACAGGCTATCTTTTTAAGCTGTCTCCTTAGCAGTGCGGTTGCTGCAAGAGTCAAAGCTTAGAGGCCTGAGCAGATTGCTGCTGCAGCCTGTGGCAACCTGGGGAGAGCTGTGGTACCCACTGGCTCTGCAGCAGTGGTAGGTAACCCTTCCAGAGTTTTTACTCTCTCAAGGTGTGCTGTGCTGATCTGAGAGCTATTTCACCTGGCAGAACCAGAGTTAACCTAGCACTAGAAACACCACCCAGAACCGGCAAATGTAGTTTTCTTGTTTAAAAGAGATGGGAAGCCGGGAAGTGATAAAACCTTCTGCAGACCTTTTGCTCTCATCTCAACAGCATTATGAAACAAAGCTGTGAAACAAATGCTGATGGAAAAAGAAATTAAAGATAAGGCAATAGATAGAAAATGAATAGATGTGCCAAAGAAGTTTTCCAAAGGCAGCTCATACCAAAACTAGTGTGACGTCTTGAACTAAAGATTTCTGGTGGGTTGCACTGTGGTGGGAACCTGTGAGAGCAGAGGGAGTGGAGGCTGTTTGTAAGGACTGGTGGAGGGACAGATCTTTCTTTTTATTGGTTTGTTATATTTTGTTTTAGAAATGTTTCTTGGTAGGTAAACTCTACCCCAGTTTGCTGGTGTGTAAAGGTAGGGAGGCACTGCTGGTACGAAGAATTGTATGATCATTTATGAAGAACTGGGTTACCTGGAGGATCTGGGAAGTTGAACCAGGATGACAGTGGCCCTGGAGAAGTGCGTATAGGTAGGGTAGTGTTGTTTGGAAAACGATAAATAAGCTGCAAAGGTATCAAATGTTGTCAGCTCTTTCATTGTCTGGATATACCAGTATGTCTTGTGCTAATGGTTTGGAGAGTGTCTGTGAGAGATTCCATAAATGCAGCTTTATAAGAAAAGAACTTCTGCAGACTTCCCTGGTGCTAAGGATCAAAAGGTGGAAGGAGTTTTCTGGGGCAAATCTTCCCTGCAGCTGAAACTGCTGGCTTCCCTCCCACTCTCTCCAAAATAGCCCCCCCAAAGTCTGTTACAGATTAATTTGATTATGCTATCAGGCAGTTTTCTTAGCCCCTCAGGACACAACCCCTTCCACAGGAATTTATGTACATATAAAAGGAAAAATGAAAGCCCAAAACCTGCAAGCAGAATAAGAGAGTGAACACCTGCAGGGTACGGCTGTAGTCTATGTGAGCAAGAAGGAAAGAAAAGTCTTGGCTTCTTATTCAGCATTATTTTGTGGAATAGGTCAGTTTAGCAGTATTGCAATTAAAATGGCACAGGAAGCAATCATCTTTTGAACAAAAGGATTTTCCTTTTACTTTAATTCAAATTCAAAATTTTTGTGATTAATTTTTGAATATGAGTGGTAAAAAAATTACCATGCAAATGGAAAATTAAAATAAGAATTAGCTGCACCTATATTTTAATACCTGCTACATTAAATAGCACCTTTCAGCTTCCATGAGTTATATAAACATTAACTTGTCTTCATTGTGCTCCAGAGAGATAAGTGTTATTAGCTTGATGAACAATAATGTTAAGTAAATTATTTCTCATTTTTCCTCCTTGCTGTTTTCATTATTATTTTGCATGTCTGAAAATTATTCCAATTATGAAGCTTTTATTTCCACATAAAAATGATTCTAAAGCCCCCAAACAATTTTATTATTAATTATGAATGTTTTATTTTATTAAATCCTGTTTCTGTTTGATTCCTTCTGATACGTTAGGTAAAGCATATTGACTTTTTTTTTTAAGGTTTCACTCTAATGAGAATAACAACTGAAAGGTAGTAAATTGTAGAGTTTGAAAAAAAACAAACAAAAAATAACAAAAACCAAAAATAAACAAAAGCCCCACAACCAAACAACCTCATTTGGAGAGCTCTTTTAAATAAAGAAAAATTGAAAGATTTTCCCTTTTATGAAGCTTCAATCTCTATAATTTCTCAATTTGTTTTTTTTTCTGTTTTTAGGAATAGATTTTGATGAGGACTTGGTGAGCCTCCCATCCATCCACTTTGCTTTCATTCACCCAGGAGTTTGCTTTGCCAGTTTGCGAATGATTCTGGGTTACTGGGGAAAGAGGAAGCCTCTGGGAACAGTGGTTTCTAATTCACGATCGGTGTGGCTTCTTCAGCAATTAACATCGTGGAACCCCTATTGGACAAGCTGTGGCAGAAAAAAAGATGGTCTTCATATCTTTATCCAAAATGTTAGGTAACAAACAGTGTTTACCTAGTAGTAGAGTGGGATCATGGAAGCCTAGATATACATGAGGTAGGATTTATGGCAATGTTATTCTTTGCAGTATATTTACAGATGTCTTTCAAACTTAAGATAACTGACTAGGTAGATCTGTAAGAGACTGTTTGATAGGCTTGGTATAATGAAATCATCTTAGTCCAAGAGTCTGCTATAAATTCAGGATAAGTTTATAGGCTTCTTCCTGTTAAAATGGCTGTTTCTGAAACGTCTGGCTGCTATTACAATTGCTTGATCTTCTCAGGGGAGCTGGATATAAACATCATCCGCCCAGCAGCTTCCTCTACTTTTCTCTCTCCTGTTTTTCCCTCAGTGAATTTATGGTTTGAATTTCTGGGTCGAACTACTATCCAAGTAGAATATTTCTCCCCCCGCCTGTATTTAGACCTTAATTCCGAGCTAAATGGTATTCCCATTATGGCTAAAATATTATACAAGACCTCATCTTTGTGACTTCTCTGTGTCTGCCTGTAATCTGGGTGACAGTGATGATACCCTATCAGGCAATTTGCAGGAAGTCCACAATACTCAATATTTCCCACACTAACTGCACGTTTCCTAGCAGCCTCATCCTCCTAGTGATCTGTGGTCTTCCAAGCGTGCCCTTGCTGGCAGCGACCACACACGTCGGCATGAGGCCTAGGGCAGTAACTTCTTGAAGTTTGTGAAGGGCATCAAACACAATTTTCTTCTGCATCATTCTGACCTGAATGATACTGCATATTGTATCTCTGCTGTGCTAGGCGACTGCTGAGTTTTATCTTCTCAGTGGGAACCCAAAAAACAATATTCTTCAGTTTATTGATGTCCTGCTACTATGAAAAGTAGTTAAATTGGTTAAACAGTTTTAAACGTCAGATAAGAAAATCCTAGACCGTGAGGAGAAAATGTGTGGAAGAGAGTATAAGAGCCACTATTAGTATACTGAGAGAAAGAACAATGTGGGATTAGAGATACAATGTTAAAGAAGGGAAATAATAGAACTAGGAGTAAGTATAAAGCTTTTTAATTTTAGCAGGGAGGATAGGCATCTGCAATTGTCTCTATTAATGGACTGCTGAAGCCAACACTTTAACTTTCTTTGGGGTTATGGACAAAACAATTCCTTTCCTTGTGAAAGGCTTGTTACAGATTGCTTCTGAAGCTTAGAGGATTTTGACAGTGGATTTCCCATTAAAATGTGTGAAGTGTCTTCTTCCTTTGCCATGATGTTAGGCAATGCCTACTGCAGCACAAAATGCAGGCCAACAGGAGGAGATCTGTAGGGCAAGATGCTGGGTGCCAAGGACCCCATGTCTGTGCTATAGGACAATGGAATTTCCTTTGGACTGAATGCACCCCTTTGGGAGTGGAGAGCATTTGGCATGCTCTTGGAAGATACTATCATCTATTTTTGTCCAGTTGAGTTCATTTTCTCTGAGTGCTTTGTAATATATGGTAAGGGCAGACATGGGGATATCTTGCTTTAATTGTCTGCTATTGAGAACAGTGTTGACAAATGCTCATTAGGATCCCATTCTTGCCTCTTCTCCCCAAAAGTCACACAAGCATTTACTGGTATGTGCTTTTATCCCTGCAATGTCATGTCCGAGTGTAACCTTCTGGCTTTTAAATGTCACCATTCCAAGGCTGACTTTAATGGAAAATTTTAGGTATGTGTATTTCCATTCAGAATTCTTGATCTTAAGCTCTTTAGCTCAAGGATATTTATGCTATTTTTTAACTCATGTAATTTCTTGAATCACAAGTGCTAATCCTCATTAAATGAGGATTGCAGGTATGTCTATAGATATTCAATGTACTTTGTTTCATATCCTTAATAAAATCCAGAATTGCTATTATAGGCTGGATGTATTATCTTTAAAGATCCTGATTTTGCGTCCGTGGGCAACAAAAGCAAAGCAATAACCCTGAAACTTTGGAGCTGTGCTTTAAGCACTTAAAGAAATCAATGTGAAGTAGATTCTAGATGCCATTGTGGATTCTTCTCAGTAGTAAAGTGCATTTTTTAGGTGCCAGAAATGCTTTGCTCAAACAAAAATGCCTGGCTGTAAGTATGCTTGGCCAAAACTTTACAAGGAGTTTGGGCAGATGCCCAATGGGATTTGCAAATGTTTCTATGAGATAACCTGCAAGTCTTTCATTTTGAAATGGAAGCTAATGCTCAGACCTCTGAAGTGTCCTGAATGCTTTTGTGGTATTTTATAGAATCTATCTTCATGCCTTTGTTTTCAAAAGCACTTTTTAAACACTCCATCTGATGTGTTTGCAGAACTCTTAAAATCAGAATTATCATCTTACCCCTGATGTTGCTGGTGTACTTTTTAATGTGACTATTGAATGCAACCCTATGCAATACATTTAAGTATTACTATTCTTATCTGAAAACTTGTAAATGTAACTGGTCTTCTGCTCAAACAGAACGGTGGTGGTGGTGGTGGTGTTGTTTTTCCCCACTACCTTTAATGAAACTAGTAGGTGGTGGAATTCATTGCTGGGGAAAGGATGGTCATGCAGGCACAGAAACATGTGCAAGGATTGACTAAAGTAGCACTCAGGTTGCACTGTGGTCAGATAGTGTTTTAGTCATTATTTCCTGTGTTTGCCATCCTCTTTTCACACCTGTTTCTTTCTGGATCCTAGGGAAAGTAAGGATAAAAGTACTATCATTTCTCATTTTACCTACCATGTCTTGGACAGCAGAGAGGAGGCAGCTGCGTATCACCTCTAGGGCAGCTGAGTGCCAGGGGCCACTCTTGGTCCAGGGCATCGTGATCCTCTGTGGACCCCTGGGGCTCTAGGACCCTTGGGATGTGTCAACACCCGCGGCTGCCTGAAGGCCCATGCTCCCTCTGCAGGGACAGAAGCCATGGCAGAGCTGCAAGCGGGAGCAGGGGGTGCTGGGAGGTAGAGGGGAATGCCTTCCTTCAACACACAGGCGAGATATGGTGAAAGGGGAACATGCTCAGCCCTGCCAAGCTGAGGTGCGGCCGTAGCATCTTTATGCGAAATCATTAAGGAATGGATTTTTAAATGTTCCAGTTCTGATACTAAAGATTTGGAGACTACTAAATGCTGTTTCCAAGCAGGAATGAGTGTTTGAACCTTTCACTAATTGTCTTAAGTAATGTATTTCTCTTGATACTTATCTGCCAGATAGTATAGAGGGACTGACTTTTTTGAAGTCAATAGTTAAATGGTTATTGATATGTTTAACTTTCTCTTTGCATAGTGTTTTGGAGGAGAAATACCTAACAATAAGTAAAGAATTGATTTAAAGACTTACATTATCAAGAATAACAGAAAATGTATTGTTGCTGCCTTTGTGTTGGTTTCTTGATATATTCTAGGAAGGTCATTAACTTTAGCTGTAAATTTATGTTCTCTAGAATTGTTTTTCTACTGATACATTTTCTCTGGGCTGAATTGCAGTGTTCCGGATAGGTTTTTCTTTGAAAAGCAGCATGGGTGTAAGGTTATGTAGAGGTCATAGATCAAAAATTTGCATTTCAACTGTAACACTTTATTTTGTTCACCAGAGTACTTTCGTATGGATGTTTTTTTCTGAAAAGATAATTTTAATTTCTATGTGTATATAGAACAAAAGGAGTTAACTGAAGAAGCTGGAAAAAGCCCCATAAGAATGCCCCACAGAATTTCAGATGAAAATATAAAAATAGCTTTTCAGTAAAAACTTTTTTTGTAAAATTCTATTTTACTGATGACTTGATATTCTACTCAAGTGAATTCTTTAATGCTTTGGTGAAATGCAGAATAAATTTGGACATGAAAACAGTCCTCAGTTAAGAGTAACTATATGCTACTTTATAGGTAAATATGCAATTAATTAGTTGTAACACAAAAAAACTACCTCAATGTTCATGTTAATCACCACCTTACTTGTTGATGCCACAAAAACCACGTTAACAGCTTTTGAACCGCTTTTCTTCACACCGCTTAACAGGTGAAAGTACTAAAAGGAAGCAAGGCCATGTTAAATTATGTGAGGTTCATGAGAAAGTTTTAGAGGGTGTGCCCTAAATAATTTTTCAAACCAGAAAGTGTCAAGTGTCTATTGCATCTCCTAGGAACCTAACTGCATGTCTCTGGTCTTCTGCGTCCTTGTGTTTCATTCCTCAGTACCAAGTCATGCCCTCCATCTTTCTGCATCCCTTCTCTGTGCCCTCCCCAGGGGGTGCCAAGATGCCCCCTCTCACAGCAGTGAGTGCCTCTGACTCCAGGGATATGCAGTAACTGCCATCTGCAGCCTCCTATAGGTTTACCTGGTCAAGACGAAGGGCACCTCTCGTGGGTAGGGCATGCTTCTCTGCTGTCTCTGACTTCATGCCCTGTGACACCTAATGTGCAGGGACGTGGAGAAATGGCTTGAATTGGTTGGAACCCCAAGCCTCTTGAAATATGGAGAATTGAAGCAATTTCTTGTTATGGTACCGTATAAAGCTATTTGAGTATAGGAAGAGAATGAAAATGGGAATTTTGATTTTTACTTCAATAGTAAGAAGAATAGACAACACACAGCCATTGTTTTTCTAACATACTGTCATTCCTTGAAATTTTTTAAAAAAGCTTCTTTTCAGAAATATGTACGATGTAAATGATTTTTTAAAAGAGTTCTAAAGCAGTCACAATCGTAGGTGTCAAAAAGCGTTATCTAAGAACACAGTTATGTTCTCTGAAACAGGGAGGAGTGAAGTGATGCAGCATGTTTAACATGTAAATTCACCTGGAGAAGGAAAGGTGCATGAGGTAATCAGAATAATTACTGTTTTATGGCAAAAGAGGCTTCATGTTTTAAGAGAAAGCTTCCTCATTTAAAGGGTGCTCTGTTCATGATTCAGCAAAGTAGTTCAAGAACCTAATGTTGATGAGAAGGAAAACTGGCAAACTTTGAGCAGCTGTGTTGCTGAACTGGGCAGAGGCTCTGGAGGGACATAGAGTTTTGAAGGCTTGAATCTCAAAAGCACTTTGTATATTAAAAAACAAAAACAACCCCCAAAACAAAAAACAAAAACAAACAAAACCCCGAAATAACAAACAAAAACACACACAAAAAAACCCAAGCAAACAAACACACCCAGAAAAAAAACACCAAAATTACTGGGCTTACTAAAAATAAATATAGTTTAAATAATTCATTTCATTTTGTGTGTGGTTGTCTATTCTAATTTAAAGGACTAGTAATAAAATTGTATTTTTTCAACATCTGAGTTATTGCTTCTAAATCAATCTCTGCTGGTAGCCTAAAACATCTATGTTCTTGTATCTTCTCACACTCCTACCTTATACAGCAGCGTGTGATGTATTTGCGTGCCCTGTATAAGTAACTCATCAGTTCCTGCCCCGGTAACAGAAGCAACAGCACAGACCTTGGGGGGGTGCCCCTTGCCATTGGGCAGGGGCAGTGTGTGTGTTTCTAGCACGGCCCAACCATGCTGTGCTAAATCACTGCCCCTGCCCAGCCAATGGTGCCCACACCACAGGACATGGGCTGCCTTGTCCACATCTCCCAGAGAAATCTCCCCAGCCTCTTCCTTCTGCTTATTTCTGGTCCCTTTGGAATTTATGGCCTCACCTGCGTTTAACTTTTCTAAATTCCAAGTTTATCTACAGAAGAAAATAATCTGTCCTGACTGCTCTGTCATTCTCTTCCTTTTCTCCCTGCTTTGATAATAATAATCCAAAATAACTTTGATTAGATACTGTTAGTGTATTGAACAGATTTCATTTAACTAAAGAGGTAGTTAGGATGAATACATGAATTGCTGACCTTTAGCTCATCTGCTTCTTTCCCTCATTATTATCCTAATTATTATCCATTACTAGTTTTATTATACTTTGTACAACCTGAACAAGGGAGATTGGACTAGATGATCTTTCAAGGTCCCTTCCAATCCCTAACATTCTGTGATTCTGAAATCTTTTGAGAAGCCATGCTCCCAACTATGCCATATGCAAGAGAGATTTATTTTTTTCTCTCATCAAAGTGTCCTAGTATTTGTTTAGAACATGTTATACAGTGTGCCACAAGCCTTACAACCAATGGAAACCCCAAAGACATATAGAGGATGTTTGAGCAGGTCATGCTGCAGGTCAATTCACTCACCAGCCACTTCTCATGACTTAGGGAATGCAATAACCTGCAGTTTAATCTATGTAATGTGGCTGTGCTGGTCTCCCCATAACTGACACCCCTTTCTTCCCTGCCCCCTTCAAGTTCCCCCTACACTGATGGTTTGAGATTGTCTGTCTCTAGAGAGATTTTGAAAAATACATATTTTAAAGTACATCAATCATATAAACTGGGCATAAACTGAAGATCTGTGGATTTGATCTGCAATAAAACTTGCTTGAGCTCATGGTGTCACATCAACAGATGGGGCAAGGGGATTGTTTATCTTCTTTTCTGTCTTATTACTTGAAGCTTAAGATGCAGCTGCAGACTAAGTCTAGATTTAGTCCTTTTTGAAAATTCACTGAAGTCAGTAGAAATGAAATATGACAGGAGCTGCTCCTCTAAAGCCAGGTGGAACCAACATAACACTAGTCTAACGACCAGGTACCTGCTCCTCTGGTGCTACCACTTCATCCAGTCCTTGTGCTTACTATCAGAGATAGACTGCAGCAAGGCTGGTCTCCTTTGTGCAAGAGACTCGTAAGCAAAAATAAAAATGTTCCCAGCTGGTGTTCTAGGATCTCTTTTATTGAGTTGTTAATATAAGTATGGGCAGAACAGTAGGATACCCTCATAAATATCAAAGTTATTAATCACAGAGCAAAGGTACTGCTGTCTGTGAATGCAGTAGGTGTTTGTGTTACTTAACCTATTTTACCTCTCTGGTGCATAACTGTGTATATAATATATGGATGCAGTTGTGTACCAGTGCTGCTGTGTTTTTTAATTTTAGATTTATTATTTTTTGTTAGACTTCTGTTTCCATCTGCATAGCACATCACCACTTCGCTAGTTTGGCAACAATCAATTATTTTATTGTGGTTAAAGCACTTAAGATGTAACCACCTGCCTACAACACTTTTCAGAATATGGCTAATGAACATAAGTAATGGTGATCATAAAATTCGAGGGGTCTTGGATTTCTTCATTTTGTTTGTTCTTAATGTTGAATCTGCTACTGGCTATAATATAAATGTAAAATAAGGTCCAATTCTTTAAATACATTAATGTAAGCGAGTGATCTCAAATAACAGAATAACTTATTGAGTTGTTTCAGTTTATAATTACAGAAACTTGCCAGCATCTACTCCTTGCTAGTGTAAATTATAAAGGTTTGTTTGCTTGACATACGGTTTAAAGGTTAGCAGTGTGCGATTTTACTTTTTTTGAAGGTCTTTATGCACAAAGTTACAAACTATATTAATACTGAGTGGGATAGGTTTGTAAGTTGGTTTTTTTTTTCCCCAGCATGTCTTTTGTAGTCACTTGGAACGACTATCTTCTGTGATATTTCTTATTGTAGGGTCTCAAATCGCCCCACAAAGACTAATAAATAGGTGCTTCCACACAATATCCTCAGGAGATAAGCAGTTGTTGGTAGTATCTTTTACCGTCAGTCTAGCTGAAGTACAGAGAGCGAGAGATTGTTTTCTTAAGGAGCGTGCTATGAAGTCAGAATGAAATTGTGGACAGAATCTGGGGTTCTTTTCTGTAAGTACAGGTTGGACTAACATCTTCTTCTGTTCATGGTCCTTCATGGACCAAAGTGCTTAAAACTGCGATGTTTGTGGTTGCATGTATTGTTGTGTTCCGTGAAGTATTTATTTCTCCATATTGCTGAAATACTTTGTGTTCATGCTGCATCTCAGAATTTATCAGGGGTGACCTTTGGGTGATATTATCTTTTATCCTCCTGTCCATAACTTAGTTTTGCTTGGAAATCTAATTTTTCTAAGCCTCCACCTGTATTTTACATACTGACTAAATCTATCAAACCTTTTTTCTAAGAGCATTACTAACCAAAATCTCATAAGAAAAGAATGAAAGACTAATTTTTGTGTTAAAGCAATTTACAGTTAGTGGCTTGTTTTCCTTTGTGTCAAAGCTCCCGTGTTGCCCTCCTAAACTTTGAGTTTTCCAGGCTGATGTTTTCAGCAAAAGATAGATGGTGATTACATTAAGCTTTCCAGACTTAATGTTACCCTGCAGTTGCATGTAATGTTGTGACAGATCCTGGTCACTGAAGGTGCTGCTTTAAAACTACAGAAATAAGTAAATCAATCTGTATGGAAAAGTCTTCAGATGACATCTGGCATATATGTGGATGGGACAGAAACCCTTGCTGACAGGAGAGCATTGCTCTATCAGCCAGGGAGATGTGAGGAGTATGGAACTTGCTTACAAGTTAGTTATTGTTCATTATCATGTCCAGTTACAAAAATATCAGATATACTAGGTACTGTGACATTGCCTTGGGCATTTTTCCTTCAAAGTGCTTAGTTAACAGCAGAGGAAATGTTCATTTGGGTTATCTTGGGATGGACAAAGTTTTCACAGGTTTTGTACTTGTAGTTGAAAGTGTACTGCGAATGAATTTCATGAAACAAGATGGTGAAGTCTATTAGAATAAGATTTACTGCAGCTAAGGATCCCAGGTTGGTGTTTTCCTTTCCCAACTTTGTCAGATCTCTGATGTTTTTCCTTACTTTGTGGTTTCCAAGTCTTGCGTAGTATTTTTAACCTTGATTAGATCTGTCTTGGACTCAAGTTTATGCTTTTAATTTAGTTCTCAGTGCGTTTTGAGTAGTGCACTGTATTTATTACTTGTGCTGTGTGTTTCTAACAGAAGAACATACTAACATTGATTGAAACCTCCAGCAGCTTGTTTTATGTGCTTCACAGGCATTTAGTCCTATATTCACTTTCTACATGGCAATTAAAATCACTTTAGTTCATTACACTAGAATTAACCATGTGTATTGAAAGTGGCTGGGAATTTACCTGGCTCAGGACAGAAGTGCTTGGTAACTTTCAGGTCATCGTACTTGTAGCTTAAAAATTGGGTAAAGAGAGGTCAGAAATCTCTGTGCACATGTTTGAAACACATGGAAGGTCTCCAAATACGAAAAACTGTAAGATTATATATTCCTTAAAATGAAAAATGTATGTTGAAGTATGAACTATTCAGGGAAATATTTAGCAGCAACAAGTTCTTGGCTCACCTCTTAAATTAACTATTCAAAATACATATGTGAAGTAACAGGGTTTGGTGGTTGATTTGTTAAATTGATTTTCCAGCTGCTGAATTCATGAGGAAAAACGTCGATTTTGAAATTACAGTGTATAACTTGGGATCCACAGAAGCACAGATTTAGTTTAGCAGCAGCTGTCAAATGGGGAAAGGGAACTTCTTTTGATGCCATAAGGAGGTAGTAAGTTTCAGCATAGACTGTGTTGTGTTGTATCACAGTACTTTTTTGTTTAGCGATTGTGTGTGGTAGAAGAACATACAAATCTGTTAAGTGTAATATTTGAATGCTGATTGTTTAATGCATATCTTAGTAAAACAAAAACAACAAAAACTCTGTGGGGTTTTTTTTTTTTGGAAGCAACATATGAAATAAGATGAACTTTCTAACTTATTTTACTTTCATGTCTATCTTAAAATTTTAGGAACTTTTATCTTAATTCTTTCAGTTGGCTTTAAGGGTCTATGACTTTGTTGATTTTCTTGGTGTTGGATACCTTATGCTTTGTCCATTCTAGGAAGTGTTTCACGTTGCTGTTCCACATGTCAGAAGGAATAAGGTGTCTTACAGAAAGATTAGCATCGCTTTTAAACTCATTGGTTACAGTTTTGGGAAAGAGTGTCTATCATAGCAGAAAGCTCTGGATACTTGCAAGCACATAGTCCTAAAAAGGCATTTTAGGGTCAGGGCTTTTGCGAAGTGGTAAACACACTGTTCCACTATAAAACCTGATTTTCACTCCTCGCTGTTATACACGCTTTTAAAATTTTCCTCAACCACTATTTACTAGTTATCTGTCTTCCTGTGATTGCATTCTTGGATTCTCACATATCTTGATCTTTACATCAAAGGACCTCTCAAAGTAAAAATTTAGCAATGTGTTAATGAAAAACCAAACCAAACAAAAACCCGGTTCCATAATGTATCATATATCATCGAGTATCTTTCAGTTTCATCACTGATAGCATCTGTCTTTCTGATAACTGGATTAATTCCCTTTTATATCTAAGGTGTATAATGTATTCTGGTATTTTCTGGAAGGTCTCTTCTTCGGATCTACCTCACACCTTATATGACCCCCTTTGCAGCTGTCAGCATCTCACTGGGCAGAGCCAAATAGCAGAACCCTCCACATACCCCTCTCCTATAGAGGAGGGCCCTTAAACATTACTGAAACTGCTGACTTAGTCATTCTCTTTGTGTCTGCCCTCAAAACAGGCTTTATTACAATATTTACAGAAAATACGTTGGAGTTGTGTTCAAAATGATGGTTGTCATTAGTACTAGTGCTTAGTATGCTTCCACCTTGCCCTGTTTTTTGCTTTCATCTCTCCTATATGCTATATGTGTAGTCATAAAAATTAGTTAGCACAGGTAGCGTCCTTTTGTTTGAAATCATGTACAGCACTAGCGTTTGTTCTTACACCAGTGTTTTTGGCTCGGTCATATCAAGGTGCAGGTGGAAGGTTCTGCATTTATCGCACAAAATTGGAGAATACCACCCTTCCTTTTCAAGTGTGAGGGAACAGAATTATTGGAGGATGTCAGGGATATGAGATTCTTTCTATACTTGTCCAGCCCCTCTATATACTTGTCACAAGGCAGTATAAGTGCAAGCTTATATGGCCCCCAGTTGGTACTGCAGAACCAGTGCCCTGTGTGAAATCCAGCCTTGAAGTTGAGAAGCCTCATTAACATCTGGTCAGGGGGCTGGTGTCTGAGCCAGTGCATTGTCAGAAAAAACAAATGGTTTTGTTACCCAGTCCCTGTGACTACTTGAGTCTTCGTATCTAATTTCATCTCATTAAATTGCTATTTCTGTTTCCCTTATTTTCAGCTGATTGCAGAAATAATATTTTTCATACTACGACGGAGTTATCAGACATCTTTTGAAATGCTAGGCCTTAGTTGTTGCCAGTTTTTATTCATGTTTAGTTTCTTTGTCTTTCTTATTTACTATTCATTGATTGGAAAAAAAGGATACTCCAGTGTCTGTCTTTTATTTGTTGCCATTTTTGATGTGTTACATAGGTAAATTAATTTGACTAGCTCATGATGAGTTTTTGTTTGTAAGATTCTGAACAAAGAATTTTAGTGATAGTGTTAGAACTTGAGACGGTGAAAAGTCTTAACATAAAACTCAGGAGTAAATTTGACAAATGAATGGAAACAATGAAGAATAAAAAGAGATGCATTTTTTTTTGGTGATAGTTTGTTCGGTTGGTTTTTTTTAAGACTTTTAGAATATTTTGACATTGCTGCTTCCTATATTCAGATGCTATGTTTGGAATTATTCAGTAAGGTAATAAATTAATCTTTCAAGTGAACTTAAAATAAGAGAACTGTTAAAAAGTCTTAATCTTCCTGAAAACTGTTTCTAATGCTTTATAGAAATGGCAGAGCTTACAAGATGGGGTTGGGGTGAGAAGAAATATAATTCTATTTAAACTGCAGTCTTGAAAATTCATTTATCCATGAGAAGTATATTTTAAGAACTTGATTTTATTATGGCCATTGACTTCTTGACTTAAAGTTTAAATTTCTAGCTAGTCTTGGCCCAAAGGATCTGCATATTTACTAGGGGAAAACACATTTTTAATTATACTTCTTTCTCCTAACCAGGTGTGAGGATATTAGTTTGTTTTCATGCAAGTACTCTGTTGCAGCAAAAAGAATGCTGAATGTGTGATGTTACATGTATTACTGGAATAAACACTTCTTTATTCTTCTCATTTTCCTGCCAATTTTTTTTTGGTAGGATTTCCTTTTATTTGCAGAGTGACATCATGTTGCTTCATACAGGAAAGAGAGAAAAGAGACTTCAACTGTTTTGACAAAAACATTGAGTATTTCGCCTTTTTTTAATCCAAAATAAGAACAATTACACCTATTGTGAGCCTTTTACTTAACTTCAGTGTCTCTAACCACCTGAAATGACACTGCTGGAGGTGTTTCAAAAATGCGTCGTGAAGATACTCCATTTACAGTACTAGAAGGTTTTTATTTCCTTCCCAAGAAAACCTGAACTTCATTTAACTAATTATTTAGAATGGGGGATTAGAGCCCCTCTTCTCCCTTCTGCAAAATCAGTGGCCAGGAATATTTAGTTCTGGAGAAACCTTACGAAAGGATCAGGAAAATATTTTTCTGGCAGGTTCCCTACTCTGTGAGTTGGCTGTCACGGTCCATTCAGTGATGTACTCATGATGGTTCTTTTACCTTGATCTCGAAGCACAAAATTAAGGCAACCAAAATGCCAAGGGGTTATAATTCAATCAAATAGTGTTACTTTATTATTTTGCCTGTAAAGCAGCATGCGATATAGAGAGATGGAGGAAAAAGGAAAGGTAAAAGAAAAGGGGGAAAGAGGGTTGGTTACCACCAAACGAGTCCCAAAGATGTCCCTCTGGTCTCAGGTCCCATGAGAAGAGTCCTGCTGGTCCTCTGTCGTGATCCAGGATCCTTTGGTGGGGAGATCTCCATGATGTCCAGTTAGGGGTCGTATTTTATGCTGCTTCAACCTCCCTCACTCCCATTGATTGAGGCCACTCTCCGCCTTTGTTGTGCAATCCAGGCTTAACTGTGCAGGCCCAAAAAGTCTTCGCTTTGTTTACCAGAACCCGCCTGTGCCACCATTTTCAGGGGTCTCTTACCGGTCCATTGGGTGACCTCAAGACCCTTGGCGAGCCTCTGCGCATGCTCTTCTTTGTAGGCCTTTGTTACACGGAGGAGGTTGGGGGGCAAGTCTGGGTCAGGCAACAGGTGAAAATCCATCTTCTGGACAGCAGTTATTGTCCCCAGGTCGGAAAGACCTTTGTAACGCAATTCCTTTTAGGAGGTGGGGGGCGAGTTCGGCTGAGGCAGCAGTGAAATCCACCTTCAGCTATTGTTTCCCGCAGCACCCAGGTCGGAGAGACCTGTGCAACACAATTCTTTTCTTCAGGCCTCTCCCCAAGTCATTGTCCAACTCCTTCTACCAGAGCGTTCTGTTCTCCGAGTCTCTGATGGGGATGTTTAGGCAAAACTGTTCTTGAGACCGACTCTTACACTGGCACATTTCCAATAAAGTTTATTTTATACCATTTGGCAGCCTGATGTCCAATTCTGTGGCTTCAGAGCCAAAATGCTTTACTATGCAACGGGTATATTTTCAAAGCGCTCTGTCTAAAAAAGGAAAAATACCTACAATTCCCAACTGTAGAATACCTTTATCATCAGCTAAAAATGAGAAGGAAAGGGATGGCTTGTCTATTTCTCAGCTATTAAAGCAAATACATAACTTTTAGAAATAGCAAGAGACTAGAGGAGGAAAGAAACAACTAAAAAAAACCAAACCCACGCAACAGGAAGACACAAATATTGTGATGGTTCTAAAGAAATATCCCGCAGAGAAAAGCCAGCAGTATCCCCCCGCTTTTCATTCCTTTTTTTTTTTTTTTAATGTTAAATGATCTTTATGTTAGATTCTCCTGCTACTTGTCCATGCTGTGTGACAAAACCACTCCAGCCAAACATATTGAAGTGCTCTCAGAAATGGGCAGCAAGGCTCTTCCAAGGTGTGAAGCAGGTGGTGCTGGAGGAGTTTGTGCAGCTGCATAGCACATTGGGGACTGCTGTGCAATCCGGTAGAGCTGGGCAGGCAAGGATGTGTCACTAACTACATATGCGATGTGTGCTTCATCTTTAAACTCATGGGGAACCCTTAACCTCCTGATGAACCCAATTAAAATGAAGGATTTATTCTGCACCATAAAATAAAGGCCTTTCCCTTAAAATAAACAACACTTGACCATACAGAAAGTTGGATATTGGGTGGTTAGAATTGCATATACAAATTTTGAGCACATATCTGGGCTTCACACTTAAGAACAGTTTATGATGCCCGTCTTAATTTTAAGAGGCACTTGTGATAAATATCTACCGGAATGAAATTTAGAGACATCTCTGCCAAAATGAGATTGTTTACTACAATGTAGGGAACAAATTTCATGATCATAACAGCACAAAGCAGACAGAGGAAATATTTCATTGCTGTCATTAGTCATACTTAGTTTTTAATAGTATGGAGGCTGTTTTATGTTTTATATAGGCCCCCTGCTGAAGATGACTTTATTTCTTCAGCCAGCTTCTGCCTATTCCCGTTCCCTAGAGGTCTTCCATTAAAGGAAATCTGTTGATCATCACCAGATACATTCACGTGCTTTCCATCTTGAGGAGAAGCTGCTCCATTCCTCTGTGTGTTGGTGCATAATAGGTATTCCTTTTTTTTTTTCATTATTTTTCATCTGTCGGCCCCCCTTCCCCCTCATGCCACCCTAGCCCACACACCCAGAAGTGACTTTTTTGCTTTATTGCAATGACTGAATGTTCTGGAGATTCTTTCTTTTCCGGGGGTTTGCTGCATATTTGACCAAAAGATAACTACTTCCAGTAAATACATTTTTTTTTTTTCCTTTTATCAGAGAAGTAAACTACTGAATTTTAACTGAAAAGGTTTTGCTTAATTAATCCTCATCCATTGTATTGAACCATTAATCAAGTTAGTATTTCATCACTTTTTCTGGATAAATATTTGGTTGAAATCACTTTATAATTGCTCTCTTTTATAACTGATCTCTTTCTGGAGATTTTTAGAACACTTTCCAACCTGTTTTGCATTTTTTATTTTAGTTTAGCTCATATAGTACAACACGTACATTTGTGTGGTTAAATATACAACACATTTGAAAGAGACAATCATCGAAAACAACCTCACTTTAATTTGTATTGTTTGATGTTTCCTGAGCAAGTAGGTGTACTGTACTGTTATTGTTCGTAGGAGTAACTCACTGCTTTGCTCTTTCTTTCTTCCCTGTTTCTCAAAGGATTCCATATTGAGGCAAGATAACGATCATATATGAGCATATATTTAACTGAACTATATTCCAGTTTGAAGTTCAAATGCAAAGAAATGGGCAGTCTTAAAGGTTTTTGCGATATATGAATAGCAATCTGTATGTATCCGTAACTCAGCCTAAGATTTATTTTTTTTTAAAGCAGTTGCATGTGCAGACAGAAAACTCCGGCAAACCAGGGTGCCTAGCATGGCTAAAACAAATCATTTTTGTTTCAGTCATGCAAAATCACATTTTTTCCCTGTGGGAAGAGATATGCTATGAGTCTACAAATCAGATGATCACAGATTGAGGACACACTCATTGTTTCTACTACTTCAGATTATTTCCAAAATAATCTATAGATCTCAGCTGGAAGAGGTGGTCTGATTTCCTTTTGGTCTTTCAAATGATGATGTTTGGGAATTGATTTGTCCACACAATCTGTGCATTTGACCTGTTTTTTGTCTTTCAGAAAACCTCAGTAGTCATAAACTGAAACAAATGGTTTTCTTGCCTGTTGTGTAAGAAGAAAGCTTTCAGTCTTTTAAGAAATTTCTTCTGTTTTTATGGAAAGGTAACACGTGCATGATGCTCCTCCTCATTCAGATGCAGCACATGACTCTTCATCTGTGATTCACGCATTGATCTCCCAAGTGCCTTTCCCCTCAGGCTTCGTTCTCACTGCGTTTAACATACCTTAGTTTGGTGTCAGAATTCTGCTTTAATAACAGTGACAAGGTAATTTTTTCTGTGTGAACATTCCTTTTTATTGTGTACCTTGAACTGATCGAGTGTGGTGGGGGAAGGGCAGGGGTTTGATTTAGTTTTGTCTTGCTCAAAAGAGCAGTGAAGCCTTCCCTGCTTCTTCCCTCCGGGGTCGCTCTCTCTAGGGTTGTATCACTGCTCTAGACAGTTGTTACAGACATTAATAAACCCCTCCCTGCACTTTATTAATTAGAGCATAGAGGAGATCAAAGTTAAAGATGGAGGGAATGCTTTCAGTGGCAAACCACAGTATTATTAATTTAAGTACTGAAGGGTAGAACAGCCTGTTCTCAACCTAAAAAGCATCGGTCAGACCTCAACTGCTGTTTTCCATCTCTCTAACTTTTCTTTCTGTGACATCTGGGCAGGGGAAGCAACAGGAGAAGCCAACAGCTTCAGCTGAGCAACTAGAACACATCCTTATATTTATTTGCTAATGTGTGGGGGGTTATTTTTATCTTAAGATCATCTCCTGGCTGAAAATATTGGGGTAAGGACTATAAGGGCTTGTAGGTGTTGCTTGCAGCTAGGACAGCGGGGAGTCCCACCCTGAGAGCTGCTATTAAATGATGCTAGTACTAGATTTTTTTTTTCTATTCCATTCCATGTATTTTACATAAATTATAAAAAATGGTAGCATTTTAGGTTTTTTTGCTGTTTTATTACTTCATTTTTTAACAATTCCACATTTTGAGTGAAGAATTTCCTTTGACTTGTATCTTTTTCTCTTGTACTTAAAAATGGGAAATTATAATAAGGCACTGCAGGATCTGAGTTAAGATGTAATAATTTACATGTATGTTAATGATAGTGATCAGTATAGTTCCTAGCAACACAGCAGGCGTGACTTATTACACAATATTGTATTTGCTTATTGCCTAAGTGGAAGGCAAAGCAGTTCTAACTGATTACATGTTACCGGGCTCAGTTGTAATAGTCGATTTCCCTGTCGTTCCTCTTGTGTTTTGCAGGAAAATACCATGATAGCATTATGAATCAATTACTAAGTAGTCATTAGGAGGAAATGCATATTGAATATATTAATCACTTCCACAATAAATTATATGACTGCACAATAAAAGCACGAGTATGCTATTTGCAAATAGCTTACCATAAGTCTCATTTTTTTTGTTCCTGTATTATTCAATTAAATCCATAAACAGAAGAGCAAGGCATTGAGGAAACACCTTATAGGAGCTCAGGCACAACAAAACCATGGGGCTAAAAAATCCCAGCAGCCTAGCAACTGGAAGAAAGTGCAGACTGAAGCACGGATGTGTCCCAGTGCTCAGGGATTCTCAGATCTGTGCGTGGTCACCTCTACAGCTCATCTAAGGGGATCATGGCTGAACTGGTGTGGGCTGGGCCCTATGGGGTGGGTTGGTGGCTGTGCAGAGCTGGGTGCCACAGGGGCTCGCACCTGGGGAACCCACAGCCTTGTGGGACAACCCCCAGGCTGAGAGATGCTTCAAAGCAGGGATGGGCATTGACTGGTCTGCCCTGGAGCATGGAGCTGCAGCACAGTCAATATCTGTGCTGTATCCATTTAAAAGACTGTTGGTTCAAACTTTGCCTGTGCCACCTCTCCACCTTACTAAGGCAGATCCTGCAAGGGAAATTAGAGCTTTGTTCTTTTTTAAACTTAACTCAATTTTACATCTTCTGAAGCAGTATCAATGTGACCAGTGAAAGTGTTTTTCCTCAGAAAATGTATCTTAACTTTGACATGCTACTTTTCCACTTTATTGCCCAGTATGTGTTCAAAAAGACCTCTATTTGTATTGTCTTTTGCATATTAGTAGCTAAAAATTTTGAGAAACAAATTGGGAAATACCAAAAACTTATCCTCTTTAAGAATGCTATACATTCAGGGTGTGCATTTAATCAAGATGTGTGATATATTTGACCATTATAGAGTTGGAGAGATAAAGCTATTAATAACTTTCACATTTGAAACTACACAAAAGAAACAAAAGCCTGTAAATGATATTTTGCAAAAACTTATCCAATTGGCAAAGAATGTGGGGAAGTAATTGCTTGGGAAATGTCATACAGCGCGACACTAATACACACTTATATATTACTGTATATAATATCAAAGTAATAATTTCACAGCCTGATGTCCATGGCATTTCAAAGTCCTCGAATAAATTCCTTTAATATTTAAAATCAGTAATACCTTTTTCATATTCTTCTTGGTATTCCTCCCTCTCAGAATAAAGGGAAGATGAACTATTTTTTTTAGTTGAACAGTTTTTTGGTTGTCTCTGACAGTAAGCTTGATAATAAGTTGTAAAAATTACACAGAAGCATAACATGTGTCTTACAAAGTGCATGATTGAATGCATATCTCATTTTGGGGTAGGTAGGCATGTATCAGGCTGTGGANAAAAAAAAAAAAAAAGGCAGCCTGGAGAATGTAACACTTACTACGTACCTCTGATTGTCTCTTCAGGAACTGCAGAATATTATCTCCTAATATTTCTCAGTCATTCCTGGAGCAGAGACAGCCATTTAATCTGAATTAGGCCAGAGAGTCCGTGTGCCAGCGGAGCAGCTGTGGTGTGACGCATCTGCTGCTGCTGTGGCTTGCCGTCATCATGGTGGAACCCAGACCAAAGCCCAGGCTGGCCCCAGTGTTGTCTTCTTCAAGTCTTGTGGTGCCAACCTGCACATTGAGGTGGGGTAGGTGGTTCTCTGTTACTCCCAGAAAACACACGTGCAATACAACAGGGTTGGGACTTGTCTGGATCCTTCCATATCTATAGAAATAAACATTTCGGGAGGGTGTAGCATCTTTCAGTGGACCTTAAGGACCTTTGCTGACAGTGGCAGCACTGACTGCCTTTGCACCGCTGCCAGGAAAAGCAGGTTGCAAAAGCCTCCGTGGGAGCACCTGAGGTCCGGCTGCCCTCATCCAAAGGGGTTATCTTGAGTCTGTGGAAGCTGGATGGGCCAAAGCACTCGAGCCTGAATAAAAGGCTTATCACCTGACATAAATCCATTCCTGTATTTTTCTTATATGGCTTTTAGATTTGTAGCAGGTGTGCCAGATACTACTGAAATCAGTGGGAAAAACGATTCAAGCTATGCTTAAGTATAAACCTTCCTAATAAAATCCGATATTGACATGCATGTGAACAGAATAGTTCACCATCATCAAGGCCTTTCTGTTAAATGTGCATTTTATTTAAAGTATATTTTAAAAATACAGAATTTAAAATATGGTGTTGAATGGTGGTTTGCAGTTTTTCTTATAGTATTACTTAAAGTAGAGACACAAACTTCCAAGTGCCTATGGATGTATGAAAAACATTACCTCACTCATATATAAGAATTGACATGATATTTTTTTAAAACTGCAGGACTTTAGAAGCTCCTTTGAAATTAAATGGCTTATGTAGGGTGCCATAAACATGAAACTGCTATACGTGACACCTCTCAACTTTCAGCAATAAGCAATGAAGAACTGTGAGAACAGAGGAACAGAGGAAATGTGCTGACTAAAGCTTCTTTATGTGCAGAACATTTTGTTTAAGAGACTGACTGTTAGGGCTGTCCACCCTTGCACCATTCACAGTATTTTCTCATGTGCATCATTTCTATGTGCTTTTTCACTGCAGTTAACGCTTTTCTAGGAGACCTGTCCTTGACATACAGGTGACTTATGAATCCTTCTAGGCAATGAATGTATGTGATGAGAGGGATTCCTGGATCTTATAGTCTGGACCCTCTCATGACTGACAATTAGATGCTATCATACTGAAAATGTTTCATGTGGGAGGATTCACAAAACTCATTTTCGATGCTCCGCTTTGCCAGTGCACACACGTACATCAGGGCCGCATACCACGTGCAAATGCGCCCAAATATATCTCTGTCTAAGAAAATAATATTTTCCACTACTTCAGGAAAAATGAAAAGCTCTTCTTGAAAGCCAAACTATATGTGAAGCAAGGAGAAAAAAGTCTTAGTACTCAAAAATTAAATTCTTAGAAGTGCATTTCCTGATACGTGAAATATGGTACAAATCCTATAACTATCAATACATTAGCGCAAATAACCATGCTACTGCCTCCTTTGAAAGCTGCATAAATGCAGCAGCATTTTGGATATCTGTGGATTTATCATTAACTTCAGTTTTTGATGGTTGAAGCATAATAGGATTTTCTTACAAAACACCAAATGGATAAGACGACACAAAAACCATGTCTATATATTTTTTTAATCCAAGCAGTCATGCATTATTCAAGGTGAAAACTTATTGTATTAATGTAGAAAGCACAAAGCACAGCTAATACTCTTTTTCTCTTGCAAGGGAGGGAATAACATTGTAACATGTTTAACTGATGCTACTTTGTAAACTGTATGACCTATATATCTCAGTAATTTGGTTTGTTCTCACTAATGAACACTGTGAATAAATGAAGGAGAACAGGCAACATTTTCAGAGCTGCTTAAAAGAAAAAAAACAATACACCAAACATGCCTAACAAAGGAGCTGCACATGGTTCTTGCTGGAATCGTTCACCTAGATTGCCAAGAAAGGGAGTCTATGTCTATGTTCTCAGAAACGGTCACAGGAAAGGGTGGTCTTTTCAGCTGGGATAAAGTTAGCAGACAATAGGAATGCTAACATCTCAGGCCCTGGAAAATCAAGTTAAGCGTTTCCAAGCGTAATTGAATGTTGCTTTAAGTATTCTTTCTATGTTAAAGAAATTTTGTTAAACAATAGCCCAATATTCTGATCTACTGTTGGTGATTTTTTTTTTAAATATTCTATTTTGTTTGCTAATTAGGCTTTTCAAATGTTTCTTTATATTATAGTAATGGCAATTATTTATATAATTGAGTTATTGTTTTCCAGTGTTTGGGGATTTCTTTGAGAAAGGAAAAGAACAGATATTTTCACAGATAATACTGCAGAAACAACCTGGTGTGAATTTGAATTCCATTCCCAGACCATATCTAAGGAAAGCCAAGAAGAGTTAATTTAGTATGCCTGTGGAAATGATAGAATACGTAAGTGTACAGGAACCGTATCTGAAGTATAAACAAATGGCCACTATAAAATTGACTGCACAGGAGGGAGTCCTTAAAGTTGTGAGTAAAACTTTTTAGCTTAGATGGGAGTAAAAAGAACTAAGATGTATCATACAGTGATGGGGAGCGCTGAAAGGGTAACATGCTGTGAAAGGTGTATTGCAGACAAATATAGCGATATTTGCTATATATACACTGTATGTTGCTATTGAATACATACAATGCTTTTCGGCAACCTTCAAGAGAGGCATTTGAAGTGCGTGCATATGGAATAACCCAAGATGCAGAATATTTGAAATGGCTATACTAAAGTCTGAAACATGGAGGTAGGTGGATGCCCTAATCAAAAAAAAAAAATGTACTCATAAGCTGCTGGTTTACGAACACTAGGAAGTGAACTGTGTGTCTTATTATCTAATAATGTCTTATTTTTAAATGAATGGTAAATGTGTTATGATAACTGGAGGAGGTTGTTGGAAAATGTACAATGACAGTGGTAGGTTTCAGACAGAGACTGGGGTGGAAAATTCACTAGGCAGGGCTGTGCAGGCTATAACAATTGCTAATAGCTGTGCCTTTTTGGCAAAAAAAAACCCAAAACAGATAATAAATTCATCTAATGCATTTGTTAAAATTTTGCTGCATGAAACTGGGGATTCTATCTCTTGGAAAACTGAGCTCTTAAGGATATTCTGATGCTTTATTACTTTGCCACATATTTTTCTTGCTAGTGCTTACAGGTGGCAGAAGGTGCATGAGCCCCAAGGTGCTGCCTGGGACACACCACGCTCAGAAGCTGGTGGCAACAGCATCTGTGCTCCAGCTCCTGGGTGGAAGTTGTTCCTCTGCCTTTGGCCAAGGGTGGGGTGTATCTCGTCCATTATTTAGCAAATAAATTCTTTAAGTTTGCTTCAGAAGATGGCTACATTCTCTTGGGGAGAGGAGGGATGAAAAGGATGTATTCTTGTTTTAAATAACAGCAAAACTGAAACACCTGTGGAAATGGGACCTTGGAGGATTTTTAAAAGAGAAAGAAAGAAAAAAAAGACTATTTTAAACTAGCAAAATAATATAAATGGATCTATGAATGCATGCTTACATGTTTCAGACCAGTATCCTAGTCCACAAAAAATGGGAATAGCATTCAGTTCAGGAACCTTGAAGAAAAAAAATCATTGACAAAAATCCCTTGAACTCAACTATTTTACAGGAAAAAAATATTAATTTGACTTATTTTTATACGTTAAAAGAATACAAGAACACATTGTTGTACAACTGTGGAAATAACTTCAAGATTTTTTGCTTTATTTGGACTGCCTGGTCAATGTTAACTTCCCCAAGAAACAAAGGGTAAGGGGCACTGAGTTGCCTGAATTTTGCATCCATATTGAGATGATAAGGGTGGAACCTTGAGTCTCTTGGAGTAGAGAGCAGAAGTTCAAGCAAGTGGAATTCAGCCTAGTGATTCTCTATGGAATCCTGTGCAAGACCTACTCCACTGAAGTACAGACCAGAAGAGAACATTTAAAAAAGACAGCTGGGCAGTAACAGGAAATTTGTAAAGAACTTTTAAGGACGTTAATGATAATGAATGTCTAAACCTAGTTTTCAGAATTTGTTTCATGTTTTATTATATCGCTGAAGCCATAAAAGTGGTGGTGAATATTTCTATAGATTAAAGACATCACAGATAATTATTTCATGTTAATTCCACAAAAAAACAAACAAACAAACAAAACCAAAAAAGCTCCATCTAATAAGTTTGTTCTATGTCTGATTGTTTTGATTCTGACTGCTTTTGATACTGATCACATTGTTAATTTGGTTGTATCTGTTATCTTTTTTTTTCCCTACAGTTGCACACTAAGATTAATTAACAAAAACAATAGGAGGGTATGGGAAACACCAGAGCTTAGCCGTTTTTGTGTTTTTCTCATTTTTCAAGGAATTTTCGATGATTTTTGACGACAGTAGAGTGCTTGACTGTGCAGTAAATAATAATTGATGTAATGTGCCTGTCAGTTATTACTACTCAATATTAACTACGAAGAATATTATCTGCTGAAACATCTCTTCTGCGGATACAGTATAAGAAGCTCAGAATTTATATGACTAAATTATATGTGTTTCAAATTTGTGCACACATCATTTGTGTATATGTACTGAAAAGTACTAGGGAGGCCAAGTTTTACATCTTGTTCAAGGTCAAAATAATTTGAAAAAAAAAGATGAAAAAATAAAATGAAAGATTTCAGAGTCTTTTATCTTAGCTGTCATTTCAGGAAGTCCTTCTGCAGTATGTACAAAAAAAAAGTCAAAAAAGCAAAATACAGTGCAAAAATGAGTTGTGCCATGAGTGGTAAGTGGAATCAGAGTACGTAGTGTGGAGGAAAAAAAAAACAAAACACTTTGATACGCCTCAGTTCACATTAATAATTGACAAAGAGTGCATAAATTGATTTTAAGTCTTCTTTTTTGACTTTGATGTATAATTCATGGTTTAAAAAATACAAAATGCCAAAGAAAACTTGTTTTTTTGAAGGATCTTTGCAATATCTCTTGAATGGTTTATGTCTGGAGACTGGATTTATTGTTATGATTAGAGGTATGAACAGCTGCCCAATTTAGAGCTCAAGTATAAGGAAAATTAATGGGATAATCAGGAAAATCTGAAGCGTCCTCTTTTGTTTTTACACTTCCTTTTTCGAAACAGGAATCAAAATTATGGAAAATATCTATGCTGTAAAATGACCTATAACTGTTTTATCATGTGAAATCACATGATTTAATTTCTTTCTATATAATAGTCAAAATATGCTGGTCTGTAAAAACTTGACAGAACCTGGCATGAGACCATTGTCATTTTGAGAGGTGGATATAACAATGCTTATTTACAGCTATTTTGTTCTATTTTGCTATAGATGTTAGATTTTTCTTCTCTTTATGATGCACTTGGCTCAGTGAAAGCAAAGTTCTAAACGCTTCAATAAACCTGTTTTTTGTTTTCTACAACTGATTATATCGGACACAGTCCCAAATCAGTTGTTGTAATGTTCTGGCTGTCAAGCAACAGATAGAAAGTGTGATAAGTTTGCTTCAATGCTTTTTCCAGACAGTATATCCTCATTTAGTATGTTTTTCCTCTCATTTTAAGAAGGTGCAAATGTGCGGCTCCATTGAAGAAAATAATCTAGGAGGAAGGAGAAATAACAGGCAGCGGATATCTGTGCTACCTTGCTGTATGTGCTTAGCTGATGTTAAGTCATGCACACAATAGCCCTCTGAGGTGCAGTGCTGGAGGTGTTATCTCCACTTACAGGATTTCTTATTTGACCACCAGCACTGCCTTTACTAGCATCTGAGAGGAGAGATTNAAAAAAAAAAAAAAAAAAAAAAGCTGAAAAACCTATTCAAGATGTTGCATCTGTATGAGTGCCACTAAAACTCCTCCCCAATTAGATTTTTGTGAAATTTTACTAATAGAGGCTGACATCTATGTTTTTTCAGGCTTTTTCTCAGGAAGGACATGACCTGTGTGGTGGTATTGTTATGACTGGTTGATGAGCTTACACAGCAAATTGCTTAGCACCTGTGGAAATACTGAACTTTTTGCCATTGTGATATTTTACGGTCACGTCAGATACCCATCAGACAAATGCGCTGTTAATTACTAGTGGAAATACCCAAGGCTCCTTTTGGTTTTCTAGTACCAGTAGCATTTTCAGACCAAGCCCACTCCTGCTTGTTAACCTGGCATTTGGTTGCAGCCGTCTCAGCTTGTGGTTCAGCCGCCTGCCCAAGCTGTCCCAGCTGGGGCAGCCCCAGAAGGGCTCCCTCTTGGTAGCACTCCAGGGACACCTGTGTTTTGGACAGGAGCTAAAGCTGGAGTGCATAGCTGGCAGAAAATGAACAGAGTTTTGGGGTCAGGATTTTGGATGTTGTGGGTTACTTGCAGTCCACTCAAGTACCTGCCTCTGGCACATTTTTCATTTCCCTGTCTCACAACAACTCAATGAGGAGGGAAGTATAATCTCAATTTCAAAAGTTGCTTCTTTATTGCACAGGAAATATGGTGCCATTTAGGGACAGAAATACCCTTTTCTATCCTACTTATGGACCTGGGCAATTATTATGTTCCCTGCTTATGCCGGCTTTTCTAGTGCCTTCAGTGGTACTAAAGAGCAAAGCAAAAGGGGAGGGGTGGCACCGGTCTTACTTGATATGCTTTGGAAGTAGCATCTCTACTATGAACTAGAAAGAGACAAATTCAAACTGCTTTCAATAGCTTTGCTGTAATGAAACACTCATAGAAACACCTAAGAAAGTATTGTGTGTTTCCTGTGCATATGGTTGCAGGAAACCACTGCTGCACAGAGCACTCTATAGGATAACAATGTATTGCAGCCTGAACAGTTGTAGCAGAGACCTTGAAAGCACAGACATAAGAAAGTATTGATCCATTTGAATGAAACCCAGAGAGGAAGAGGTTTTAGAGAATTGCAAAACCAATACACAAGGCTTAATTGCACTGATGAAGCCATTAGTGTGCTGTCTTGAAAGTATATGTCTTGAAAAGTGGTGAGAATAACAGGAATCTCTTATTGGAGGGAATTATACATCTTAATTGATGATAAGGAAAAACTAGACCCTTCCATTAAGTCATCTGCCAATGACTGCTTGGAGCCATGTGACTTAAATGTGTATAGCCCTATATATCAACCTCTGAAAACTGTTCATAAATAATAGCACAGATTAAATTTTCTCTCAGTTCTATTTTTAAGCCCATAACAACAAAAAAACTGTGCTTGTCCTGTATCCTATGCTGTACAGGTGCATGCATGGGAATTGTCTGCCGTCATTGAAAGCAACAGTACTCTAGTATCTGGTCTAAGGTTTTGCTGATTGTATTAAAATGGTCTGGTATCTCACTGCTAAACCTGGATGCAACATCTCATTGGAGTAGAGTGTATTTATGTATCATCAGAAAGCTCCTTTGTGTATTAATTATTTCACAGTTTCTTTTGTGAATATTTCTTCTGTCTGAATAACCTGCCAGGGGTATACTCATGATGAATATCCATTTTCCCCGAATGAGACTACTAGCAATAATATAAAGGTTTTACTGTAATTAGTTCTTTTTTTCAGATCTGTGTGTACTCTTTTGATTATGTTTCTTATTACATTTTGGTACAGGTAATTAATACCACGTCCTGTAACATGATTTCCTATAAAACCAGAAAGTATGCATTCCTTTTATTTAAGACTGCAGCATACCACAGTAATTGAATTTTATAGACAGGAGGCTTAAAAGAAGTGCTGTTTCTTGATGGTAAAAGAGTGTTGTTTTCCCAGTTTCAAGGTGTGAGTTGCTTGCCAGGAATATACTTTTGTCAGGCTGTAAGCTTAAGTGTACCATGGAGAATCTCAGCTCAAGTGTCAGTGGAGGTGACAGAGATTGGTGGGACGCGAACTTAGTATCTTTTTCCTCTTCCCTCCTCATGCACTGCTGGAAACCAGCTTCCAGCGTGGGTGACTTCAGTCTTTCAGCAAACCAACCTCCATGTTTCTTGCTCTTGGGTGGTTTTTCCCAGCAGTCAGAGCTCTGGTATGTTTTTTCTCTAGACACAAGCAGATTCTTCGTCTTTCTGTAGGCATGCTTGACCCATGCGCTATTTAGATGTTCGTTTCCTCCAGGTTTTTCACCTCTGTAATTCCTTTCTCTTTGGGACTGATGTATGGTAGAATCTAGTCTGGGGAGTGAGCATCTTCATAAGTAGAGCATTACAACTGTAACATATTATAAAAAAACCTTTTGGCTGCAGAATGTCCCAGGGATCAGAGTAAAAGATGGTATAGTCATTTGCCTTGCACAACAAACTTAAAATCTATTAACTATACTTGGCTTTTCAGCTAAGTTAATTTCAGCTTGTGGCTTGACCTTTGATTTTTCTTGGTTGGCTGGTTGGTTGGTTTGTTTGTTTGTTTCCCTTGCTTTTTAGCAATTCTTTACAAATATAGTAGATCAGTTTTCTTATACATTTTGTATTTGCTTTTCTGTGTTCCTGGTACTAAAAAAAAAATCACAATTAGCATTTAATATCTGAAATTTAGACTGACTCTCAATTTGGCATCCACTGATACATTCATGCCCTGGATTCCAATAAGAAACAATTATGTACAATGTGTATTCTCTCAATATCTAATTTCCTTTATTTCTATATTTTTAATGGACTGATAACAATGCAAAATAACTGATTTGATATCTAGATGATGACAACAATTTCTACCATATCAGACACAACGCTGACAAAAGCTCAGCCTTCAGAAAGCTATTAAACAGAATTCAATATTTGTCATGCCCTTAGTTCAGCTGTGGAATGGGAGAAAACAGGTATTTGTGCAGAGTGAAAGGAACTGCAGAGTTGTCAACTGCAAACAAAATTCACAGTATATTGAAACATTACAAAATCTTTCCGTTCCCAAAGTGCTCATGGTTAACAGCTATATTACATAACTCTAATCTGAGCCACTTTAGAAAGCAAAAAGTCTCTTTTTTCGGCATTAAGCTATCTACAGTACTGAGGCTGACATTTTGAAAAGTAAATGGTAAGTCTGAGTGTCTGAGAAGTCACTTTAAGATGTCTTAAAAAGACTTTAAGAAGTTAAGCACCTGTCATCTGAAAAGTAGGTCTTTTTGAGGCCTCTAGCTTCAACATCCAAAATCATTAGCTATTTCTGAAAATTTTGCTGACATAATACCTGCATTGGTTTTTTGCAAGGTGTCCCATGCTTTAAGCTGTTCACAGGCCAAGTAAGACAATAGGTCTATGTGGAACAGATACATGATAGAAGGCAAAATGGCACTACAGAGTGTGAATGAATTGCGTGAATGGAAGTTACAGATAAACGGGCAAAGTCAATGTTAATAAGTAGCCAAGATCAGAATACTAATCAGTGAAGAGTTTTAAAGTAACTCAGAGATGAAGCAGCTCAGATAAATTACCAATTGTGTAAAGCTTCTCATGTAAAACTTTAGTACCTCTTTCTGATGCCAGGACTCCAGGGGAGAGCTGGGAACCAATGCCAGTTAAGACTAAAGACTGTGTGGGACAAAAGAGGAGAAACTGTGGCAAACAGTGAATGGGGCAACGGGAGGCTAAATATGATACACCAGGGAAGAGTCTTTTTAAAGCGAGTTCATGTTTGGCAAACCTGATTTCATCTATGCCAACAGCATCCTGCATGTATCAAGAATAGTGTGGCCAACAGGGATTGTCCCACTGTACTTGGTGCTGACGAGGCCACACCTCGAATCGTGTGTTCAGTTTTGGGCCCCTCACTACAAGGAAGACGTTGAGGTGCTGGAGAGAGTTCAGAGGAGGGTGATGAAACTGTTGAGGGGTCTGGAGCACAAGTCTGATGAGGAGTGGCTGAGGGAACTGGGGCTGTTCAGCCTGGAGAAAAGGAGGCTGAGGGGAGACCTTATCGCTGTCTACAGCTGCCTGAAAGGAGGTTGTAAGATGGAGGGTGTTGGTCTCTTCTCCCAAGTAGCAAGTGATAGGACAAGAGGAAATGGCCTCAAGTTGCACCAGGGAAGGTACAGATTGGATATTGGGAAAAATTTCTTCAGGGGAAGGGTTGTGAAGCCCTGGAACAGGCTGCCCAGGGAAGTGGTGGAGTAACCGTCCCTGGAGGTGTTTAAAAGATGTGTAGATGAGGTTCTTAGGGACATGGTTTAGTGCCAGAGTTAAGTTATGGTTGGACTTGATGATCCTGAGAGTCTTTTCCAGTTAAAATGATTCCACGATTCTATTTGATGCAGCTTGCTAAGATTTCCAGCAAAGATTAGACTCTTACAGAAGTGAAGCTGCCATGGGGAGAAGGGAAGATCCTTCCAGGTGTGGGTAGTTGCTTAATGAACAATGTACTCCTTCCCCTTATTTCCTAACATATTAGCTTTCATTAGGGGAAAAGAATATATAAGCTAGATAAAGTACATACGAGCTATTTGTAAGCTGATGGTGTGTTGTAGTAAAGGATGTTGTCTATTGCTTTTTTTTCCTGCTGAAGCAAGCTTTTGATTTTTCTGAAATTATTTCAGTAACTGGCCAGAGATGAACGTTCCAAAACTAACAAGCATTAAGCTGTGTCACTTGAATCTGCATCTGACCTTGTAGTCGAAAGATATAAATCTCTCACCCATCTCCAGTCTGCACCACTCTTTCCTTGTTCGCTTGTCAAGATCAAGGAACCTGCCTGAGTCAGTACCCCTGTTAGTGAGATACCCAACACAAAACCTTTCCAAAAACCTGAAGCTAGCTATCCTATTGCCCTGGAAATGTGATTTCTTCAAGAGTTACAGTGTCATGAGTTCCAGAAAGTTTGGCTTGGTCCATCTTTGCTGCTGTGGTAACTAGCCAACTGACCAGGAAAAATTGGCTTAATCTCTTCATAGCTACAAATTCCTTAAGTTTCAGTCAAATAGTTGTGTGGTTTGAAAAGCTGAAACATAACCAAATAGAGGGAAAAACTTTGAGGCAGATAATGTATATCCAAGGGATTATCTGAAAGGGAGATTAAAAAGGGAGACATTAAATATAGCATTAAACGTTCAGATCAGAGCAGGGAGGGAATAGGAGAAAAGCTGCTTCAGATCAGTCTGGTGAAAAGAAGGAAATAAACTTGAATTTTTGTAAACTTTATTTAAATTGAAATGGCTTGAAATTGATATTTTGAGATACACTTTACAATACCCAGTGTGTTCTGAAGTATTTTCAATTTGCTTACTTTGAAAATTCTTCCGAATATACGTTAGCATCTTAGCCTGTAAACTTATTTTTGTTTGGTTTTAATGTTTCTCTGACATATGAAGCCTGTGAGCTTTTCAAAGTCAAAAGCCAATTTGAGAAAGCTGTTTTTATGTATCCCTGAAAAACAGTTCTGAAAAATACGGCAAATGTATTTACAGTTCCTACAAGGAGAATTAGAAAATTCTGGCTAGATGTTCAAATTCTGCTACAGGCCTTTGTTCTTTTACTATATTTACTTTAGTGGTTCAAACTTCAAACCTCAGGTATAGACTGAGCTTCTGACAGCTTTGTGATGGTATATTTAAAAACAGGGGTATTTTTTGAATTGTTTCGTTACTAGCAGTCACGTTTAGTGGGAGAGTGTCCAGAGGTCAATAAAAAATGGAACCATGCTGTGCTAGCCATAGGTAAAATAAAAAACAACAGATAATTTGTGTATCAAATTTCATTGTACTTCCAGTCAAAGTAGACACACTACTGAGGACTTTACCATACTGGGAAAATACCTAAACTTTGTGATTTCAGAATATTTTTTCATAAAGGAGCTGGCCTTAGTTTTGGCCAGTATTCCTTGCCCATGTTTGACTGCTGCATCAAAAAATACTCCAATCTGTTTTCTCACTATGTTTTCTCATACATTCATCCATTTACTTCCTAGACAATATACCAAAAGTATGCTGTTTGTTTTGGTCAAGAATGTTTTGTTTCACTTCGGGTTTTTTTGTTTGTCTTTGGCTTCTTTGTTTTATTTTTACAAATACCAGAATCTCTTTAATGCTTGTGTCACTTTGAAATGTTTTAACTAATGGAATAACACCATATGTACGGTTAGTTATTGTGTTTAGCAGTGACCTTGGTAATCGATACATCTTTCTTAGTAAATCTATATAGTAGCATAGAACTTGAGAGTAACATCATGTTTGAAATTAATTTCAAAAACAGTTTAGGCTTTTAATGTTATTTTTTTAGCTTATTTGTCAATAGCAGGGACTATTTTAAACACTTTTTAAACATTGTGCAGTTACAGTTTAGAATTGCATCATATTAAGTCAAGTTTCAACTAAACCAAAGCATCATAAATGTTTGCATTAATTTGTACAAAGAAAAGAAAAAAAAAATAAGCTGCTATGAATTTATATTAGTATTTTGTTCCCAGAAAAGAGTTTTTCTTTAATGAATATATGCCATTTGTCTCTCTTGTGAATTTGATGTTTCAAAAATTCAGCTAAATAAAGTACATAATTGTGCAAGGTGAAAAGACATATACTTTTGGAATGTTGATGGTGTCTTGCCTTCAAGATTTTCTCAGATACTAGTACTGAAAACTCACATGTATTTTGAAGTTCATTTAACATTTGTTTTCACACTTTGTAGAACTTAGATAATTGGGACCTGCATAAAGTCCCTCAGATCATGTTCGAGTTCAAAACCACTCTGTGGATGTGAATCTAGCTTCGGTTACAAACAGTTGTACAAACTCTAAAATAATGCCAAAGAAAGGAACATGTATTGTTGTAGTAGTCATTTATAGCTGCCTGTACCTAGGAAGAAAAGATATTTGTATTCTCTGAGAATTTTCTCAACTTGTTAAATGCCTGTTTAAATACAATTGATGAGATGGAAAATCAAGTTTAGTGTTGAAGAAATGTTCTGCCATGACAGAACAAATTTTCCTAGTAATTTAATAAAAGGATTGCTATGGGTTTATATGTAGATGAAAAAAATATGACATTGCTAAGATTTACTTTTCAATAATATAAGAAAGGTGACTGTCACTCTGAGAACTGAATTCTAACTCCATAATGTCTGATTTTTCAGGAAGTCCCAAATTCTCAGTATTGTTGCAATATGGAGGCCAAATGTCACCACTTAATTCTGTGAGGGTTTTTATACTTTTGGATCACAGGAGTCCCTGAAGTCTATAAGCAGCAGACACAGACATTTTTGTTTTTAGAGGAGACAGTCGCAAAGCAGGAAAGCAGATGCTGGGCTGGTAGGCCCAATGCAAGGAATGTGTGACCACGGGACAGCCAGACAACACCTTTCCTCAGGCAGAGCAGGGCCCCCTGCACCACTGGGAGGGTTTGTGCTGATGTTCCCCTCCTTGGTGGGACACCAGCCTCAGCACTTTGTGTGGCTGAACTCTCTGTGTGCTCTACTCCTTTCTGCACGAGAGGGCAGTGGGAGGGAGCAGCTTGAGTGGGGTCATCTTGACTTTTACCATACGCCTTGACCCATGAGGTATGTTTATGTTAATGTTATTTTACTAATCAAAATGTTGAGAAACATCACATAAACATGGCAGGCAATATTAGCTGTACTTTTACTTGGTTTTGAAGAGCTGCATTACTTCTAAAGTGCAGTTTAAAGGACTAATGCAGCCTCAGCTATTACTGTAGGAGAATCTGTGGGAGAAAAGTGAAATCCTGGTTTGGAAGTTGAGTGGACGCAATCACTATTTGAATCAATGGGAACTATAAAAAGACAGCCAGGCTGAGATGAGGCAGAGAGTGACTTTTTGAGAATTAGAGGAATTCGTTGATGAAACGGTGCTTGGCATAGAAGAGTTCCCATGCTGACGGCTCTATGTGCCATTCACTAGATGGGATTTCTTCTTGGGGATGAGGAGAGCTTTTAAAATTATTTTTGACAAGGAAAATAACTACAGAATTGGTCATGAAAGGATAGTAGTAAACGAAAGATGCATTAAAAAAGCCCAAAGGGATAACTGTTGCTGAAACCGTGGGAAGCTCTTCTACCTTTTGTTTGTTTAAAAAATGCAACAACCTAATTCGTTTGTACAAAAAAGCTAGGAACGCATCCATTCCCATGAAGGCGCAGGACATATTTCAGTCCTTTGGAATTGCCTTTCTGAGAATGTGTTAATTTATTTTATTTTATCTAGAGGCAAAGAAAGGTACTGCCTATAGCAGGTAATCCTGCAGGAATATTATCATCATAGTATAGCTTATGTCGATTCCTGCTGAGAAATTACAGGGGAGATAGGCTCAGAACTTGCCTAAGTGAGTTTTGCTACTGAAACACATTTAGATGGAAGTGTGGATCTTGTAATCAGTTTGCCTTCTGGTGTCATGGTTATGTTTGCAGCAGGATTATAGCTTTGCGAGTGCTGTATCTGTTAGGGAACAGATATAAAAAGCATTTGAATGTAATTTGAAGAAACACTTAAGACTCCTGGGGTAAAATCTGTTTTCGATTGCTAAGTCAAATTTTTAGTAGTAGTGTTGAGTAAATTTCATATTTAAATTTTGATCCTCATTTAAGAGAAATTAAAATAATAAATCTTGCCTACAAAGTATGGTATGAATGCTGGAAGATGATTCTAAAAATAATAGAACATTGTATGTTTCCTAGTCTACATAATGTTTGTTAATTTTTGAAAGTGGTCCAAATTTGTCTTTCTCCAACAGAGTGAGGAGGAGACTGCATAATTCTCAGCTGAGTTTAAGAGTAATGTAGCAAAGAATACCGATATCCATTCTAGAAAGTTATCTTCAGATGTCTCTGTTCTAAGCTGTAATTGTTGAATTTCGTTAGTGTCATAGGATATTCAGGAGTAAGGACAATGAAAAACTCATGGCACAAATTATATGAACCTCCCTCACAAATGTGAAAGCCAGGATAATGATATTATCAGGAAAAAACCAACCAAACAAACAAACAGGACCCAAAAACCAAACACAAAAACAACTGTCGTAGAGGGAAATATTTCCAAGGTTGTAGAATAAAGTGGTCAAAAAAATTCCAGCACTTTCGTACTCCGTAGTTTATTCTGTATGTTCAAAATTCAATTTTGAAAAGTTTTGTTATTTAAACTTTTGCATAAAACTGTCTCTTTTTTATAGTTTGCACTAGTTACATTGACTTAATTGACGGGTGAAAAGAGATACACTTATTTACTTTGTATTTTAGCTTAATTATTTGGACTTATGTTAATTAAGGAGGCTGGCATTTCATAGAAAGCATGAGTCTTATTGAGTGTATTGTTACCATAAATACAATAACTACCATTAGTTTGGAAATGCATTTAGGGATGTCAGATTCAGGAGTTTTCTATTGTAAGCACCCTGGAGGGAGAAGGACTGTCTTTGCTTTTCTGACCTCAGACAACAAATTTAGGGGCTCATATTTCCCAGAAGCGACTGGACCAAAACTAGATCCAAACTTATGTCAAACCTTTCTTTATCGTTATTATATTTATTTGGCTATATTTTGCAAGGTGTGGTTTTTGTTGTTTTTGTTTGTTTGTTTTCCCCCATATGTTTGTTGCTTTTAAAAGGGGAAAAAAAAAGCCATATACTAGTTTAAAAAGTACTACGTGTGCTTTGTTATTAACACCTGAGTTTTTAAACTACACAATGCCCTTCTCTCATTTTGAAGATGAATATATTCTTAATAAAACATGAGAAATTATCAAGTTAGAGCAAAAGGGAGAGTTCCAGACATGATCTTAGCTATCAAGATGAAATGACAATGTCTTTGATGTTTTCTGGTAAAAGTGCATGGTCTTTACTTTTTGTCCTCCCAGTGCCACAGCTGTGAAATAGAAATTGATCCTATGTCATTTTCCAGGAATAATTTCTTTATCAAAACAGGTGAATCCTGATTCCTTCGGGATGTTCTATAAAGAAGTTACCTTCTGGCTCATTTCAGAAAACTGACTCTGATTTCTTCTGTTGAGTAATCTACTAGCAACAGAGTACCTAATTTTCTTCTCAGCTCTGACCATTTATTTATTTGTTTATTTATTTATTTATTTATTTATTCATTTTAAATACATCTTCAGTGCTTAATCTGAGCCTAGTTCTGAGTTTTCCCTGTAGCGATGTTTTGAACGTGATTTCATCAATGGTCCTTGCCTGTAGTTCTTCACCGCTGGTGGATTTAGAGGTTACTGTGTGCATTTATGCAAACACTGCTCCCACAACTGCTGAAGGAGATCTTGTAATTATGTATTTTCATATGGCAGCGCCATAATATTTGGCTCATGGTTGTGCCACTCAGGAGAAGCTACAAAAAGGGACTATCCCAGGACTATATTTTTCCTCCATTTTTTTTTTCTTCCTGTAATGCTATGACTGATTAGAGGCTTTATTGCTTTTCAGATAGCCAGATCAGAAACAGCACAACGTAGTATCATTCTATTCCAAGGCTTCTTTCCTGTCTCCTCCTGTCTAAAGTCACCAAGACCTGGGAGATGAGAAGGTGTATTTCACTTGTTCACCACTCAGGGATGTGGAAATGAAAGTGTATTACTCATTCTCTCATTGTGTTATGAATATTAAAATACAATAAAAGTTGTTATTATTACATATTCTTCCCCTGCAGATTTGCACAGAGCCATATTGCATTCCTGCCCTTAAAATGGGAGGACAAGTTGTGTGACTTTCTACTTAAGTGCATTTTTCTTTTCCTGATTTCAGTTTCAAGCTTAAACTCTTGTTAATATGTGAAATTATTGTTCCGAAAACCTCTGAAAGAAAATCCATGCTTCAGTTAAGCCAGTGGCAAAACCTCCCTTTTGTAGTGACTAGTCAGAGCACTGAGAACATGAAGGTGTCACTGGGAAAAAGAAACTTAAGCTGGGTGGTGAGTGATGCATTAGAATTGCTAAGGGAGTAGCTTTGTGTATGGTGTGGTGTTCTCACTGAACATGTGCTTTTCTGGCATGAGAGGAGGAAAGCTGTAGTTTAAGGCTAAAACTGACAAATATTCAGTTGTGGTTTCTGAAGAAATGCATTAAAAGATGTCCCAAGCAATGGACTCATTTTCTTGTGATGTGCAGCACAAGAGCCACAGGCTGGCTATTTTCAAGGTACAGAAACAGCAGCAGTAATAATAACTCACCTGTATTTTCCAATCGGAAGATATGGAGATAGTCAGCTGATTAGTAGTCAGGGAAATAATCCCCTAGACACCCTTTCCAGAGGACAGTTATTGACATAATACCACTTCATATGAAAAAATACATTTCATAGCATCTTGCTGGGATGCTGTGTTAGGATTTGTAGATGTTGCTTTGATTTAGTTTGTCAGTGGTGACAGTGAGTGAGATATTAGGATGAATGAAGGACTAGGCATAATATTCTTAAGTTTTTTTCCTCCTATCATGTGTTTCCTGGTAGTCATTTGTTTATTCTAGATATAGTGGTGTTTGGGTTTTGTGGTTGTTGTTGGGTTTTGTTGTTGGTAGGTTTTGTTGCCATTGGTTTTTAATGTTTTAATTCCTCTCAGTCAGATGTGATAAATAGAGGAAGAAACACATAAATGTCATCGGTTCTGCCTGGCCAGTTGTTAGCTTACATTCTTTCCAAGTGGATGACACTAAACATAGTGAAAGGGTAAGGTACCTCAAGTATTGATCAACAGCAAGTGTATCAAATGTTGATTGGTTTTGGTTACTAAGCAGAATTTTAATTTCTTGGATGCTATCTAGTGTCTATAACTTGTGGGGAAACTTGAAATGGTACTGGAAGGAAGAGGCACATTTTAATAATCCTATTAGATAAAGCTTTTGTGGCTTAAAACTGGTTTTCAGCCCCCTCCCCTTTCTCTTCTATAATCAAGGAGGTCTCCAGTCCTCTTCAGGTGATAATTTGCAGGCATCCAATAGCCTGGGCATTGGCTCATAACCTGAGAATAGTTATTAGCTGCTCCTTCTAAAAGTTGTATTTTAGTAGTCAAGGTGGCAGGAGGATGCTGCTGGAACTTTAGGCAGAACCATCAGAGTTTGTGCTTTATTTCCTGCTAAGCGCATATCAACTGGAAGTGTGTGAGTCTGTGTCCTGGGCTGCCAGTGACTGCAGTCAATTAGCATCTTAGTCTGTCCACCCACCATCTCTCGTGAACCTCAGCTGGTTCTGGTTCAGTGCAGAAGCTGAAATCTCCCAAGGGTAAGAAAGAAATATGGCCATGTTATAAACACTGTACACTGTCATTTTATATTTGTATGTGCATAAATAGATATACGTATATATAATTATTTTAAGTTGTCATGAACATAGAATCACAGAATGGTTTGGGTTCGAAGGGACCTTCGAAGACTGTCAAGTTCAATGCCCCTGCCATGAGCAGGGACATTTTCAACCAGATCAGGTTGCTCAGAGCCCTGTCCAGCCTGGCCTGGAATGTCTCCAGGGATGGGGCATCTACCACCTCTCTGGGCATCCTGGGCCGGTGTTTCACCACCCTCATTGGAAAAAAATGTCTTCCTTATATCTAGTTGGAATCCACCCTCTTTTAGTTTAAAACTGCTAACCCTTGTCCTATTGCTACAGGCCCTATCCAGCTCCAGTTTCATAAACTGTA
The DNA here is from genome assembly GCA_013399365.1 of Pampusana beccarii. Lineage (NCBI taxonomy): Eukaryota > Metazoa > Chordata > Aves > Columbiformes > Columbidae > Pampusana > Pampusana beccarii. The sequence goes on along the minus strand of VWYH01003568.1, from coordinate 105,505 downwards.
AGCCGTCAGTGCATTCTAGGACATAGTTGGTATTATTTACTGAATTTAGTTTAAATATAATTTAGAACTGGATTTTTTTTACCCAGGTTAGAAATTTTCCTAGTTTTTAGATTTGTTTTCTTGGTTTTAAAACCAAAGTTACTGTAGATGCTGTCCAACTGTGTTTTGGTCTCGGAGAACATTCAAGCAATCAAATTTTGTTCATGTCAGTGCTCCTGGTAAACAAGTTTCCACACTTGAATATGCACACTGGCAATGGAACTGTACACAGTGCCTTGGTATTACTTTACACAGTGATAGAAACGAGTTCCCAAAACCCCCAACCAGAACCTGGGACAGAAGCAATTAAATATGCCTTCCTTAGCTAGGGTAGTACAGGAAGATGCAATATCTTTCTGTGAATGTGAAAAGAGAAAATTACATTCAAACTCTAGTCTCAGCCAATAAGGCTTAGAACAACCTAACTTTTTGTGGAATGATGCCTCAAGCAAAGCACAAGTGACCCAGAAAAAAAAAAAAAAAAAAAGAAAAAAAACCCACAATCCTAATGCTTTCATGATTCTCTTTATCCACTGCTTTGCCATAAATTGCAAGTCCTTTCAGAGAGATTCTTGGAGCCTTAGGGCTTTTTGTAAAGTTCTCCTAGTGACTGTGTTACACTTATCCCATAGGGCTAAAAGAAACTATATTTTGCCATATCTCCCCATTCACATCACAGACTTCTTAAAGATCAAGTATTCCAATGCTCACAGCAGATGACTTGCTGCCAGTCCACAGTGTGCTTAAAAATTAAGAGAACTTTTGATGTATTCACACAATGAATACATTCAGTTGAACAGATTTTCCTTGAAGTGATAAGACTGTGAACAAAATGAAGCTAGTTCATTAAAGTCGGTTACTTTTTCATAATTTTTTGTATGCATTTGGTTTAACTCAGATCGTGTCTTAGCCATACTGGACTAGTGAAGTTATTTTTTCCATTCTGGTGTAGTCCGCACACGCAGATCTACCATTTTCTATTGGAATGGTCTCCCTAGGGAAGTGGTGGATCCCCCAACATTAGACACTTTTAAGATTCAGCTGGACTGTGTTTTTGCCAAGAAACTGGGTGATCCTTGAGGTCTCTTTCAAGCTGGTATTCTATGATCTCATTTTGAAGAGCCATCTTTAGAAAAGATTATGCAGCAAATCTGTGCAAATGTAAAGAGCACCTGCAGCTTTAGTATTATTCAATATGGCTCAAGGGCTGATCTACAAACCCATATGCATGATTTAGGCCTCAGAGCATTTCTTAGTTCCTTTTTCTACTTTTTTAATCTGTGGCATGGGGGATTTTTTTTTTTTTCCCCACATTTTCTGTCTGGAGTGGATGCTGATTTAGGCTTGTGGCCAAAACTGTTCTTGGAAGTCAAAAGCTGACTTATGTTCCTAACAGAAGTGCTGATATGACTGCTTCTTGGTGTTTTTCAAAAGACATTTTCTGACTTGATAATGTAGCCCCATTTTGCCAGACAGAGCAGAAGCAAAAGAATGATGCTCTTACTGAAGTCTGTTGAATTGCGAAGTATTGACAGACATGGAGACTGCTTCAGGAATATGTTGATGGAAGCAACTGTAGTTACTCCAAATGTGCATATATTAATGTCGTACAGGGATAAGGCTGAAATTGTTATGAAGAAGCTTTCTGCCTGCACCAGGGATGCATCTTTGCTGGGCTTCTGTTGTTCTCAGTGAGGGAGGATGTGAACAGGCCCTTCTGGGAAGGGGCAGTTAATGCTTATTGACGGGAAACCAGTGTGCACCACAGTGAAGAAACATTATCTTTCTCTTGCACAGCTTTTCCTAATTCGACCTAAAATGTGTTCCAGTAATTATGCAAAGAGGAAAAAAAAAAAAAAAGTTTTGCATAGTGTTTAAGAATATAAAGCCATGCAAAAGGTATGAATTAGAATAAAAAGACAAAGTAATGGTGAGTCCTCTGTCATGTCCATCCCAAATATACAAGCAGAATGACAGTGTTGACCTTGGAATTGTGGACAGGTTTGACTGTTGATTATGGACCACATTTGGGTACCAACTATTTTCTAAAGGAGATGTCATGGGAGTATCCGGATGAGAGGAGGGCACTAAAAACTTGCCAGATGCAACTGCTGTTGCTTCCATTTTTGAACTGTATGTAGGAGCTTGGGTACCATACGTACAGTGAACCTTCATGTAGTCTCTGCATTTGCTTTCTGGGTTACCTTTTTCCTTGCCTTTTTCTATAACTTTCTGTGCTTTGGGACAGATCTGGTAGCTCCAAAATGACCTAGAGGGATGCTGCATGCAGTAGCATCCACACATTCCACATTGCTCCGATTGAACTGGGAGTTGATGCAGTTGTCTGTCACTTTTACCAGAAATGGCTTTCTGTTTGTATGGACTGAAGTCATGGTTTCCTGGGAAATCTGCAAGATAATTATTTTTGGTGATAATGAGGTTGTTAAGTTCTGCATTTTTTGCATAAAAAGGGTTGGTAATGTAAATCAGTGCAAATCACCTAATGTAATACCGTGTTATAAGCTTAGTAAAATGTGCCCTGAATTTTGAATAGTGGGGAAAAAGGGATATGAACTGCTTAGGGAACATGTATTCTCACACCACTTTTTTTTTCTGTATGCAATACCTGGTTTAACAACTCATCTTTTATTATTGTTTTAACAAAACTTTGAGCTATGTTATGTACTCTGTTGATGATATAAAAATCTCAGCTTTTGTACTGATACAATACAAAACTGATTGCAGACTGATATTATGCAAAATAATGTTAAAAAATGAAGCCTGGCAAGCAAAGTGATCCTTGGCAGCTGCCACCCTGCTCACTGGTGCCATTCAGTGTCCCAGATACGCTGGAAGTTTGACAAGATGCAAGAGCAAGGGTTTAATTAGGCCACAGTTTTACTAATTCAACTAATACGGCAGTTGTGCATCAATCGCCCACACACAGCATAATGTTACTTCTTCCTCTCTCATTCTCTGTTTGGGAAATGCTCATGGTCTTGCATGTGGCTCTGGGCCACCAGAGGTGTAATGTTTGGAGGGTTGATGCCATGGGATTCTCCAATTCCTGCCTTTGCCTGGGAAACAACTCTTTAAGGGTTGTGCCTTCTGCTAAATCTGCTTTCAGCTCTGGCTAAGTGAAAAAAGGTTCTTGCTGAAGTACCTTCTAAATTATTATTATATGACCTTCTAACTAGGGCCAGTGGGGCAGCCCAAATAAATCACTGTGCCCTCGCCAATCTAGGGATTAAAACAAATAATGAAATATTTGTAGTATTGAAAAACAGAAAATATGCATGTCCTATGGATGTGAAAATACGAGTAGCTGCTCTGCAACTGAGGGAAAACTGGCAGAAGTTTGGGGAAGGACAACAGTGGCTCCCGTGTGTGAAGCTGAGGTACCTTCACAGCTAGGACCATGGTCCTTGCTCCACTGTCTGGAGTTTACAGGGAGCTATGACTTTGTTTTCCTGTCCTGCAAGGCAACATCCTCTCTTACTGTGGCCTGACTTTGAAACGACTGGAGGATTAGGCTCTAAAATCTTCAGGCATAAGAGAAATCTGCTGGAAAATTGTCATCAGTGTTACCTTTATCAGCATTATGATAATTTAAAGGAGATAATACATATCAAATGAGTTGTCCATAGCACGTGGGAGAACTGTTCTGCAGGACCTGTGATGTAGCACTGAAGCAAAGATATGGGCAAATTTGGTGTAGTCTGTTAACTGATAGTTCTCCTTGAGATAGAAAATGAACCCATCTAACTTGTTTCTCATCAGAACTTCCTGCAGTGGAAGGATGTCAGGCTAACAGTGTTTTGTGCTGTTGTCAGAGAATCGTTCTTATCTACCTCATGGATTTTGGATGGATTTAGAAAGTATTTTATAACCATAATGTGAACAAAACTTAGGAGTTCAGCTCTTTGGCAGAAGCCTAATGTACTTCCACAGATGATGAGAGGTGCCCCGTGGGTGCCACTGCTGGATGCCAGGAGAGAAGTTGACCCCAACCCATGCTTAAGAATGCTGGGGTGGAAGCAACATGTAGCTGTGACACTGCATTCCCTAACTGGAAGAGGTCCAGGCAAAAATGTAGGGCAAATATTAAAAAAAAAAAAAAATTTAATATCTTAGAGATGTGGATTTTTCTTCAAAGTTTTCACATTGAAAATAGACATTCAATGTCTCTTTAAGCTGAAGTTGAGATGGTTATCAAGCATTAACGATTGTGGATGATGAACTCAACTTTTGCTTCAGATCTAGTTTTTTACCTCAAATCCTGTATTAAAAAAAAAAAAATCCAAACTCAAAACACAACTACTGTTTTTTTGGATATATATCAATTTGCAGAGAAGCAAAGTTGACTTTGTCCAATTTGTCCTGCTTAGTAGACATATTGTAATAAAAGAGTAGACATCTACTCTTAAATCTCCAACATTAAAGCAGATTATTCAATGACAGGGATACAAAATGTGGCATGTGTTATTTCTGTTGACAAAGAAGGGAAGGAAGGGTGGAAGGTCTTTTTGTGGCTCTCACTGTTAACTTGTGTTGTGGAAAGAGCCCTAGATACTGCAAGGGGAACTCACCTAAGGGACTAAGTCTGTTGTAAAGTAAGAGGCAACAGCCATGGGTTTTATTTTGTTTCAACTTGGAATATATATTAAAACATCTAATGATGTTGTGTACCTTCATTTCCTGTTATAGAAACAGTAAATGTAAAATCTTATGAGATTTTCATATTTTGAAACCCTTATTGCTGTATTTATCCCAGGAAGGGCCAGGGGGGCAGGAGGTTTTCACCTCCAAATACATGTTTTCAACCTGTTATTGCTGTGTGCTCTGAACTGCTGGTGTACAGAGAAACCACAGATGATGGGAACCCCAGACCATATGGCCAGGCTTGTTCACGGAGTATTAAGGAATTTACTTTCTGCACCCTATGTTTTTTAGTTTCTTGGAAACATTCTAATATACTAAAAGGGATCAGATAAGTGCTGTCTGTATGTGGTGTTTGATTTACTTTTTTAAGGGATTTGCTAGGGTTTTCTGAAGCAGTTACTGTTTTTAATGGACCTGTGTGAAAAAATAGCCTGGGATTTTAGCTTACACACTCAACTGAAAAACAAAGCCTTACAAAGTATTGCCAGTTACAGACTCTCAATTTCTATCTTTGGAGATTTTTGACTAGTGTTAACAGTTACAATCTCATCAGTAATTTCAATCGGAAGTCCATTTTTAATATTAATACCACAACCCAAGCCACGTAGATAATTAGTTTAGGACAAAAATAGCAAAGCAACAATGAAAATATAAGTCTGAGATACTACAGGATTTCAGAATATGATTGAATTTGCTTTAACTAGTTTTGTAACATATAACTGTCATATATGTTACTAAATGGTTAATGGTCCTTTGGGAAACCAACACAGTGAATTAGCAATACCACTAAACCAGAATATAACTGCGGTAGTGGTAGAAATGACCGATAGGAAACATTTGAATGTATGTGATCTGCCGTCTCAAAAACATTTATAGACCAGCTGCCATTTAAGCAGTTCCCTAATTTAGCTTATGTGACAATCATCTGCATTTGGTGAAAATGGAGGGAAACATGGAGTACTTTGTTGAGGAGCTGTAACAGGTGAGGGTGCTGATGAGCTCAAAACCACAACAAGCTGAGTACTGGTACACCGGGGCTGCACGGAAGGGCAGGCTGAGAAATGAGTGGTTTGGTCTGGTGTGGTGGTGGGTTGATTGTTGTTGTAGGTTTTTTTGGGGTTTTGTTTTTGTTTTTTTTTCTGGTACATCTGTTATGCATCATCCCATACATGGAGTGCAGCTGTAGAAAGAATGAACAAATTAAGATGCTTAAATCGTAATTATTTCAAGCCTAGGATTGCTGAACAATGTCTTTTCACAAAGATGTAAAGGTACAAATGGAAAAAGGTTAAAGCTGTGTAGCTCAAGTCAGTCTGATTTAAAATGAGCTGTAAGAGAACAAAATACATGTTTTATGTAATTAGCATCTTGAAACTTCATGTCAGTTTTGTGCTAACAGCACATACAAGACTTGCTTAAGGAGGAAGATGAACACCATTTTCTGAAGAGTTCAAGGTCACTAATTCTCTGAGTGTTAAACAGTGAAAACCTGTAAGCTGCTGCTTTCTGATGTGTGTTAAATATTTGGAGAATGAGTTAACTACCTTTTTTTTTTTCTTGCTAGAACCTAGTATTTTAAATTCACTGTCACTGAAATACATATGCTATGTGAGAACAAAATGTAGACTGTGTGTTGGCTTATCTGTAGACATAAGCAGAGGTTGCCATTAAAAATCCTCAACAGTTGCCACATTTGAGAGATCATATTATAGAATCATAGAATCATTTAGGTTGGAAAAGACCAGTGTTCAGATGAGTATTTCATAGAGCAATATTCAAAGTTGATATAGAGTATTCATTTTTTAGCATGCTGTACTGTGCCTTTAGAGATGCCCTTGGAGATCTGTTTCTGGAATATATTTGATGAATAATTTTTTTTTATCCAAGTCCTGTAATATGAAATCCTGGGGTTGCTGAGGACATCACTGCTTATTATTGTTGTAAGTACATCTGTAATAAAACCTTGCAAAACTTTCTTCCCGTAAGTAGGGTCAATCTCGCTTTGAAAAGTTCATCATGAGTTCTCCTAACACGTCCTCAGATCAGTGTGTTTTGAGCTTTTGGTTTATGAAAAATGTCTGAATGTAGGTGAATTTCGTACACCTGAGATTCAGTTAAAAAATTATTTCTGCACAAATATAATTGGATGAACTATGCTGCAGATGAGCAGAAGTTTCAAACCCCTGAAAGTTTCAGCTCCTGGGATGGCTATCAGGTGCCTGGCTAGATGACTTCAGACATCCATATCTGAAAAGTCTCTCTGACCAAAATGACAGTCCTGTCTGGGTGACTGGGCCTTTGAACTATTCCATTGGAGTCCCAAAGCTTGTAAGCATCTGTGTAGAGATGATGGTTGCACTGGGCTTTTAGTTTGTAGAGATATGACTTTGTATGCGTTGTTAGTTTTCAGGTTTTTATACATTCTTCTGTAGCAATTTTTTAAATGCTGAACAGTCAAAACTATGTGTGCTGTAATTGTCAGAAGTCATCCTCTATAAACTATTGAGATATTGTCATTAAAATTAAAATACTGATGACTCTAACTCTATGTGATTCTTTGTGGACAGTGATTCTTTATGGACAGCTTATTTTTATAATCATACATCAGAAATCCTGTAATTGAGAAGCAGTTAATGTAGAATGACTAACAGTAAGAAATAATAATTATTGTCTGTATTATCCAAACAAACTTTCCAGTGTGCCATTGGAGATGTTTATTAATCTAAACATGCATAGTATATCATTAAGGTATTTTCTTGCATGATTGGTTGATTGAATTAGTTGTTTACTGGGGGTGAGATGAAGTACGTAAGAATAATGGGAGGCAGTGAAAAAGGAAAGAGAAATTGAATTTCTGCAGGAGACGTATTAGCAAAACAAATGAACAGTTTTTGCTAGGTAAAATCAGCATTCATTTTTGCATACCAGAGAGAGTTCATCATGTAGAGCATCATGTAGGGCTGAAGGTCAAGACCAGTCTGCTTGCTTCATTTTTTTTTTTTTTCAGTGATCCATTATCTACTCTTGCTTAGTTGGAGTCAGCAGCACTTCCAAAGAGGAAAACAAAAAGGAAATAAAGAAATGGCAGCAATAAGAGATTCTACATTGTATCGTAGCATTGTAATGTGCACACACCACCATAATAAAATTCAAGCACATTGAATAAGCTAATCAGTGGCTCTAGTAGCAGTGAAGCAATTAAAACAAATAGACATGTCTTTGCTGCACACTGTAGATGGAATAGGAAGAGAGATGGACTTCCTTCCTTTCTCCTGCCATTGTCACACAAACAGACTGGAGATCCTTTGCCTGCTGGGTTCAGTACTGTAAAAAGCAGAATACCACTCAATGAGTGCTTTTCCACTTGTTTATTTCTGCCTTTTCCGAGCTGGAGACAGTTCTGTATGAGACAAAAAATTGTGTATTTTTGTTATTGTAGAGTCTGGGAGCACTACCCATGGAGCTTTCTCTCTAAAGCAATTCATTCCATATGGGTGGGTTACTATAATTATATCTATGCAGATGCTGAATCCAGTTACAATAAGCAGAAACCAAGGCGGCTGTTTTCTCAGAAAAAAAATGCAGAAAAACTAAAGACTAAATCCAGCTATTAATCTACCTTATTAGTATGTGAACAGAATGACTGATACCAGTTTATCCTCCCAGATTCTCCATTTGTCTCTGGGCTGTTTTTCTATACAGCTAGTGTACATGGAAGATGCCAAAACTGGTATATTACAGTTCCCTTCTCTTCCCCAAAATAATAAAAAATATTAACTTTTTGCCCAAGGCAAAAATGGCTACTTCCCATAGTCCTGATCTGAACGGGAATGGTCTGTGTGGCTAAACTAAATGGTATCCGCTGTATGATGTGCTGGAGGGCAGGAATACAGAATTATAAAGCCCAGCAGATGCTCCTTCTAATGCCATGCTTATCTCTCTGGAAATATTTTCCATAATACCCTCTTTCTTTTTTCCCCTTTTTGGCTGTTTCCCCCTTTTTGTACTTCTTTCTGGTGTATCCAGGTGGGACAGGATTCTGCTAAAGTATACTTGATCTGTAGCAGGCGCCCACATGCTCTAACCAGTATTTTTTGGCTTATTACCACATGAAAAGTTTTTCTGGATAGTTCTGTCTATAATCTCGCACAGCTCAAAATTCACTGAACTAGAAATCAAGCGTATGCTGAGGTTTTGGGGTTCTTTAGGTATTCCCTGCAACTGCAGGCTGTGTGAGCTGTGCACTCAAACTCATCTGTTGTGAAATACCATGTAAATTCCTTGTCGCTGTGTCTATGGTTTAAAAATCGTAATGCAGATAGAACTGTGAAATATTAAGCATATCCTTTTATGTACTTCGAATTTAAAGGGACTTCAAAGTCAGTCCTCATTTATTGTCTGGTTTGTCGCACTTCAGAAATGACTTGAACTGTGAACAAAAAGCTGACAGTATTTTCAGATGGGCACTTTATAGTTGTACACTTTGCAACTATATGATAGGACTGTCTCTGTTGCCTTGAATGCAAAATTAGCTGCTTGATATGTGCTGCTACAGACAGAGGAACAGATGTAGTAATTCTACTTTATTTACATGAAATCTCTAAAAAGGCATTTGCTGGCAGCATGCTAGGAATAAATACAGTATCAAATATAAACCGCGCCATGCTATGTTAGCTCGTTCAGGTGTCAGCTGTGCCATTTAGATGTGGGCGAGAGTAGGGAGCCGGATCCCTCCCAGCAGCACTGGGGGTTCTCCCACACTCGGCACCCTGGCACCAGTTGGCTCCCGATGCTGCCCCTCGGCAGGGGTTTGTCTGGGGACCTGAGGACCCTGGGACCTGCCTCCTGACCCTGGGCTGGGGCCATGTAGGGGACAAAAAGGGACACCCACTTATAACACCCCAGCGAGACGCCTAGGGGAAGCTGTCAGATGTCCTGATTTTTTATTTAAGGGTTTTTTTCAAAGTAGGAGATTCTATTTTATGCCTCTTTCCCCAGTTCCTCCCTCCTCCCAGCTTCCCCCCCGCCTTCCCTCCCCTTCCCTTCGCTGCTTTCTACGACTTAGAGTTCCCCTGCACTCATATTTTCAAGCTTCTTTTTTCAAAGCCAAGAGGTTCAGGAACTTAACTGAGACTAGGAAATGGTGGGGGAGGAAGGGATTGTTGAGGTGGGGGGTTTGCAAACCATGGAGAAGTTCAACACATCTGAGTGAAGAAGTGAGGCTTAAGTAAAACCCTACGAGCCTTTTGAGCAAAGGATATCAGAACTGGTGAATGATGCTCAGCTGCCCGCCACTGCAAGGGAAAGCTCTTCCCGGGGGTCTGTGCCCTTTCCCCTTCCTCTGTCCTCCTCTGCCATTGTGCAAAGGCTGAGGAAGCAGGTATCACTCCAGTATGATAGTCCTTCCTCTCCCTCACTACTTCACTTAACTAACAGGTTTTAGCCAAGCAGTTGCACATGTTAAATTGTTCCTTTTTTCTCCCTCAGGTATTTAAACTTTCCAGCGTGGGGCTGGGGATGTTTATTCAGTTTATGAGCAAGCAGACGCATTAAAGATGAAATGCCTTGACTCTGAACTGCAGGCAGAAGTGGTGGGAGGAGGTGCAGCTAATTTAACTGGGAGGATGATTGATGTGTATATGTCAATTTCTATTAATATTCTTTGGAAATCACTGACGCAAGTGGTTTTTTCCCCCACCCCAACAGAAAAGATAAATAGACAACAAAACAATCCTATCCCTTTAATTCATGATACTCAGAAGCAGTTAAGCAAACTGTCATTAGAGAGTGTCCTCCACAAGCTGGCAAAAAACAGTTTATGGTGATGTTCTTACCACTTTAAGAATATCAAGATGCTCTAACAGAGCTATTCACATACTGTTAAAATGTATAAAGCACAAAAAGCAGAAGTCACCTACAGGTAGACCCCGTTAAATTGCTTAAAAATCTGCTGTTCCCTCATTAGACAGCTATTCATTGCATGAAAAGAGCTAAATGCATTTTTTGAGGTGTAGCTATAAAAGTCGTTTTTAAAATGAAACAGAGTTGAGAGCCTCAATGCACAGCACTGTTATTCAGAAGTAGCTTTCGAGCAGAGAGTTTCAACGGGAAGGTGCTGTTCGGTTGGACACAAATCAGCAAACGTTTAGCTGAAGTGTGGATAATTCAAGCGTGCATGAAGAAATGTGCTTTCTGAAGAGACGAAACTCAAGAATTAAAAAAAAAAAATCTTCAAACATTTGCATCAGCCTTAGAGGACAAAGCAAGCAGCAGGATTTGAAACAGATTTGCAGATGCACTCTCTTTAGGCAGGCAGAATGCTCATTAAATGCAAGATGCTTCTGTGGCTCGTGCGTTTGCACGGAGGTAGAGGTTTGCAAGACTGACGTATCAGATAAAGTCAGAGTGGTTACCACACCGACGGTGTAGCAGCTGCATAATAAATGATGGAGAGAATCATGTTAGGCATGCCCACCTAACCTAACTTGAATCATGCGAAAGGGGAGCTGCTGGAATTCAAATAGACTTTCTGGTTCCCAGCAGTCGGCAGTAATAGAATGCTTTCGGGAAGATGACAGATGCAGGGGGAAGATGCTGTTTTGCACTATCTTGATTTGTTACGGCAGCCAACTTATTGGCATGATGGAGTGACAAGAAAAGCAGCTGGCATGGAAGGTAGGATTATCAAAGCTATTGCATCATTATGAATGTAATTAGAAACTGACCATGACAAAGCATATGCTAGATAGAACGAGCTGCTGCTGATGGCAGAGGATTTGTTGCTGAGGTCTTGAAACTCTGAAAACATTCCTTGTGCAAAATGGATTTTGCAGTTTCATTTATGCTTGTGTTACCCTTTCTTTCCTGTTCGCCTCCAAGCTTGGGGAATCGCCTGCTTGAAAGAGAGTGTTGTGTGAGGATGAGGCTGAAGAATAAAGTGTTTTCTAAGTCTATAAAGCCTCAGGTAGACAGAAACAAACAAATGTGAAACAAGACTGGGAAAAGCTCCTTGTGATTCACTAGCAAGCTCTGATTGATGTATTGGCATATTCAGGGATCCCGAGGAAATGAAAATGCATGTACTGAATGCTTTTGGTATGGTGAAAAGATATTATCGCAAGTCTCTGCTTTATAGTTAGTTTTTCTTCTGACAGGTTTTATTCCACATTGGTTTTTAGCTCTTGACATTTATTTGGTTGTTCGGTATTATATAAAGAAAATACATCAATATCTCCTACAGGGTTTCTCAACAACTCCAGCATCTGTTTCAGCTATTGAACTGTATTCACGTTTTGCCAACTTGATGCCTACCCAGCTGGTCTATCATTTCTCGCTTGATTACTGCTCCTAATTTTTCTGTATCAGCTTCCTTCAGACAGGATTTTGAAAGCTGTTAATGAGAAATGACAGTAACTGCTAAATAATTGAGAACTGGAGTATTCTCTTATTTTTGAAACATCAGAGAGTATTTTCATATGCATTTTATTAAATTTGTACTCTGTGTTGCACTGAGGCTTTCACATAATCGTTGAATTTAGCTGTGCATACTTTAGATGAGTCACAAGCATAACTTTCAACTGACTATTTTGAGAAAGTTTGGGAAAATTTAAAGATGTTTACTTTGATGTATGTATTATCTTAATATATGTTGCTTCCTCCTGTCTGCTTTCCCCACACCCGCTGCACCCTGCAACATATCTACTCTTTCTCTGTTATGGTGAGCAGTCATTAAGTGTATACTGTATATATTGAAATATACTTTATCACCACTAGGGTGAAACTGCTAAGCAGTTCCGAACAGGTGATTTGAACAGGTTTAAAACAGACATCAGCTGTATCAGAGTGGATCACCCTGGATGTAAGGAAAAAAAAAGTGATGTCTTCTAAATGTAAGGCAGGACCTCTCTTTTCTTCCTTTCAGAGGACCAACAAGTACTCAAACACTGCTTGACAGCTCGCAGGATATGATTATATTAAATTATTTGAATTATTTTGACTTACAAAATGCTTTCTTTCAATGCAAACTCCCTTCTTCATTAGGATTATCATTTTTCCAAGGTGATCAAGAAATCTCTTATACTGGATCTTTTTGCTTTTCTGACTTTATTTTAAATGACTTTGCTGGACGTACTTTATGTAGTCTTGACAAAAGGGGATCAGGCTATTAAACACTAAATGTTGCTGACTGAACCTGTAACAGTTTTAGAAAGATAGATGCTTCTAGATACACAGCAGTGAATCAGCCTCTAGAAAGTTTGAAGGTAAAGATCAATAAAACTGGTTTACTGTTGACTAGTTTGACCATTTCCCTGCTTTGATCACCTGTGAGAGGCATTTTAAATTATTTTGCAACTACTGGGAGGGGAAATGCACTTATTAATGGAGAGGATCACTACAGGGGTTTTATAGCCAAAAATAGTTCTGTATTTTTGATGACAATAAAAAAAAAAATCGTTATTCTATTTCAGAGAAGTTCTGTTAAATTTATTAATAATTTGACCTTGATGATAATGAAACCATAGAGAGTATAACCCATATAAACAGCTTAAGTGCCATTCACCTATTCAGGGTAGCAGTAAAACTGTTTTATATTGCACGTACTATATTTAAACTCCTGAAGCTGCTAGTTGCTCCTTGTCTCAAGAGTGCTGGCTGGCTATCATTACCCAGTAGTTACTCTAAATGATCTTTTCCTTTTGATGCCAGTAATTGTAACTGCATGCCTGTCTGTGGCCATCATCCAGCTGACAAGCGATTTTACAGGTTGTTTCTGTTTTATCCATAGTATTTGGTTTTAGCTTTCTGTTTCACTGATGAATTGAGATGACACTAGGTGGAGCTAGCTGTTGATTATAAATAGAGCCACAGTAATACAGGCCTGTCTAATGAGCAAGCCCCTGCATATAATGATTATTATTAAAAATAGCAAATTAAAATGTTAAGCATTGAGTTAGCCAAGAAATTCTAGATCTGGTGGGATTAGAGGAAATAATTTCTCTATTTTCCTTCTATTTTTTTATTGTATAAGCTAGTAATCCAAAGATGAAAAGTAATAATAAGGAAAAAGCATCTACGTTCAACAAAGAGGGCTGGGAAGCAAAAGAACAGAAATAGAAGAAGAAAATAGAAGAGAAGCAGCAATAAGAGCCAGCAGATGTTTCCACTGGAGAGACGTGCAGATATCTAGTTGCGTATCTGTCTTTAGCCTGATACACATAGATTTTTCTCTTGTCCTCACAGAAAAATCCTCTTTCCAGTCTGTCTTCCTGAATTAATTTATAGATCTGACATCTTGCACTTTATATTTAGATACAGGACAAATGTTTTCAAATCTCTTTTTGGAAGAGCGATCTAAAAGGTGTGCAAGGACACAAGAAGTTGTCATGCACATGTTGGCTGACCATAATTAAGAAAAATGTAAACCGTTATTTATTGACTGAGGTGGAAGCTTGTTCTGTGTGTTCCTTCACATGATTCTAGTTATCCAAGTTAAGGATAAGAAATCTGTAGTCCTAGACAGTGCAACAAAAAAGACAAATACACTCCCTTCCACACAGATTTACAGATATGTACCACAGACATTGTACATCTATTAATTCAACAGAGAAGAGAGAGAAGTCAGGATATATGCTGATACTTAGGTACATAAACTGAAGAAGAAAAAGCAGGAAATAAACAAGAAGTGTGAGATGAGTACAGAGAAAGAGACACGTAAAAATACAGATTAAGGACATGAGCTGTAGCAGTCTGGCAGAACAATGATAATTCCCATCAATGTCTGTGGAATTAAGCACTTGCAAATTCAGTCAGTGTCTTGTTCTTACTGCAGTAAAATGGTATTGGGGTAGAGAAATGCTCAAGTCAATGAGGAAAACTTTCTCAGATGGGGAGTGACTGAGAGTAATGAAGTTTAGAAGTCTGGAGACTGACCTGTTGAATGTTGTCCACAGAAACTTGAAATTTTAGTACTGAGCTGGACGTGTGAGTTAGAATGGTTCTGAAAAGATGCTAGACCAAAACCGAGTTGTGCTTGTACAGCTGTTGGCTGGAGTAGTCTCTCAAGAGAGCAGTGCTGCATCACTAACCTGAAGAGAACTTTTTGGTTGGTGCTCAACAGTACAAACATGTGAGGAGATCAGCTATGGTGGAGACAAAGTTTATTAGTTTTACAAGATCATTCAGTATTTTATTGAGGCTAGGCCATGATTTATTTTTTTTTTAATTAAATTTTGATGGGTAGTCTTAACCAGAAACAAGACATTTGAAATGTGTTAGGGTGTCATTACTACCACATCTGCTTTTTGTACAGTTTTGTCTGCTGGCACCTCAGGACCTCTCACTTTGAATAGCTCATCCTGACGTGTCCTGAATGTTCCTTTTGACAACAGGAAGATGCGTATAGTGTGGCAGCTCTTGACTTTCTGATGCTGGTCAGGTGCTGCTTCATTCAGCTTGTGGTTTCTGCTCAACAAGGTGGAAATTCTAGTTTAGAAGTGTCTGACCATCTCAGGCAAGAGTCACAAGAAGCTAAACCAGGAGAAGATTTACTCCTCTCTGTCACTAAAATCTGTCCATTTAAAAATCCACTGGAAGGAGGAGGAGAGCAGGAGGAGGAAAAATGACATGTAACATGAGGAATGGAGGGGCTTCAGGTGTTCCATGACGCAGTCATTTGATGAATAGATGATAAAAATCTTCCAAAAAATGCATGAGGAAAGCCATATGTGGGAGTCAAGCTTGTCCAAGGGATATTACTAAGTATCTGGTTATGCACTGCCAAAACCTTTACATAAAGAAATGTTACATCTGATTGAAATGTATTAATACATTAATTCTGTTAGCAAAGAAGGAAATATTTTTGTCCATCAAGAGCCAGAGTTCAGTCTCTGGAGTTTTTTGGTTTTGTGTTTGTTTTTTTTAGTTCTTTATTTTTACTGTAACAGAATTAAAATTGCTAACACTTAGCGGTGTGGGGGGGATGCGTTTGATAATAAATGCTAAGGGGTATCCTTTCTCCCCACCCCAGACTAGGGTTATTTGTTATGTTTTTTTTACAAAGGATTAAACCATCTACCCCTGAAATCATATAGTTTTAATCTGCATAGGAAATGCTGAGGTTTCCAGAAGCTGCTGGTTGTTGCTAAGCACCCTGTTAACTTTCTGCGTGATGCTGGAGGCAGTGAAGGGCAGGGGAAAGACCCATCTATCTGAACAGTTGCTGGACTTTAGTCAGTAAAGACATCCAGATAAAAGTGTTGGGAATTTTCTGAAAGCTGATGTTTTCTTGATTGCTCTTCTCATTCTGGGGAAATCAGACCAGAAGTTTACTGTATTTGAGTTGGAAATAACAAGAAAGCCTTCAGCTTGCTGCTCAGCTGCATGCCATAGTGCGGGGGTGTCAAACTCATTGTCACCAGGGGCCACATCAGCCTCGCGGTTGCCTTCAAAGGGCTGAATATAATTTTAGGACTGTGTAAAAATAGGAGTAGTTACATTTATACAGTCCTAAAATTACATTCGGCCCTTTGAAGGCAACTGCAAGAAGCTGATGTGGCCCCTGGTGACAACGAGTTTAACACCTCTGCCATAGTGGGTGGATATAGCCCGTGTGCTCCTTCAGCTACAGAGTACAAGCAGTCTTGCATCTTCTCTATGCCAGTAGCTTCAAAATGTCCAAGTGGCTTGCTGCAAAACTGAGGTTGTGAATGCAGTTGTCAAGACGTCCTTGCAGAAATGTCCTGGATGTGATAGACCCGGTGAGACAGTCATGAAAGAGGGAGAGCCAAAATGGAGAGGGGAAAGAAGGGAAATCGGAGGTCTGCCAGAAATGGGAGAAACATCAAGTAGTAATAGTTTTGCTTGCATTTTTTTTTTTCTTTTAAATTCTCTCTGTATGATCTGAGCATCTGTAGATGTAGAATAAGGATGCGAAGTGCACCTGTTTACAAAAATCAGGAATCTCCATCTGCACTGCAGTTTCTTTAGGTTATTTTTTATCTTTAGAATACATCTTAGCCTTATAAAAAGGAAAATCAAAAGAGTAAATCAAGATTAGGCACACAGTGGTTTTCATTAGTATCCTCAAGGTACCCAGCTTAGTGTTCTACATTACAACGCTGTTCTTTACAAGGTGTTTCTTTCATTTACATATCCCTAAAGATATTGCACATAGCACAACCAGTACGCTGACTTACTTGAAGATACAGAAATTCAAGAGGCTGAAATGGTCAAAGAGAGAGTTTTGGTTTTGGCCAATGATAACAAAGACTCCTTTTTTTTTTTTTTTTCCCCTCTCTATTCCCTTCTCTCCCTCCTGTCCATGTCACATCTGGGGAAAAAGGTAGATCAGGAAAAAAATAAAGCAAAATTTGAACAAAAAATAACTTACTTGAAACTTGTGTTTTCTTAATCCATATACAGTTTCACCTTCTCTTTCTATGTCCTTCTGATGCTTAGGAATAAAGAGCATGCAGAATTTCTATTATGGGGTCAACTTATTTTAGTATTCACTCCTGATCACTTATATTGATCTGCTTCCCTGAAACTTAAAAGCCACACTAAATAAAACCACCACATGCTGTTTTCTCTAGACTTTCATTTTTTGAGCAGCCTGTTATTTTTATAGAGCTATTACGCTGGTCACATATGTTTTTGAAACAAATAATGCAAATATATTAGGAAAAGGTTCATACTTTTGTCTTTTTTACTTTTTTAAAATTTTTTTTTTAGGGAAACCATTTATATATTCACACAGTATGCTTATATTTAACACATCTTTATTTCCTCTTTTTGCAAAATACCATTTGTAATGGGAACTCCTCTGTAATTTGATACTTATGGTACCAAATGGTATTTAATAAGTATTCCTTAGGTATAAACATCACTTTTTCAAAGGACAAGCTGGAATATTCACTTACTTGTTTAAATGAAGGGTTTTATTTAAGATGAGACTTTTCACTTTGCAGTCCCAGGCTGCTTTATATTCACTGTTGGTCCAGTATGAGATAAGGACTGCAAACACTGCAAAACAAAACCTATTGTCTTCAGTAGTGATTGCAGGCCCAGAATTGTGACTGAATCAGGTTTGAGAGCAAGGCAGAAAAATAAAGATATTAAATAACTGCACATACATGAAAAAATGTTGTATCTGTATTTTTCTGAGCCACAATGGGTGGAATATTTTAGGATAGATGCTTTGGTGAAATAGTCTTGGTGCCATTGAAATAACCTTAACTTCATAGTTACTGAGTATTAAGAATTCTAAGATGTTTATAGTTTAATGCCTGTGATGACTCTCAGACTAATAATAAAATTACTGACTTTTTCTTAGCAGCCTTGTTTTAGACTACTGAGAAGCAAGAGAGATTTTTATGTTATGAATGAATTTGGTACTTAGCAAAATATTTCAAAATCAGTGAAATGAATTGCCAGCCCAGTTGATCCTGTGATTAAATCTGTATGCATGTGTATCTTCAGATATTTCTTCAAAAGACAAGAAAAAAAAAGCATGTTACAGATGTTGGTGAGTCCCAGTAACTAGTTATATTTATTCCCGGGTTCTGTTGTTTTTCAAAACTTCAGAAATTATGAGGATTAGGTAAGTTATCAGTTTTGATGCCTCCTGAATACAGATCAAACAAATCTTAAGACAGAGTTATGAGGAAGATTTCAAGATACTTATTTAAGGATGTAACTAGGAGGCAGAAATTCAGAGTGCATCTACCTTGGCACCACATGCAAACCAAAACTGGCACCATCATGGGCCCTCAGAATGCAAAGGTCAAATATGGTTTGCTTCCTTAAGAGAAGCTATGCTTTAGTATCTGTTATTTTAGTGAGTTAAAAATGCTTTAAATAGTAATATCTGATTGTCGTAATACCTAATGCCCCACTTTTCTCAGAGGCACTGTTTGTTAAACTATATGGGCCTAAATGTGACTTTGAATCATCAACATTAGCCAAAATGTTAGCACAGATAATAAAGGTCCCATAACTGTAGGGAAACGGTATGTTGTTGAAGAATATCAATTAGGATTATTCCTCTGGCAACAAGCAAATGAATTCTGCAGGAGTCCTTGATGAAATTGGTATTTAGTATGGAATTCCGTGTGACCTGGTTGACCCATCGACTGAATAGCAGCCCAAGCAGTCCTGTCAGGTTAGATGTATCACATAGTTTCTTAAATTTGACTAAGTCTAGGGAGCAGAACACTTATTAATTTGTTCTTATTTAATGTGGATATTTTGTTTTTTTATTTTGTGACAACAATGCACGTGGCACTTAAAAAAAGCATAAAGAAAAGTGACTCCGTTGCTCTAGGGAACAATATATAATTAATATGAAATGTCTGCTTTGTGTCCTCAAAAGCCAGACACAGAATGATGGCTGGAAACCCTGGCCAGCTGTGAAGCTGTAACATACCCTAAGCAGAAATGAAATTGCATTTTGTTGCCTTGTTTTTACTGACACACAACTTGAGGATTTTACACTGAATGATAATTGTATCATGCAAAGACAGGCTACTCATTGATGATTCTGAGATACCATGGAAACACAGAGGTTCCCGTATTAGTTGTAATTTCTGTGAGAGCCAGAGATAGGTATGGCATTGGGAAACCTTCACAGTCTGTACTTCAATAGAAACACTGAAACTGCAAGAAAGGGAGAAAAAACATATGAAAGAGAGAAAATATGAACTAGTCTATTAGATGTGGGAAAGACAGAGGCATCAATTTAGAGGACTGATTTACTCTGCTATTGCTTCATGCAACATGTTGGCATCTGCTAGGTCAGGACTTAAATTTCCTAAGTGAACAACCATCTTGGAACAGTTGTATGCATTATTATAATCCAGGAGAGAAAAACCTAGGTGTTTGAGTTGTGTTGCAGCATACTTTTCTGGTTTAACATCTTGCCCCAGGATTTGTAGAAATACAGCAAGTGCAATAAAACTATTGAGGAAAGGTGAATCACTGCTGAAATTGTCAGTCTTATTTTCTCTCTGGAATTTTATTTGGTCCCAGCTTTCTTAAGTGAGTTTAAACCAAAAAGAAACTAATATTGGTACTACTAGACAGATCTGCATTGACAAGACTATAAAAGCAATTTTGTGTACTCTAGGACTGGCAAGCACTAGCCTTGCCCACATTAGCGTTCCCCTGGAGAGGCAGAGCACAAGGTGGTGCTGCATGTGCTGGAGCAGAGACTCCTCTGCAGCCCCTGGAAAAAGACGACCATGCTGGAGCAGATGTCCAAATTGCAGTCCATGGAGGACACCATGCCAGAGCAGGCGGATGTACCCTAAAGGAAGCTACAGCCCATGGAGAGCCCATACGGGAGCAGGTGTTTCCTGAAGGACTGTAGCATGTGGGAGGACCCAGGCTGGATCTTGGGAAAAGCGTGAGGAGGGAGTGGCAGAGAGGAGCTGGTATGAACTGATATGACAGCCCCCATTCTCCATCCTCCTGCACTCCCTGGGGCAGGAGTGATGGGGGAGGAATTGGGAGTGGAGGAGTAGAGTGGAGCCAGGGGAAAAATGAGGTATGGGGAGCAGGTGTTGTTTCAGTCTTTTTGTTTCTCACCATCCATATCTACTTTAATTAGCAATAGATTAAATTAATATTCCCCAAGTTGAGCCTGTTTTGCTTGCCTATAACAGTAATTGTTAAATGATGCCTCTGTCTTTATGTCAACGCAAGAGCTTCTTCATCCCATTTCTCCCCTTTCCTGCTAAGTAGAGGGCATGAGAGAGTGGCTGGGTGGGTGTCCGGCTGATGACCAAGGTCAACTCACCACACTGAGGTTAGACAAGATTATTTCAAGTGAGCTTTCCAAATTGTCAGGAAATAATGACTCAAGGTTGGTCATTTTTAGGGATAACAGATATTAGAATAGATGGGTGTGGCCCACATCTGATACTTAGTAAAAAAAAGAAATGTTGTAAAATGAAATCTCTATTTCAAGCAGTGAGTCGCTCCACTTATCCTGAACTTGCCCTTAAAAGGCAGATGAAAATACATCATGAAAACAGCATTATTAATAATTTAAAGTTACTGTTGATTATGTGCACCTGAGCTAAGATCAGGAGTACAAGGAGCACGTTTGGGCAACATCAAGAGTGCCTTGGCTTTGTTAATATTTTTATGTACCAGAGAGGGATTGCATGTATCAGAATTTTTCACTGGCTGTACTCATAACACATTACCAAAACTTGAGTTTTAACTAGCTCTAAGGGTGCTTCCTTGCTTGTAACTACTTTAAAGGAGATTTGGTGCAAAAATTGGTTACAGTCTGTGACTGTGACTGACTGTCCGTTCAAAAGGATTAAAAGAAGAGAGAAAAAACTTTATTGAAAAGATATGCCACAAAAATAATCACAAAAAATGCAGTTTATTTCCTTAAAGAAAAAAAAAAAAGCAAAAAAAACCCCGAAGTATCACTCAAATGGGTGTTCATGGCTTTTCACAACACACTGGTTGTAAAATGTTATCTGTTGTTTCTAGTGGAGTTGAAAAAAACAAGCTATTACAGCGTTTGGGTTGTTTCACCATTCTGATAACCAGTGAAGAGAAAATACATTGTGGCTTCAGGTTGAGAAGGTTTTAAGAAATGTGTTACTGGGCTACTGCAGATATGGGAGGAGAAAGCTGTCATTTGCAGGATGTTGAAATACGTCTATAATAGCAGGGTGTACTCTGGAGGTTGTGTTCCTTTTCCACCATTGCTAACATGATCCAAGTTCGAAACAATCCACTTGTTCAATAAAAGTATTTTCTGTAAAAGGAAATTTGCAAGTATGAAGAGCAAATGGAGGTGGGGTAGGGTCTGTTCAGATGTTTGTTATGTTCAGGAGCCATGTTAGAGCACCCAGGTGGAGCCTTATGTGAATGACATCTCAAGACAAACTTGTTTAAACTTTCAGAAAATATTTGAGACATAAGTAAAAGGTCAGAAGAAAACATGTGCAGGAAGCATTGCCTTGGGACCTTTTTATCTTATGCATTACTGATTTCAACCCCGTGACTTGGATTTAAAAAGCTCTGTTTCCCACTGTCAGCTCTCTGAGCCCCAGATGTTGACAGTCTGACAACACCAGGCTCTGTTCTGTCTGGAAAACTGCTGGAGTTCCTCTTCCAAGGTTTCACCAAAAAATGGGAAAAGCCTTGGTTTAATCATTGGGGCTGTAGGCCTTACAAAGGAAGCGTAACCCTGCACAATGGAAAAATGTAGAGGGCTTTGGAAATGTAAAGGGCCACAATTCCTTTGCTGGGAACAAGGCATGTTGTGTTACTCATTTTTATCTATTTGTTGGTCTTCAAATTGTACAGGAGACCAGTAGTGGTTTTGTCCCAGTCTTCTCAAATTTGTGGGGTGGGTGTTATTTCCAGCTTCTTTATGTGCAAGTTACAG
This sequence comes from Pampusana beccarii, assembly GCA_013399365.1. NCBI lineage: Eukaryota > Metazoa > Chordata > Aves > Columbiformes > Columbidae > Pampusana > Pampusana beccarii. The sequence continues at coordinate 83,394 of VWYH01003568.1, read as the reverse complement.
AACAGGATTAGACATCATGGCAAATGACAGCATTCAGTGGATATACTAATGGAAATCTGGATTTTCTTGGATATCTTTCCTGCCTTGAGCAAAATGTTGTTGGGGAGGAGTCGGCAAACTGATTGCTAGAGAAGACTGGGTTCATGTCTTCATCTGTTACTTCTGGAGGCCAGTCAAAGATTATTTATGGAAGCCTGGCAATACTTTCTCTCCTTGTAACCAAAAAATTAAATTACCCCACCCCATTACTGGAATAAAACGTTAATCTTCACTGCAGATGCATTTTCAGATAAGATCTGTGATGTTTCTTTGTACACTCTGGCATGATGCTTCGCACCTGTAAGTCATTTGTCTTGCTGATTACTCTTGCAAGTAGACTGGAATAGTCCAATTCCTTGTACTAAGTAATGAGCTCCTTTGCTCAAGAACCGCATAAGAGATACACAGTGAGTTATTACGGAGTTTGAAAATTCAGTAAGGGAGAGCTCCTCTATACATGAAGCAGGATTAATTTCAGTAATCACTTTCTTCCATTAGTGTAGTTGCCTAAATTTTGGCTTGTTCATTCAGGTTCTTTTGGAACTTTATTTCTTACCAGGTTGCAGTATCAAACACTTTGTTAATATTAGTACTTGTGCTATTTCAAGAATAGAGTAAGGCTTTAAGTACCTTCTTAATTAAGCCAGAAGAGGTCTGAAGCAGTGAGGGATTTCTTTTCCTGGCAGGAGAAGTAAGGGTGGGGTAAGACACACCTAAAATTAAAACAGTTTGAATTTCTTTTTGTAGTCACTGCTTGAAGAACATTGAGTCCCTTAAAAGTACAGAAGGAGAGAAAAGTTACATGTGGAAAAGTTATGTGGTCTAAAGAACACATCAAGGGGCTCAATTTTTGTGTGTATTTAGAAAACCACTGTCTCTGTGCATTTCAAATGATTCTCAGCGTGGTGCCCTCATGGTGCTTGTGTTCGGCTCAGAGCAAGAAAATGAAGATTCAAGCCCTCAAAGATTTGCTCCCTTGTAATCCTATTTACAGCCATTTAAGACCAAGTCTGAAGTTTAATATTAAAGAAAATGTCATTAACCCTGGAAGGTAAACAGCATGAGAGTGATTGTGCTTTTTCCCCTCAGGAGAATGGATAGGAAGAGAGAAAAACCTTGAATAAAATAACTAAGAGAATTAATTGTTTCCTTTTTACCTACTCAAGGATTTTTTTCTGTGTTTCTGAACAGTGAGTAATACATACCCTCCAGCGGAACAGTACTCAGAATTCAGACTTTATACTGTTGGGAAATGCTCCATATGTGTACGTGGGGAGGTGAACTGAGAAAGAGTATTGACAGGAAACCATTCCCGAACAGGTAGATGCTGTGCTTTACTGAAACACATGCATTTGATTGCTGAAAATGTGACAGGTAACTATACGAAGCAGCCTTACATCTCATGCTTAGTGTCTGAACGTCACAAGGTACACCATTTGGAATCGGTGCTCTCTCTTCAGATCTGTTTGGGAACATAGAAGAGAGTGGGGTTTACAGAGGAAAAGCCCCTGTGCCCATCCCAAGTTTCATCCCAAGCTGTAACATCTTGAGTGCTAGAAGCAGTAAGTTCACTTTCTGCATCTTCTGTCTTGAAAGATTTCTAGAAATTGCTGGTAGAATAGTAAGACTTGTTCCCTGTGAACTAATATTATAGTAGGTATGATAGGGCAAGTATGTTTGTCTTTTATCAGTTCTCCTAAAGTACAAGAACAAGAATATATCCAAGGAAATTGACAAGCAATTCCTTGAGAAAGGAAAACTATTCTTACACTGAGTATTTTACGTTTTGAACTTGCTGCTAGTGGATGTGAGGTAAGACAGGAGTCACAACTGCAGTTTCAGAAAGTGTGTTTAGGCCCCAGTTTGACATTTAACTGAAAAAAAAAAAAGGTAAATTCAGCATTTATTTTACTTTTTTTCATCCTTTTGCCATCATCCGAATAGTTGACTTCTATCCTCTGTGGTGAGAGTTACAAAAGCCAATGTGTTTAAAATCATCCATCAAACAGAGAATCAGGAGCACTTTCTTTTTAGAGCTTCTCTAATGCAGTTATTTAAGAGTCCCATGGCCTTTATAACATGTCTGAGTGAAATAAGTTTTATGTATTTTGGTATAATTATTTTATTATTTCATTTTATTAATCAATGGTTAACATTTTTTAAGTGAAGATGGATTTCTTTGTCCCTGTTTTTCATGCTATATTTTTTTTCAGCTTTTATTTTATGTTTTAATATTTGCTACATCTTCTTTGCACTTTGACTTCTTTTTTTATTTGCTTTCTGTGCTGTATCTTATGATGCCTGTAGGCACTATTCAAGATCAAAGGTGCCAGTAGTTAATACTTGTGTTAAATTTAACGCATATAGCTCTCCAGAGATGTAAAAGAAAGAGTTTGAATGTTGAAGCCCTCACATAAAAGCTGAAGTGACGCACCTATTTCATGCATCACATTAGTCTGTTTTGCATGCCACTGTCATCCTTCCTGAAGTTGTACAAGATTAGATTCAAGCCATGCAAAACAAACAAACAGGACAGGTATGTTGATGCCACTTCGAACTGTGTGTAGCACATTGACTCTTCTGTCAGATATGCTGAAACTGGAAAACAACCGGTGGATGTGAGTTACATTCACATGTAAGGTCTCGGTCACCTCCCAGACATATTCAGTAGCTGTGGCAGCATTTACTGTTATGTAGCATTAGCCAGGAACAAGCTGGTCAACATACATACCAGTAGCATACAGGCCTACAGCCCACTCATTCTGCTATTAATGTAATTGTTGAAAATGACTCACCCCTTAGATCTTTAACTTATTTCAGAGTTCTGTCTTGTCTTTACATCCTGAACTACCTTCTCTTCCTCATCAGCCTTCACTGCAACTGCTGACAGCTTGAGTGGAATTACCCCAGTGGGAAGACTCTCTCCACCAAAGACAGCTCTACCTTAACATATTATTCAGTCCTTCAGTAACATGTAGCTCTACTTTGAGCTTGCAACCTTCTCCTCAGACATACAGGTAGTTGTTTAATCATGTATTTTTAAGTTAACAACAGAAGGTTTTTTAAAAGAGAAAGAAGGTTTCTTTGGATTTAGTTTCCCTAAGTTTCTTTTATTTTTTTTTTTTTCTTCCACATTTGGAGGATACTTTGTCTGCTTTTGTGTAGATATTTTTAGTATGGCTGGGGAACCTGTGGGTCGTTGTGGCATATTTTCTCAGTTTAATCTGCTGTTAATTATGATAATGAAGCTTGTGGCTGCGGGTTTGTGCTTCTCTTTGGCATATCGCCACTTCTGCAGCAGAAGCCAAAGGTGACTTTATTCACTCCACCTGAGATGTTCTTTAAGCATATTTTGCTTTTCCAGTGATGTAGCCTGAGAACTCTGCAAGTGAGCCAATTACGCCTTTCTCAGTGTCCTCATAGGAACATGGATTTACAGCCTCCGATTTTTTCTCCTCACTGTCTGGTTAAGTTCTAGAAAGACTGTATAAACTTCCTAGAATAATATAAATTTCTTTTTTATATGGTCACTTTGGAAGTTTGGGGAAACTGAAATAAGGAAACATTGATATAAACAAACCTACGCATGTGCACATGTATTCCCTCTGCTAATGAGATAATTGTATATTGCATCACACTGGGGTCTTGTATCTGAAGGATTCTAGGTTTGCAAACATGGGTGAATTTTGAGAGTAATGATATACAGATGTGTAGGTACAATATTATCCCTGTTCCAGAAATAGAAATAGCACAGGGAGGTTTAGTGAGCCAGTGGTTGTAGGAGAAATCCATCTCAATTAGAGGAATGGAATTTCTGTCTGATTTTGTATCTTCTTGTTTCATTCTAGAATACTGCGATAAAGAGTGGGGGGGAATAAGATTTGGACAACCTGCTTCTTGTGCCTACTTTATATGCCTCTGCTGACCCTATAAATACAAACTAGCTAGAGCCTTCCTAAATTGTTCAGCTCTTGCCTGTGCTTTGGTTCTATTAACGTCACAAAATGTAGCTCATATTTTCCACATTTAGCTGAAGTCTATGTACTTCACTGTCATTCTTCTAAAGGGAAGGAGAAGGAAATGCCGTGTTCCTGCAAGCTAAAGACAATGAAAACCTAGTAGTTTTTGAACCTTGCTTTTGCTCCAACTTTTGCATCCTCTGAACTAAGGGATTTGCTTAACCCTCTAAACAAAAATTTTCATTTCAATTGTCTGTTAGAGCTCTACACGTCATACTCGGGCTTTTAATGAGGAGCAATTCAAGTTTTTAATCTTGATCAGTCTTTGAAAAGTACACAGAACGCTGCAGTTTCCCCAGGCACATTCATCTTCCTCTCCTGTTTTCTCTCTCTCTTCAGTTTGACTGTCCATCTATTCCAGAGGAATTCAGGAAGGAAAAGGCTGAGATTTTTTGGTATCCCAAGGAATAGATTCCTGGTTCACATATTCCTGAGCCTGGGATTTTGCATGGTTGTTGTCATCAAAAGCAGAGACAAAGGTGCTATTTGTCTTTTACTAGTAAAAGCAGCAGGAGAGCAGATGTTAGTAGGAATGGTGCTAATAATCTGCAGTAGGAACGGCAGTGCATCGACCAGGGAAGATCCCTGGCTCACTATGTTTTTGACTGCTTTAGGGCACAACTACAATGTGCAGTGAAGAGAGCCATGCCAGCTACAAATGAGCCAAATCTGGAACTGGAAGCTGTTTAGCTGTGTTGCACAGGGGGGTGGTGAAATTTCCAGGCCCTCAGACTCCTGAAATGTGCTGCATCCTTAGGATTTGTCAGATGGTCAATGGAAATAAGAGGGGGAAAAATCCAAAAAAAGTGATGTGGAAAATTCATCAAAATGTTTGTGTGGGTACATACACACACATTTATGTACTTACACTCACAGGCAGATATTGCAAGCCAGCTACGTTCATAGTGCTCTCTATCTGTGTCCTACCTGCAATACTTTAAATACAGTGACCTTGTAAAGATTTTAATTTAGTTTGAGGCTTAGAAATTAACTTGAAAACTGTCATCAGAGGTCTACTAACAAATACAACCTCCAATGCAATATACTTCCTAATTTCTGGTGTTGCCTTTAAGTTGGAAGTAAACAAAAGCAACTTCCTTTAAGCTCAGTTTCTGTCCAAATTGGCAACATTCACAAATGCAGGAACAGAATTGAGTGTGTTTATGACAGTCATGATAATTATGGAACACAAGATTAACCTAGTCAGGGAAGATAAATATCTTGGTATTCTCTGCAGTGATAAACTGACTTTGGAATGCAGCCTGACAGAGTGGCAGACAAAATTTGATTTTTCTAGCTATACATAGCTCACAACAGGCCACTGTAATATTTTTTGAATCTGAATGTCCCCAAACCCTCATGTTGTCTTTGTAGCTTGGGTGGTTATTCTTTTATAACATTTTATGGGAAAAGTCTATAGCTTTAATGATGAAAATAGGTAAAAGTCTTCAAAAGATACTGAAAATAGGAGACCAGCTTGAGCTGTAGAACATGGATTCTGCCTTAATTGTGAATTAGATCTTTCTCAAAGGCCATGTATTCCAGGTCAATCTGTCTGTATAATTGAATTTCATTGGTATTGTATAACATGTTCTGCCTTAGTAAAAAGTAAGTAAAATTCTTCTAGAGGGTAAGATTAGATTTATGCACGGCTGCCACAAAACCAGGCTAAATGTATATTATTTGTGAAGGAAAATACTGTTATCTTTTCCCTAAACTGTGGAGTCAAGAAAGATAATGACGGAGAAGTCAGAACACTTACTAAAAATTTGCTGGTCTGGTTCTTGATGTCACTGAAGCACTGTTGGCCAATATCTGCTCTCGGTTTCTAGTGATGTCCTCTATACATGGAGAGAAGTTTCATGGTGATGTGTATTCAATTGCTCAACTAAAAAACCCTTTGAAAGATTCTGCATCAAGGGAAGCCTTCAGTAATTTCAGTAAGTTGTGGAACCTTTGCAGCATCCAGTCACCAACATTTCCGGAGTCTGCTGCTGAATCTGTGTTCCATAATGCACTCTTTTCTTTTTCCTTCTGAGTTAAGAGGCACACAGATCTGGAGTGCAGGTGCAAGGAGGGGGCTCATGGCAGCACTGTGTTCTGTTCCTGAGCTCTGTCAGCCTCTTTCTGTGTGTCAGAGAGTGTTAGAGCAGGGAGGACCATTAGATGGTTCAGTGTGGCCTCCTGTAAACAACGGACTATTATGTTTCAGATAAGTACTCCTGTGTTGACCCTGATAACTTCAGTTTGGCTAAAATGTAGGTCTCAGAAATACGCTCAGGAAGACAACAACAAATGCAGCACGCGTTACTCTGCTAACCTGTCACTGCAAAACTCTCCATTCTTAATTTTTTAGCTTGACTTTGCTTGGCTTCATCCATTCATTGACTTTCTCAATTGATGTGTTGGTTGAGGACTGCAGTTTTTCCATGTTCCCAACCAACAGTAGCCTCTCCGTGAGTATGTTTCCCAAACGTTTGTCTTCTCTTTACAAATGTATATTTCCCTGGTTTCCATCCCTTTAGAGTGGATTACTTCTCCTCCCCTTGCATTCACTGAGTGTCAGCTACATAGTGAGTAGCACGTTACACCTCCTCTTCAGCTGTGCATAAATACACTACTCTGCCATTCTTGAACTTGGTCCTGTGGTGGCATACCAACACTTCTAATCATAATAAAATTTAAGACCTGGTATTTGAGACATGCTTTTGTAAATTGTACTTGAAAATAATTTTTCATCAAGAAATTGTGACCTGTTACTGATTGGAGTGATTAGTAACAAATCCTTTTGATAGCTGTATTTTGTTTGAGGACAGAAAATCTGAATTATCCTATCTCTTAATGAAGGTTACGATTCCTAAAAAGACAAATGAGTGTTATTTTTCAAGAAGTTATGCTTGAGTTATTGGTCTTGGATTAACAGCTTCATTGTCTTTCTGGCCTCTTCCGGTGTCTCTCTGCACATCAGCCTAAGGCTCCCTCCACCTTTTGAGGTGTAACCAAGTCATTATGGTTTTGAACATCATTCATACACACAGACAAATCTGGCAAACCTCTTATATTGGCATTTTCCCTTAATTCCATGTATTACACACTGTTTTTTTAAATTTCTTACTGCTACAACTCATTGTAGAATAATAGCTTTTTGAAATCGTTTTCTTCAACTTCAGAAGATGATCCCCTTTGAAACACTGTCTGTATTTACTCACTGTTCATGGCCTCCGATCTCTCTGCATCTTTCAGTTCTTTGTTTCTCCCACATCTCAGTAGAAAGTTAAAGGTGGGAGGTGCATGGATGGTCTGGTTTGGACATAGGCTTGATTTGTGAATGTTTAAGTTTAGTTTGCCTTCCTAGCATGCATATTTCAAGCAGGTAAATGCATTAACAGTTATTGTTTTATTAATAATTTAAAATATTTTATTATTAATTAAAACCCCAGATCACTGTTACTGTAATATATAGTTTTGTTGACTAGTACTTCTGTTAATGTGCACTTACTTTAAGAAAAAGATCAGCAAATTATTCAACTGATTTCAGAAAGTTTAAGGACTAATATAGTTAACAGCACCATTGTTTGCTTTCCTTCTCCTAGAATTTGTTTTGCTGCTGGTTACTGCCATGAACACAGTTTTGAGACCGAAGTTTACCTGCTGCTGCTCGGAGTTCATGTTGAAACTTGATTCAGCAAAACTCCTGAGTATTTGAAAACTCATTGTATGCCCTAAGCTTTGACTTGAGTGCATATTTTTTTTTAGACATAAATTTGTGTGCTAAGGCAGTTAGGTTCGTGGAGTTATAAACCCTACAAGACAGAGGCTTTCTTCTCAGAAGCTATAAGCTGTACAGCATCCAATTCAGCAATCATTTTTTATTCATACTTTCAATTGTCCAAATAATTCTCATGTCTCTTTCGTATTCACTGCATCATAAAGTAGTATGTAATGTAGTGTGCTTTGATATGATGGTCGAAATCTGCTCAAAAACTATTTAAGCATTCAAGATTATTGAAAGTGTTAGCAGAGCCCTTTGTATATCTCTTAAACCATGTGTGTGGAAAGTCCTTCCGTTTTAAAAATACTTGCCCAAATTATGTTCATGGTAATAAGTGTGTCACCTCAGCAAGGTTTCAGCTGTGAAACTCACTGCAGAGTTGGGCCACAGAAGCAGCTCATCAAGTTTCTAGAAGTGATTTAAATCTTATTAGTGCAGATATTGTGTGATATTGAAGCTGACAGGTTCTTCACTTCGGGCAAGACTAATCAAGGGTATTTTTTGGTGTTTTTTTTTTTTTGAGAAAGGATAGGAGCATTGTTATGCAGCAGCCTTTGTTAAAGGTCACAGATTTCTTTGGACAGAAGCCTCTGCTGCTGAAGACACTATTGAAGACAAATAGCATTTGGGAGGGAACTTGAAAAAGACCCATTAATATGCCATCAAGCCTTTCAACTTCCCATAGCATTTTGAAGCCCCTGATGAGTTTCAGTGTGGTTATTACAGATCATATCAGCCTCTTCCTATATTGTCTTTTGCAAGCAGATTATGAACTCCCCCTGTCAGTGCACTGACTGGATTTCTGTACCATAATTGTGCTTACTCTAGATACGCTAAAAACTGGGCATGCTAACACTGTGATAAACTAAGATAAACTAATAGATCTTACTAGGCTTAGTAGCTTGTAAGACAGAGGGAAAAGTATATATTTTCATATTACCCTAAGGTCCCAGCAGAGTAAAACTGTTTTAGGAACATTTCAGGTAATAGGAGTGTCTCATAGGACTTCCACCTCCAAAACAGCCACCAAATGGAGACTTTCTCTTTAATGACTCATCTCCCTTTGCCTGCAGTTGCTCCAGGGGCCAGATATAGAATGATTACATTATAAATATCAGGTTTCCAGGGTAGACCAACAGTAAGCTAAAATGTCAGTTTGCCCAGTGCAAACACTTGACATATGTTGAGCTGAATAGAGAGTAATGAGGTTGGAGACTGTCTACTTGCTCCTGGTCATCTCTCTTTAGAAATTTTTTTCTGGGTACACATTTGACAGGGAGTAGATGGCTGGCACTATTTCTTCTCTTCTGTTCAGAAAACATTAGCCAACTTAATGTACGGGTAGCTGAAGTGCTAATGTTCTGGGTGAATTTGTCTTCTGGCTGGACTGTCAGAATGATTCTACTGTGGCTTCAATGAACTAGATGTGAGGCCAATTATACCCTATACAAGCTGTAATGGTTAATTAAACTATAGCTCTTGCTTCATTTGGTCAAACCTAAAGGCTACCAAAATACTAGGCGTATATCTGAAAGTGAAGCAAGACTGAAACACACAAGGCTTCTTTCTCTTCCTAGATGCTTCTCTTTAATATGTCCAGATGCGATGAGCAGCTGAATAAATTCAAGAACATTTCCTTTTTAAGAGACAGGGAGCTTACTCAATGATTCCCAACCTACCCCTTTCATTCCAGTTTCTAATGCACCATAACTTCAACCCTTCTCACATCAAAGAAGAGATGAAAACGGCACCCTACAGAGATCATGAACACTGCTCTAAAAGTGCTAGCAATGAGAGGTTGATTTTTAGTTTAACACAAAGCCTGTAAGCATCGACTGCCTGATTTCTGCCCTCCTCCCGCATCTCCTCCCTCTGGGGATGCAGGCAGCTGTGACAGCGCTGCAGACCCGTGTTTACCTGCTGTGTTCAGCTCCTGCACCCACTGCAGTTGCTGGATGCTGGGGGAGGGTGGGAGGCTGCAGTACCTCATTTTAGCTGGTTGGTATTTTGGTGCTTGAACTGTGATGGTGCCTATAAGGGAGGTCACCTTGTCTTGGGGGTTTTTGCAGTTCTCTCCAGTCTTGGCTTCCTCTCAGGTTGGTGGCCAGGTGTTGCAGGCGCACCACATCTGACCAAAAGGGGCTGGGGGCAAGAAGCATCCTCTTCCAGAGGGGCTCAGACCACCCTCTGCTGGGGAGGCAGGGGCGAGGAATACTGCCATCACAGCACAGAAAAGGCAGAGTTGCACTAAGAAAACACTGAAGCGGAGACAGATCCTGCCTGGCTTCAGCCACTTCCATTAGGAGTGTGGTCACAAGCAAGAGGTGCCACTGGCACCACCTTTGGGAGCTCCATCCATCCCTCCCTCCCTCGATCCCTCTCTCTCCTGGGAGCAGCAATGGGAGTGCTGCCACTGCCTGCCAGCAAACTGCTCCAGACGGGATGAGTCCAGCCCGCTGGGCAGTGTCAGGTCAAATAGCTTTCCCAGAGAAGTTTCCAAACTCCAGCCAGATCATCTGCTGTGGTATTTTATGTCTCTCAAAGTACCAGTACTGCAAGAAGAGGGGAAAAATTGAGAGGCAAAGAGAGGGAGAGCGAACAGCGTGGCTCGGAGAACTGCTTCCCGGGGAAATGGAGCTGCATACTCACACATGCACTGCACCTATATGGGGAAAACATTTCAGTAGGTAATTACAAATTAAGCATTTAAAAGGCATATCATTAAGTGCCTCTACTTTCAAAAGAAACGATTAGAAGCTCATGAGCAGTGATAGGTATTTAACTGTAGGTTGAGAGTTATTACAGTCATGATGAGGACCCCCCCTCCAAAATAAAAAACAAAACCCCAAACAACCAAACAAAAACCCAACAACAAACAAACAAAAAACCTAGAATGAAAACAAACATTGAATCTAGTAACAGCTGGTTGTTTTCTGGGCAAAATCTTTCAATAGCTCCTTGAGAGAAGGGGAAAAAAATCTAGCCCCAGAACAACAAATCACAACCATTGCATGCAACATCTATGCTCTATCAGCCAAGGCTGGTAGTTCTTTGTTTTAATTAATATAAATGTCCCTCTCCTTCAACAGGGAATAAGTGAGAATGCTTTCTGTATAATCCAGCATTAGATTTTTTTGGCAAGTGACTTACCACCATCAAAAAACCACAATAGGAAATTACTTGAAAGAGGTGGGGGTTTTTTATTTTTTTCCAAATGAGAAACTATTTAATTTTATTTTGCCTATTGTATATTTAAGGAAATTGAAACGTTCAGTCAAAATGAATAAATAAATGAAATCTGGTAAGAAATGTTCTTTAATAGGCTATTACACATTTTGAAAGCATTATAATTTCTTGGCTTTATTTAATTTATTTTCTCTCCAGCAGTGCCATTAATTTTCGATCCCTTCTGTTCTATGTGGGCTGTTGTCCAGTGACCTAAAAACTGATGTGTTACAGACTTTTGACTGTTAGTATTTATGCATATTGGGGAGGGGCCGGGCACAAGGGATCATTATTTGAGGAGCTGAGGTAGTGTCATATTTTCTTTTTTCTTATATATATAGCATACCCATACACACATTTTACATATCTGTGTGTGTGTAGCATGTCTTCTGCAAATAATTAGACATGAAGTTTGTGTTTAGAAAAACTGTAGATTCTGGTGAGTGAGAGCAGGAACTGATGGGAACTGAACTTGTAAAAACTTGATTTTTCTCTGTATTTTTCCTGTGTTTGTGAGGTGGGGTATCCGTTTCCCGTTGCTTACATATAAGAGGATTTGTGGCTTGAGCAGGAGTTCACTTGGCTGATGCAGTGTCCTGCAACCATGGTTAGAATAATTATTTTAGGATACTTGTGATGCTGAGGAGTTTAAGCAATTTTGGCACGAATAGCTGTCTTGTGGCTGAAGAATATAAACTCATTGGGACTTAACCTCCGCTATATGAAACAACTAAAAGTCAGTCCTGTTCATTATTTACAAATACTCCCCAACTCCACCCAACCCCTCAAATCAACCATGTAGCTAGTACTTGTTAGTGAGCATATGGCTGAGGATGTTTCACCTGAGCCCGTGTCACTGCCACTTATCAGAGGTCTGCAGACCACATAGCCTGCCCAGTAGGACTTTTTTTAAGTTATGGTTATGATAGGGAAAAAATGCTTAGCAGACTATACAGCTTCACTTTAATTCACAGAATCACAGAATCGACTGGGTTGGAAAAGACCTCAGAGATCATCGAGTCCAACCCTTGGTCCAACTCTAGTCTGTTTACTAGACCATGGCAATTGTTTAAGAACTGATAATATAATTAGAAAAAAAAGTGAAATATTTATCAGCTCATGTATTATGTAGATCCTGCAGATATTACTAATCAGCAGGTGCCAGAATAGTTTTCGTAAAAGAACAGATAGATATTTAAAAGGCTCACTTTGCTTTTATATGCGATTAGAGAGGGCCTAATGTCATGAAGTATTGTTGTTTACTTGTGTTGAAGCTGTATTCTCCCTCCTTTAGCCTGTCAAAGGTAAGCATTCTGCATACCTAATACATGCTTTCATTAATTTGTGATGATTTGGTTATTCATCATTTGTTGCCTTTTTCCAACTGTAACCAGATGTTTAAACATTAACCAAGAGATCTTTTTCCCAATTTATATTTTGTTGCCAAATGAGCATAATTTTAAATATTAATGATACATTTTCGATTTCCATGTGTCAAAGATGTTTAGAAATAAACCTTTTTTTGCATTAGTAACCAAGAATACAAACATCTAGCTGCCACTTGTTTAGCTGTTCTTTTATTTGAAACCAAACTCTTTGATTAGTCCCACTTAGAAGATGCTGGAGGTTCTGATGCTCTATGAACACCTCTCTGCTCTTTAATGAACATTTCTGTGTTCTCCAGCAACAGAGAATCAGAGCCTTACTGTCTAAGCTGTTACAGGTATTTCTGTCAAAGGGGCGCATGTCATTTGCTGTGCTCAATTGGCTTTAATTTGTCGCATGACACCGAGGTGCCCCGCTTTGTAAGGACCCATGTTTATAGCCCAAGTTTAGAGCTCTTGGCTGAAATTCCTTTTTGGAGTTATTCACCTGAACCACAGACAGGAAGGGCATGAAGATATTTAAGAGACTGTTTATTACGGAAGATGTAACAGCACATAGAAGCCAGTAGCGTGAGTGGCACCTCTGCAGTGACACTGCCAGCAGCAAAGGGGAGCATGGTCTGTGTTGAAGGGACTGTGCTGCCCTACGACCATGCAACAAGAGCACCCAAGGTACACGTACGGTTGCTGTTTCATGTTGGTGCGGACTTTGCCTCTAAGGTCAATAAACCCAGATGTTATCGCTGGTAGCCCATATGCACACAGAAGGCAAAGCTTTGCATTGGTGCATCTGACTCAATACTAAGAGCAGCTAATGAACTTTCCTACATAGGAGCAGTGGGGAGATGGGCAATTAGGTGTGATGATCAAGTAATTCTGTAACCTTGTTTACCTTTTTAAACAGTGTGAAGGAAAAAGGTGCATTAAAAAGTAGAATAGAAATTGGCCCGGTACATAGAGAGGTTAATTTGAAAGTTGAGGAAAAAAAATTATGCCTGCAATGAGCAAATGGGATCATCAAAGGATTCAGAGACAGCAACTTAAAGAAGTAACAGCATTTAAAACAATTAATTCATAGATACTGGGTAGAACGCATACAACTAACAAAAACTTACAGAAGTTAGAAAGATTTGTGCTACTTTTTCTCTTCCTGCATCAAAAAATACTAGCATCTGACAGGTCCATGTTTTGAGTTATTTTCCACTACAGAAGGCATTGAAGTAATTAATAAATTGCCTAATATTGTTTAATTCTATAATGGATAAATAACGACAGGAAAAGACTACAAGTGAGTTAACAAATACAGTATTTGTATAAGCCCTGCAGGGTAATATGAAGGAAAGATGCAAATTATCAAACACTTTAGTAACCGAAAGTTCAAAACAGACTGACTCCATAGAAACCCTAGGACAAGTAGGGATAAATATAACTTTAATTCCTTATTTGGATAATTCTACAATCCTTTATGAGATTAACCTATTACTGTGTGTTTGGGTGATTAACCTGTTACATATTTTGATTAACCTTTTAGTTATTGTGTTCGTAAATAATTTTTTGCTCCATGCTTGCTCTAGGCTTGTGGACAGAAAAGCAAATTGTTCTTTCATGCATATCCTGTGACTTGGCTCTTCTTGTAATTCTTCCTCTGTCTTCTGGTTTTGAAGCTGCTCTGAATTTTGGCTCAATTTCCGTCTCGATCTTTTGTGCCTTTGTCATTCTTCCCTGTGACTCATGCAGCTCTTTGCTTAGATGTGTAGATTATCTGAGATATTTCATTCTTCTTTGGATTAATTATTTTTAATAGTGCTTTCAGGGTACATTGAGTGAAATTAGATATTAAGTTTCAATCTACTATTAAACATTTTAATAATATTTTGGATATTAAAGGCATTAATTTTAGCATTAGTTAATAGTAGACTCTTTCAATGAAAGACATTGCAAAAGCAAGGATTTCATATTCCTTATGTTTCCTTTCCTCTGGATATTTCTTTAGAAATTAGACAGTGTTGTATGGTTTCTCTTTTCATGTAACAGCTGTATCCAGGATACTTCGCAAAATATTATATGCCATCCACAGTATTTTCTTATGTACTGAAGTTCTCTTTCTAAAGCTGTCATTTCCATTAGAGTAGATCAGCGTGGTTTAGCCATCAGATGCCTATTACAATTATTTTATCACTTCTTTTTTTTTTTTCCCCAGCAGAGTAATCGCTTTGTCATTGATCTGGACATACAACTGATAGCTGGATGTAGGGAAGGGCTGTAAGCAGCAGGTTCCAACTGCATTAGATTGATGTATCAGGCAGCTTCCAGCTGGGTGCGATAGGAAGATTACAGGGCTCCAACCGTATCTCTGTAAAACTCAAAGTAAGCCCTGTAAAATCTATCCGAAAGATTCAGCAGTTGTTGAACCCTCCAGAACTTCCCATTACAGCAGATGCAGGAAGTAATGAAAAGGCAACCTTAATTTTCAAAGACACTAAGGTTCAGCGTATAATCAGTACACACTCTATGATTGCATCTATAGGTACAGATCTTTGAAATAAAAATAACAAATTAAACTACCTGGAAAAACTTTTCCATTCTACTTGCAGATGTGTAAGTTATTTTTTCTTAGTAGCAGTAACAACCAGTGATATTAATAACAAGAAAATTGCCCAAGGAAGCACGAAGTGCCACGGAGGAGGATGCTGCTGGTGAAGGCAGGGTGCCCCATCCTGTACTGAGCTCTGGGGAGCTAGGAGATGTACTGGGTTCTAAGGGCAGGAGGAAAATCACCAACCTTGGAGGACATGTAACATGGAGCAGGACTGTCAGCCCTGTTTTCCATTGTTTGCTCCTTGGAATGATGAAATGTTGTGCAAAGGAACTTACCCGCCCTTTGCACCTGCTAGCGTCCCCATCATACTCCTGGCTCTCCAGGTGTCCTCTCCCACGTTGTAGGTAGGGGCACCTGTGGGGTTCTGTTTGCCACCTGCAGCCTCTGGCCAGAGATTATCCCCCAACCACACAGGCTTTTCTTTAAAAAACAAACCCCCCCAAACTCCTCCCACCTCAAAAAGTTAGCTAACTAGAGAGTGATGGCAACAAGAAAAACAAACGTTATACAGTTTTTCTGGCCCCTTTTATATCCTTTATACAATGTTATTTTCAATGACTATATTTAGTATAAACCGTATCCTCTGCTTGTGCGATACATGTAAAAATACTCCGGAAGAGACTGGACCAGTATGTAAATTGAATTATTTTTTCTTCTGTACTTGCAGTCAAGTATTAAAAATCACTTAGACAGCACTCTTTAATGTTTGTAAAGACAAAATTTTGTAATTGGATACCGTTTGCTGAAGATTGATCAAAGAGAAACCAATAAAAATATCGACTGGTTTGTAAGTGTTAAAATAACCTAAAGATTTGGCTTTTCTCCCGTGACAACCTTGTATTTCATCATGACTTCAGGACTTAGCCTCACTAATACCTTTGGCACAATCTCATATAGTTAATTTTAAATGAAATCTGGTGGTCCGGGGCTCAGAATGAACTCACATGTCCACATTGTTTATGTTAAAATAGCAGCCTTAGGATAATATTGTTTTTTCTTTTGCACTCATCACTTAGGACTGTGTTGTTTACTGAATGACTAACATATACAGATTCCATGTTTATTTGTGGCTCTGGGAAAGACAAGGCAGCATAATACATACAACAAAAAACACTTAGGTAATTTAGTTAATCTATCAGAAAAAGGTTTATTTTTTATTATAAACAACATTTTGGGTAAATTCGTACTGCAGTTCTTTAATGTTGAGAATTCTGTAGAATGCAGTCAAAAGATCTAGGAGAGGAGATTTCAGCTTGGCAGGGTCCCATGGGAGGCTGCCCTGGATGGCAGAAGGGTTCGGAGCACAAGGGTGGTCCTTTCCAGCCTACAGAAAATCAAGCGAGTGTGGCAGGAGCAGCACAGGCAGAGCTCACACACAAACCCAAGTACACCAAAGGGGACAGCAGGCATGGCTATCTAGGAGGGACACAGAGGCATTGTCCAAGCTTGCATGGAGGGAGGAGGGGTGCAAGAAAGCCACAGTTTAGCTGGAGTTGAAATGGGGAATGATGTGAAGAACAAAAATACAAGCTTTGGAGGTGCCTTTCGCCAAAAGGAAGGCTAAGAAAAATTTGGGCCCACAGCTCAAAAGAACAGGAGGTGTAGTGCCCAGGTTACCTAGGGAGGTAACATCAGTTACATCAGCTTTTTCTGTGTCTTCTTATTTATTTTTTTTTTCCTGGTAAATTCTGCCCTCACCTCTCCTCACTCTCTGAGCCAAATGGCAGAGATTGGGGGAGCGAAGAGTTTCGCACAGTGGAGGACGATCAAGTCTGTTAGCTTTTAAGCCAATTTGACATACACAAGTCCAATACACCAGGCAGGCTGCACTGAAGAGTTGGAGGGCTGACAGAAGTCACAGTGAGGCTGCTCTGAGTCTTCTTCAAAGAGTTTCATAATGACAGAAAAGATGCAAACATTGCTCCCAGCCTCAAGAAGGACAAGGAGGAGAATCCAGGGAAGGTTATGGAGTAAATCCTCTTGGAAACCATGTCCAAACAGGTAACGGTCAAGAAAGTGATTCAGAATGGCCAGCATGGAGTTACCATAGGCAAGATGTCCACGACCTTCCTAGGCTGCCTTGTTTGATGCATTGGCCGGCTTTGTGGGTAAGGGGAGAGCTGCTGAGGTGCCTGCCTTTGACTTCAGCAAGGCCTACGGCTTTGTCTTCCATAATATCCTTAAAAAGAGATTGGTGAAATACGAGCTGCGTTACAAGACTAAAAGGTAGATGTGAAATTGCTGAAAGGGCTCAGGGGACGTCTCATTGCTGTCTATATCTACCTTATGGGAAGATATAGAGCAGACAGAGCCAGGTTCTTCTCAGAGGTTTATGGCAAAAGGAAGAGAGGCAACAGACACAAGCTACAATGCAGGAGATTCATATCAGGTTTAAGGAAGACGCTTTTCAATATAAGGATGGTCAAACAGTAGAGCAGGGGCCCAGAGTGGTTGTGGCATCCTCTTCCTTGGCTCTAAGCAACTTGCTACAGTTGAGGCTGCTTTGAACAAGTTATTGAACAGATTACCTCCTGTGATCCCTTCCTACCTGAATCACTGTTATTCTCAGTAATTTCAAGAACTATTGAACCCTTACTTCCCTTTTACTATTGTACATTTTCTGCAAATTTACAGTGGTGAAAAATTAATGTAGCAGAGTGGAGTACTATTTTAAGAATCAGTCCTAAAGAACTGGTGAAGAGGCTGTCTGTGCTATAGGGCAACAGACGAAGCCTGTTTCCTAGGAGGAGCCGTGCGTGTAGGTATTATTACTTTGGCCTGCATATAAATCTGCCAGAGACAACAGTATCATTCCCCCTGTGTAAACACATGCAGTTTCTCACTAGGTAATGAGGGCTGGGTTTGTGAAGGTGAAGGAAAAACTGAGAAGGGGAGGATGAAGACTGAGTGCTGCAGCAGTGGTATTGCCACCTTCCCTTCCAGCAGCATTCACAAGCAGAGGTACTGAAATTCAGAGCAAAGGCAGTTTGCTGAATCTTCTTCTAAACACTTTTCATGAGATTGAAACCTTGGACTTCGTTTCTATGAAGTACGAGCTAATTTAATGTGCTCTGAATAAGGATCTGACTGTTGTACCAGATTGCCATAATTGCAAAGAAAGAAGAAAATACTTGTAAATGCAGTAAAAATGAGCCAACTTTCAATATATACGCCTAATTTTCTTATTCCAGGAATACTACCTCAAGCCTTCCTGGAATTTAGCAACCATTATTTCTGAGGTTATAATTAAATCAAAGGAATATTTTGCCAAGCAACTGTTTTGAGAATTCAGTTCATCTAAATGAAAAAACAAAACAAAACAAAACCCAAACTCAATAGTAGCTTTTGTAAAGTATATAAAATTGATTTTCAGACACGTATCTAGGGGATAACTAGGAATTTGGCTTTCTGAAACAACTAGTGTATCTTGAAAGTACAATAGAGGGTTGTTTAGTTTTGTGTAAATGTGACAAATTTACTGAGTGATAAAGGACTCATAACCTGGTTTTGCTGCATTTTGTGAGTATACTTCTCTGAAGCTGGTTGGAACTGAGCAGTCTCTAAAAGTGAACCAGAAATGTAAAAACTTTTGACTGTTTTCCTCTGTAAGTTTTTGTCCCAACCTTCAATTAAGTACTTTATAAATGTTTTGAGAAAGATGTTCCACTGTCTGATAAGCATGCAGTAAAAAAGCTAACTGAAAGCAAAATGTTTAAAATAAAAGCTGATTTAGTGCAGATGCTTTAAAAGAAATATTTAAAATGAAAGAGATGACAATAAATATTTGAAAAGTACAATTTGCAACAAAAACTCAGCAGTACCCATACTGAGCTCTCTAAGAAGAAATTTAATTACAGAGATTTATTTGTGCATGACTGACTGTTGGATATTCTTTTTATGGTATGTTAAGTTTATATGCTGTGGGTATTATATTTGTTTCGCTGCAATTTCTGACTCATTCCTAAACACAGGAGAATTAGTTTCAGTGAAACAGTAAGAATGAAGTATCAGTTTAAAGTTTCATTGAGTTATCATGGGAGACTTAATTTGGCTCACATTCCTGTTGAAGGCCCTGCTTCTGGCTTTATTTATCCTTTCAGTTAGTTCCACTAGGCTTGAATAGTATATTGCCTTTGCCCGTTAGTAATCACTACAGTGCGGATGTCCTGGACTCTGAGAACAAGTCTTGGGAACATCCCGTCTAGGCTGAGTGGAATTTTTCATGTACTTAGTTATTTATGTGGGGAAGCATTCAAACTTGAAGCCCAAGTGCCTTCCAGGGAAATAATTTCCTATCATTGCCTGCAGCTATTTAAGTTTTTTTTAATTATGCTGAGATAAATCGAGTGAAAGAAAATAATTTGCTTTCAATCATAAAATCTGGTCAGTCTAGCAAGCATTAAGTTAGTGAGTTTATTAGGTTGCAGACATAGGTTTCTACTTGTATTTGTGGTCCTAGAAAGTTCAGATTATGAAAAAATGCCCTCAGTCTGTTATTCAGTAATTCTGTACCTTCTCTGGCAGAATTCCAGGCATATTTGTAGAATGCTTTTAGACAAATATGAGAGTAAACTAAAGCTGTCGTATTAGTTCGTGTTAGTGCTGAGCTAACTAGTTCAGACTCAATAAGGATCTGTATTATATGCATTCTGAATCTGGGCCAAATCTTTATTTTTAGAACTGAAATCAAGTTCAGATCTTGATGTCTTGAAGCATTTTTCACTTCTGGCAGACCTGGAATTCCAAGTGGCCAATTGCCACATAAGATTACGCTTGTAATATTTTTAACCATAGAGGTACTAAGGATTTGTAAAGGAAAGGTGTTGGTGATGTGGGGTTTGTTTGTTTGTTTGTTTTGGGGTGTGTGTGTTTTGCTTTCAGTTGTGTAGTTTGTTGGTGTTTTGAAAAACCTTTTTCATCTTGGCATTGGAAGCTAAAACATGAGTTAGAACTCAGCCAGCATTCTGGATAACTCCGCACATATGGTACTGCTTCTGTGGTTTGTCTGAGATCACATTGTTCTGTACCTGTACAATTATCTTGTGTAAATGTAAAATGTGTGTATCTTTTCTATTTTGAGTACACAAATGAGTTGTTCAACACTGTGTTTGTGCAGAAAAATAGATTCTACAAGCCAGAGTAGTTATAGGTTATTGGAACAAATAGTTGTAGTATGTTTTCCTCTACAAGTTGTACCTGAGAACCTCTCATAAACCTTCAAAGCGCTGTCCTTGAGGAACTATTATAATTGCCTTTGACAAGCATGCTTAAAATAGCAGACAATTTCCATACATTTTGAGCTGAAATGGGATTTGAGAGATTAATATTTGAGTTTGTGAGTGATTATTTGGTAGTTATGAATAGCACGCTTACTGATATGTGTTTCGGCATAACAATATGAGGTCAGTACAGGCCTCACGTGATGGATGCAGTGATGTTTGCTTTGACATTTTCAACGCGTCTCCTGGTTTGGGTCCCACAGCCACCTTCTCTTGGGCTGCGCAAGCCCTGCTCCTACAACACCTCCTTGCAGGGTCACTGCTCCTGCCCTCACAATCCTGGGGGTCCCCCAAAGTTGTTTGTCCAAGTCTCTCCTCTTCTGGAAGCCCCAAACGCTGGTCTAATGAGTGTCAAGTACAGGGAGAACATGAGTGGCTCAGTAGGATGTTTCTTACCCTAAAAGCATAGCTCTGGCCACCTTGCTTGAAAGTGGCCGGGCAATGCCAAAATCCAAACGGTATTTTACAAACTCTTCTCAAAATAATTTGCTGGGTAAAATGATAGGAAGGAGACAAGGCATTTGATCCTTGTAAACTGAGCCAGCCAGAAGGCATAATGAGAGGATTAGGATGCTCCCCTCCTTCGTCGTTTTGCCCTCTGTCTGGGGCAGTGGACAAGTGCTGTGTCCTTAGGTTTGCTGTACTGCTACAGGAGAGCAAAAGGACAGGAGTTTACATGTAGAGAAGGGCAGTGCAGGTGGAAGGACTTTCCAGGTGTCTCCTCTCCTTGCTGTACATGCCTGTGCATCAGGGCCGTCCCATGCTGTACAATATTTTGCAAAAGGAAAAATGCCATGAACAGCATTCATGTTTTCAGCGGTCTTTTTCTGCAATTTCTAAATCTCAGGCAGACTTGGTTTTTATTCCTTATTGCATTTAGACGTTCGGGATGTAGTTTTAAACTGAATCATCAACAGTTTTTCTGCAGAACATGATGTAGGGCTAAATGAAGACTTACGGTTTCTAGTGTCCAATACAGCCTTTGCTGGAACAGAACCGTTGCTGTCTGGTTTTCCAATTAGAGTGGCCCCGTCTGCTCTTACATCTCAGCAGAGGAAAACTGATTGATCAGTAGTAGTTGATTTCTAAACTTGTAAATCTAGCAAGTCTGAGGAAACTGCTTTATTAAAAAATAATGGCATATCATACCTGTCCTTCAGAGCACACAGTTCTTTTATGTTCAGGCTTCTCAACAACTAGAGAAACTCCTTTCAGTTTTCATAGAGTAATGGCCAAGAAACTCACTTCTGTTGGACTGAAATAATAACTTCACTTACCATTTTCTATTTGGTGATAAATTGATCTGGGGAGGAGAGACTACAACATGCAGCTACAACATGCAGATTATTCCAATGCAAGTATACGGATTTGGAAGCCCTATACTTCAGTGATCGAATGATGAAGAAAAAGCACCCTGGCAGCTCTTGATTTTTAAGGTTCTATTTCTATTTATAAATGCTGTTAGGATGGCACAGCCTAAGCAGAAAGACAAATTCAAATCACGCATTTTATGTAATAGTGTTCATTTCTCTAAGGATCTGAAATGTCCCATTCATCAGTTCTGTTATCTCTCGGCTTGATGAGCACTTAAATCTGAAACATGTAGCTATCTTAAATCTACTCTGAGGTATTGCGCTTTTGGATACGTAAATTAGAACCTGCACTAAGGCAACCGCATAATTTCTTGCACTGGCACAAGGCATCCCTGACAAGGCTTGACTTTTTTTCTGTCTCTGGTTAAGCTAATTAATTTTTGAAAACCCATGTGTTGCTGTTTCTTATTGGTTATTGCTCTCCCTTTGCAGTCTGAAGAGAGAAAAAAAAAAAACCACACAAACCAACAAAAACAACACAACAAACCAAAACAAACTATCCCAGAAGACTTTACCTGCAGAATTGGACATCATAATCAATTTTTGTGTGCTTAGCAGGTGTTGCAAATGGATGAGAGAGGGATATTAGTGGTAAGATAGTCGTTGAAATGAACAAATCACAAGTGCAATCAATCTCACTTGTGTCTTCAGGGAGGAATGTACCACAGGGTTTAGCATGAGCATGACAGCTTGACAACTCAAGGTTACTTCACTTTGAGAAGTAAATCCACGGGCAGCGTGTGGCAGCAAGATCGTGGCACAGAGGTGCAGCTGGGGTGGGCTGGGACCTGGGGGTGGGTCGGTGGTTGCACAGGGCTGGGTGCTTCAGGGGCTCACACCCAGGGAGCCCACGGCCTTGGGGGGCAGCCCCCCGGGGATGTTTCTCCTGGGAGCCAGGCTGAGCCTCCCTTGTGCCTCTTTATCCCACCATCCCTCGCCCTCCCAGCGTGCAACACTAGTTCAACCTACTTGATTTTGACCTTAAGGATAGGAAGAGGAACATATGGGAATACTTGGGAAGAAGGTTGGAAACATGCTTCTTGCTAATGAGAGGTAGAAAATGCCCTTGGTTAATACATCTTTGATAAAAGTAGTTACAGCTTGCACTGCAGTTGTTTTGTTGGTGGTGATTGCGCCTGTGTTAAGATGTATTTGTTTTTATCAAAGTCGGTGAGACTAAACAGATGTAGGAGGAATATTAGCTAACAACAAAAAGCAAGCAAACAAAAGCCTTGTTTAAAAGTACATTTTTACATATGAAACAACAATTTTGTTGGCAGAAAAAAAGCCTCCAGTTCTCTATTACTACTTGAAAATATTTATTGATGCTTTTTGTTTATAATTGTCATGGGCTTTAAGCACCTGTTAAAGCTGATGTAAATAAGACTTTCTGGCAAATTGAAGCTGGGAGAAAGCTGACACCTTTCCCAGGGCCACTGGAGATGCAGCTCAGGAACAGGAAGGTAAATCCATTCCCCTGAGGTCCTGGTGTCTGTCCCAGCCGGGAGCACCCAGCTGATCCGCAGCTCTCCCTGGGGCCTGGGGCAAATGTTGTCAGCGGTCGTCAGGGACGGTGGTGACATGGCACCTTGCATGATGATTTTGAGAGGACTGAGGTATTGGCTTAAAATGCTGAGCTTTGCAGATGTACAGAACAGCGGCCTGTTATGAAACCAGATAACTTTGGAAGGCCAAGGAAGTCTCTGCTGGAACAGTTTCACATCTGACACATCTGACTGAAGTTGTTTGGATCCTGGTCTCGGTTTTGTTGGGTCTGATGTAAGCTTCTTGGAGGAGAGCTTAATCTGCTGCTTCTTGCTATAATTTTACAGATGACAAGCTCTAGGTCTAGCCATAAAACTCCCACTTTGCATGGCTGCGTGTTGTTTGGATTTTTTTAAAATAATTTCTATGGTTTATAAATTTATTTCAAGAAACAGTAGAAATAGAAAAATAAGATGAAACCTGATTTCCTATCTTTAAACTGACAAAAATTTAAGTTCAGCACAAACATGAACATAACTTGACTTCTAAAATTTTAAGAGCACCAAGACAACCATTTGCAAAATGTTACCTGCATCTGCAAGCGACTAATTAACTTGAATTGAGCAACGAACCACTTCCTGTAGCTGTACTCTCTGGTTTGTGACAAATTGATTAAGCCAGCTGTATTAATGAGGTCAGCCTATTGTGGGATATTTCTAATTCTAGAATTAGTGAGGTCTGAAGTTGTTGAATTAGGAACTGCCATCTTCTGCTCAGACTTTGTAAAACCTAATTGAGGCACCTGTAATTTGAAGGGCTGTAAGATTTTTAGCACAACACTTCAACCTTTGACAGTATGGCACAATGGGCACCTGTGAAGTGAGTGAAATGTAGTAATAATAAGGCTTCAGTTTCTGGCAACAGCCAGAGGATTGAACTGGTTGTTGTTTTTGAAGAAAGTTGTGGTATTTTGAGGCAATTTTTTTTTAATGAAACGTTTTTTATCTGGAGCTCCTGGTATGGTAAGCCTGTGACTATTTTGTATGCAAAAGGAAAGGAGGTGAAAAAGCTCTCCATCTATAAGAAGCTGAAAGCTGTAAAATAATGCAAACTATTAATATACTGTTTTGTCTACCTTAACATTTCAAGATTTTTTTTCCGATTAACACAGAATCTAAAGGAACCTGGTTAGGTTATAGAATTATTACTCTCCTCCAGAGAGGAAACAAAGACAGAAAACATGTTTGCCACTAGTTTGCTAGTGGCTAAGAAGGAAGAGCTATATTCCTACATAACCTTCTGAATTTCATTTTCCTCCTTTGAGACAACACAAATGAAATTTTAGGGGTACTTGTCCCAGAGCTTTATGAAAAGGAGCTACTAATTTTAGTATTAGTAAAAGCTTTTGACCTGTACATTATATACTGTCTCATAAAAAATGAAGTATATGGATATATGTTTTCTATGCCTATCTGCCTATTTTAATAAAGAATCTATTGATCTATCTACAGCCCCTTCCTAAAAGTTAAGCCTTGAATAATTGTATTTGTCTATTCCAAACCTCTGGTATGTTTGGGGATTGTTTATTTGCATTTTATGGCCAAAAGAACCCAATAATGAACACACCAAACCCCAAACCTCTGTGTTTGTGGTTTTACCTGAGACCAATGTTGAGACAGATGTTTATGATTCACTGATTGAAGGGATGTGTACATTCTTGTAATAAAGATAGTCTGGAGCTTTACAGGCTTTGCAGTTTACATACAGGAATTTTGTGTAGGGGAAAATAGAACAAAAGGTACTTGAATCAAGACATAAACCTAAATTCTATGAATGTGGATGTAATTTGTACACCTGTAGGCACAGGGCAATTTTGTTTCATTTTACTTTTATTAAAAAAATATGTTCTAAGTAACTTGATTGTAAACAAATGCCTCTTTAATGCTAACGCCAGTACTTGTTTCACATGAATTAGTTGACTAACACAGCACCAACACCCCAATGCATGTTTAGAGGTTTTTTGTTTGTTTGTTTGTTTGCTTGTTTGTTTTTTTCCCCCAAAGACTGAAATCCTAATCCTTGGCTTTGATCTTTTCTGTGTTATGAAACAAGGTGGGGAAATAATGCATATATTGCTTTCATATCCATAAGCTCTGCCTTAGTGGCTAAACTGAATCACTTTGCTATGAAACACTGAGTCTGAAGCTGCTGTACCAGGGGAAACTTTACAAAGCGGGGATGATGGAACTGACATTTGAAGAACTGGGCCATTGTGTCACAAGTTAGGCCAATAGATGTCAATCTAAATCCTACAGAGAAAAGCAAACTAATGAGTCAGAGAAACGTACCGGTGCTGTGTGTTTGCCCTCCAGACCTGGTTTCAGGGAAAGAATAACTTCAAGAAGCTCAACTTGGAATCTGATTTTAACTGTTTTCAAAGATTGTGATGTTTTAAGAGAAGATACTGCTTTTCTGTCATTAAAAAAAATGTATTGAAGGTCTTGTCATGCTCATCCCTTCCCTCCTCCACCCCCAGGAAAGAACTAAATTAGAGGGAACTCTTTTGTACAGTCTGGCCTACTAAATGACTCCTATCAGCTTAGCTGGAGATACCTCTTGAGAAGGGACATTCATGCAGTTTCTCTAATGAGGCAGACAGTGGCAGTGATGAAAGGGGCCAGCATTGTCAGCCTGGGAGCCCGAATGGGCATGCTGGTTCCCCAGTCCCTGGCTTTCCCTGGCCATTACAGCTTCCCGTGGCCTGTCCCAGGTTGTCCACTGGAAGCCCTGGTCATGCATCCTCATCAAATGCGTAGGGGCTTGCTTGGAAATTGGCTATCGCCACAGCCAAGAATAAACATATGGGGAAAACAGGGCAAATGTGCATAGTGCTGTCGATGTTCTTTGTTGTGTCCACTGTATGACCTAGTAAAAGGTTATATTAAAGAATTGCTGTTGTAGGCAAAGCTTTTTTTTTTTTTTTTTTTTTTTTTTTTTTTTTTTCTTTTTTTTTTTTTTTTTTAGTGGTACCCTAAAAGCCAGGCAGTTACCTGCTGAATCGCCTATGGCTTTTTCCTGGTGGGATGGAATAAATGCATAATGGTTCTGAAGGTTTGTTTGTTTGTTTGTTTTTATAAGGAAAGCCTAAAAGGAAAGTGTAGATAGAGTTTCTGACCTGGCAGCCTTCTGTCTTGCTGAATCTCAGAGTGGCACGGAACTGGGAACATACACTGACGATTACCACTATGAATTTATTCTGTTTCTAAGGCATCCACCTCTGAGATGGCCAGAGAGGGGAGGGCGTTGGGAAGACAGACATGCAGTTCGCTCCATCTTTGTCAGCTGAATATTCCAAGTAGGTTACAGTGATTTAGTTTGGTGCCAAGTGGCTTTTACTAGGACTGGAGGAGACAGCAGACTTCAGGCAGCTCCATTAGGAATCTATGTTTGCTTTGCTTCCATAAAACTAAAAAAAAAAAAGATGCAAAATAAATGCCAGCAATTGTACAGATACTGAAGTACCAGCTTGTTTTCTGAGAGTCATCATGGCAAGCCGAGGAATTTTTTTAATAGTATTTTAATTTGATAGGAATGTCTGTCTCAGTGTCTGCATGTCTTAAATACATGCTGTTTTACTTCTTCCGTAGGAGTGGTCAGAAACAATAAATGCTTTTTAACTCAGAAAATGTTTAGTAAGTAAGAGATGTAAATTTATGTGATTCTCAGAGGCTTTGAAAGCCCATGGCATTTCCAGGTATTTTTGAATGTGCTTTGAATGTGGATATGTGCTTTTCTGAGAGATTATGCTGGATCATTATAATGCTTAACAAGTGTTTTCAAAGAACATTTTTAAGAAAAGGCTGCATCTGTGGTAAACACCTAGCAATATGTAAACTTTTCTTAAAGGGTAGGCATAGGTGGCAGCAGGGAAAAAGCAACTCTGAAAGATAAGTTCTGAGGTGTGCTGATGAGGTTCTTGGTAGGGCTTTGATGATACCAACGTTATCAGAGCAATGTTAGAAATGCTAGCAACCAGAACTGTCTGGAGTAAAAAAAGCAAACAAACAAAACAAAACCCCAACAGCTTTTTTTTAAAGATGGTGTAAAAATATAAGTACTGTTATTGAAAGTAGAAATGACACTATATACATAAAGCTTTTATTCTTGTGTTCTCCACTTTTGATTTGATTTTCTTTGGTGTCTTTTGATTTTGCAGATCTAGTTTTGAGTGCACCTCATTCTCAGGTGACTGGTAGAAGCACTTATAATCGACTCAGAACTTGAAGACTTTAGCCTGCTTATATCTGTGAAATAAATGACATCGTGTAAAACACGACCGCAGATCTTATAGAATTAGATGACAGTACATTACTCACAGTTCAGATGACTGTAATAGAGAATGTAATGAGCCATAATGCTATTATTTTTCACATTAGAATTTTAGTATTGTGTTTTCTACAGCTGTTAAAATATCATGCATTAAACGTGTTTCGGAAACCACAGTGAATTATGCATTTGTAGTGCCATTAGAGGAAAACAGTCTGACAACTGCATGTAATGATGAAAATCCATCCTATGGCCCCTTTCTATGCTCTTTCATTAAAGCTCTTAGAAGGAAACAGAGTAGCCTGGAAGGGCCTCACATTTAAAAGGTATTGTGTTCATATCTCACAGGTAACAGCTCGGTGCCTTGGGCCGCTGGCTGGGTTGCAGATGTAGCCCATAGTGTCTGGACTTGAACATATGAGAAGACAGGGGGTTCTGTTCAACCACTGCTTCTGCCATAAGGGGAAATGATAGCAGGGAGATGCCAAAACGTCATCACACAAAAGTGTGTGACTTTTCATACTTTGTGGGAGCCTGGGCAGAAAAGGGCAATAATGCTTGCCTTCTGGGAGAAGATTAAAAATAGGATTTTTTTGAATCAATGGAACCATTTTTTTCTGGGGGAGGGGAGAGTATTTCTGAGCCAGTAATGCTCTTGACTTCATATCTTTATCACAGATACCTTGAAGCTGTTATGCTAGATAGCAGAGTGAAAATAGTGTCAACATAAAAATAAAATGAGAAATTACGCTTCCATCAACCCTTCCCCTGAAGTCATAGATGGTGTTGATTAAGTCTTATCTTAGCAGCATATACTATGGAGGTAAATTGCAGTAACAATAGGATACAGCATATCTGATTCAAATAAGAAACACAGTTGAAAAACCTACCGTATTGCATTTATTTGGATAAAGTTTTTGAAAACTCTGAGTGGTGAGGTGACCTTTTAGTTGATTAATCCCAAACTGGAGATTATTTTTTTTTGTGTGAAAGAGAAACAGCAGACTCAAAAAAAAAAAAAAAAAAAAAAAAAAAAAAAAAAAAAAAAAAAAAAAAAAAAAAAAAAAAGCCAGTCAGTCAGAATGCAGTGGTTTTCTAGGAGCTGTTTTTACTGGCGCCAGAAGAAGGAAAAATAAAAGAAAATAAATTGTTGAGAGACTCCACTTTAGTGCTCTTTTCAGAGCCAGGTTCAGTCCCGATGGAGAAAGAAGATACCTGGGCTGCATGGTGGGGCTTCACCCGCTGTGGTACCTGGCTGTAGCGAGGGAGAAGCCGCTGCCCATCAGCACAGCTTCTCCTTGGGGTCCCCACTCTGGGTACTGGAGCACTGCCCACCCAGGAGAAGGAGCAGGAGGCCACCTCTAACAGGGGCCAAACTTGTCACCTTGCTGTGACTTGACAGGGCTGCACCTGTTTATTAACGCAGTGCCACGGTAGAACGGTTTGTTCCCTGTGTCAGTTAAGAGGATTTTCCTGTTTTACAGTGTCAAAATCCTACATAATTTCTGCCTTATTTTTATGGAGGCAAAATTGAACTTTTTACTCGACTCCATCCCTGAAGACAGTTCTCTGCTGGTGTTCTCTTAAAATAAACCAGTTCTTTAATGAAACCTCTTGTAATGAACTGCACTGTCACTGTAATTTTGTTTATGAAAAAATATGAAAGACATCAAGGGAACTACAGTATAAGTGTAATGTTATTATACGAGGGCCTTCTGCCAACGCTGGAAACCACAGTTCAGCTCTTTGAGAAGATGGAATATGTTCGCATGCGATGGAATTAGAGCTCAGTTTGTGTTTCTTGGAAACTTGGTACTTACATTTACTTTATGACATCTCAGATCTCCTTAAATGTAAATTAAAACAGATCTGTGAGGCTGAGATAATGGAAGATGCTTTCTCTACAACATATTTTTTTGGCTTGGGGTTCTTTATTGTCTTTTGGCTATTAGGATTGTGCTAACTGTTAGTGCTTGTCTTATTTTACAGGCTGAGCCTTAGCTTGGTTCTAAATAAGGGGATCTAAATGAGAAATGTTTAGATTAGCAGAATTATTCTGTGATCTTATACAGCTCGTAAGAGCAGCCTGGTGTATATCAGTGATAATAAAGCTGTGTAGTGCTTACACTGAGTTCCACTGCTTACTGTGGAACTAAGAATAAAGCAAAACGAAAATGGATAAAAATTAAAAGAACAGCTTGACTGAGGAAAAGCCATATTTAGTTTTATAGCATAATTCTGCTATCTTCTCTGGGGTAAAACTTGTGTTTGATTTCTGTAAACTTTTTTCCTGAATAATGATTAGGGGAATAGGCTCTGATTTTTGTGTTATCTTGAAAAAGTTCCAGTGGGTCGTAGGTGAAAAGACGTCTTGCTACCATTTTAATTTAATGTCTGGGATGAGATCTGTATAAATAGTTTACTCGAATTTATATACTGGCTGTATCATGCAATTAAAAAAAAAAGATCAGGTTTTTTAGATCTTACTCTTTTCCTGCAAAAATCAGGAATTGGCATCCTTTGAAAAGCTCCTTATGGAAAAGCTTTCCAATGATATAATTAATCTAGCTTTGAAGTGTCATTTAGAAATTAAACATGAAGATACTTTATTTAGAAAACATCAAAACAGTCTCTTTCAGGGAAAAACAAAACAAAACAAAAACCAGCTCCTGTGTTTGGGGGCATGAATCACAAAATTCAATGAAGTCCATGCATATTAACAAGCTAGATTAGTATGTGGGCTTTTTTGCTTTGTTTTCTGTTGTCTTTGAAGTTTCCAGAGTGTCCCAGAGTCCCTGTGACTGAGCAGTTTTGATTCAGCTGCCACTAATTGTACCTGAGTGGGAAGCAGAAGGCACTTCTGTCTGTCTGCCTTTTTTCAGGATGGTGTATGCTGGAGACAGATCATGTCTGCTGAGGGACGTGATCTCAGTCTATTAAAATCACTGGAAGACTTACATCGATTTCAGTGAGTTTGAGCTAGTACTTTAGGGAAGGATTAGTACCATTGCTTCTGCTCCTCTTCTAGCCTTTGAGAAGAGAGAGAAGAATTGAGGTAGGCTTTGGGGAAGGAGCTGGGTGAAAAGAGCTCTTTTTCTCAGTGTTTGGGAGGTTGTAGAAATAAAGGAGAAAAAAAAAAAAAATCAGTGAATTCTGCTATCTGCTATTTTCTTCCATAGTTTTTGTGCCCTGCACTTGAGGGTATGGCCCTGGAGACAGATGGTAACCTTAGCTCTTCCTGCCACTGCTGTGCAGTCATGTGTAACCTGTCCGTAACCCAAGATGGACTGCTCTTCCCAGCTGCAAGGTGCACCAGCCCTGAGGGTGAGACAGGAAAACTGTAAGATGAAGGGCAAAAGGGTGTGTGTAGTGTTTTCAGAACTTCTTGCTAAAAGCAGCATAGTCCACAAGCAGCTGCAAGGTGGAGGGAGGAGGACAGGTGGGGCTGGTGCTCTAAATAGGGAGTCAAGACCCTAATTTGGTATAGGGGCAGAGCTGGTGTAACCGCAACGTAAAGCTTGTGCTCTACCCTGTAAATTTCAACAGTCACCCCGTTGGTGCCTCTAAAGCACAGTATGAGAAAATCCTTCTATAGTGTCTTATACAAGCGGAGGCTGAGAAGTCAGTGAAACTAGTCACTGGTGTCCTGATTACTCACATGAATAAAAGGTTAGTAAATCAAGGCCATGATTGTCATGCAAGCGGTTTACAATATGGACAATGTCTTCCTCCTGGTTTTGGACATGGGATTTTTAGTAGTTTTTGGCAGAAACTTCAGTTCAGGAGCCAACACTGAGGCTCACTGAAGAGTTGGATGAGCATCGCCTGTTTATATTTGAAGGCAACACTGCTCATTTCCTCCTCGTGCAGACATACTTTGTGGTTTCCATGTGCATCTAGCATTTGCATCAGTGGGTTTGTTTTTCATTGTCAACTATTAACATTTTTTATGGAGGAGAACAAACAGATTTTTTTTTATAAAACTATTAACGGTGCCAGGTGGAGAAAGGACCAGAAGGTTGTATGTGATACTTTGTTCTGGTTTATTAGTATTTAACAAGAATGGAATTCATACATTTAAATGAGATTCAGAACATGTTTTATTGTGCACGTAATCATATGTCAGAAGAAATTTGTTAACTTTTCCATTATTAAAAAATGTAAAGTGTATGTAACTGCTAACTTTTTAGCATAGACAGTTTTAGAGGAGTACAAATGAAGTGTATTTTGAAATGTGGTGTCAGAAATATATTTATGTACATGTAGTTACCTGGTATGATACTAAACCAAGCAATTAAAAATTGTTAATAAGGAAGCTACAGATATTAAAGCTAAAAATCACTAAACATGACTTTTTAGTAATAAAAACACCAAGGAGAAAATTAAAGTGAAATACAAGCACAATAAACTGCCACATTGTACTGTTAGTTTATTAATTTTGATCTCTGTAGCATATGGTAGTTTCATGCAGCTAGGGGCTATGGCCACCTGTTAATACTCCAGAGTACAAAAGAAGAAAGGATTTGCTTGTTCCCTGATGAAAAACACAGCAACTTCCATATTCTGATTAAAAGCATTTTTTTTTAATAACTAGTGTGTATTTTTTCCCAGTATAAGGAACTTTCTAAAATGAAAACAATGCTGGAGGTTTTTTGATGGTTAATTTAGAGGAAATCTGTGTTGTTTTTTCTGCAAAACCCCATCAAGACTTTAGAGAATTCACACTGAAAAACTCACCAGCAGCAACACTTTCCTATCGAAGGAAAATGTACCAGATTTTTTTTTGCTGCATTTTAATATAAAATAATTTATTTTAAAAAAATATATATATCAGTAGGTCTCCTAATGTAAAATACCAAAGTAGAGGCATGTGTAACCGTACTGTTGCTTTATGAGAAATAGTTCAGAGGTTCCAGGCAATGCTTCTGGCGCTGGTCCAGAGAAAGGCACTGAGCCATTCCTCCCCAGCTGGCTGGTGGGTGGCTGGCAGGGGGCAGCGCCTGGCCCATGGCAGGCGGGTCCCCGCCAGTGTCACGGGCTGGCTGGCACTGCTCGGCGCTGGAGATGAAGGGCTGCTTCTCTGCGGCCGGGAGCCAAGCGCTGCCTTGCAGCATCAGCCGCGCCTCCCCACGTGCCCTCCTTGGCTCCCCTGAAGGAGATGGAGCCGGTTTATACCAGGTAGAGTGCATAGGGTGTAATGGTATAGTCATGGCTGCTATGTATCATCCATAGGATAAGAAGGAATTTCCCACTTACAGTATTTTCTCTCTCGTTTCATCTTGGTGAAAATTTGAAAGACATATGGACCAACTGAAGCCAGTTGGTGTTTATCCACCGGTCATTCCCCACTCTGAAAAGAGGCGTTTGTTGGAAGATACATATGCTTGGAACCAGTTGTAGTTTCAGATGGGACTCAGCCTAGGAGAAGGGTCTAGAAGGGTTGTGTGTTAGACTGATATCCCAAAGTTGTGTGTAGAAGGAGACTCAGCAGCACTGTAGGATGGGGTGTGGGGAGGGAGGGTAAGAGCAGGGTTGTTCTGGCTGGCAGGGGGCTGGAGGGGCAACCAGAGTGGGCAGTTTGGCACATCTCACATAGTGGAGGTGGCCCAGGGGTGCAGGGACCTTGGCCAATTACTTGGCACTGCTGGGGTTTCTTGGTGACAGGTGGCACTTTAAAAGTGTGCTGCCTGTTTCGAGTTATTGAAAACTGCAACTGGAGCTCTTTCAGCCCAGAGCTTTGATATGTTTATTTGTGGGGACCACAAGGCTGGCACTCAGACTAAACCTGAGTGTGAATCAGAAGTGTTCTTCTGTAATCATTATACTTTTTAAAAAAAACTAGATAGTTTTATCTTTTATGGTGGCAGATGTGAAACATACTTTAATTTTGTGTGCTGAATTATTCAGATCACTGTGGACATGTCTGTGTATTATTAATCTACAGTTGATACCCTCCTTTCTCTTTCTCTCCTCCCTCCTTTTTTTTTTTTTTTTTTTAAAGTGGTTTTTCTTGTGGATTATTTCCTGAAGCGGAGAGGTTTAGGGCACATTATTTTTCATTTCTATTCAGCTTCCACCAATAAAAGGGAACAATTAGTATTCCTTTTCATATGAGCTTTTGTCCACTGTAAATTAAAACACAACCATCAGATCATTTTGTTCAGGCAACTGGACAGCCATCCTGCATTATTATATTAGCAGAATCAGTCTTTTTGTGATACATTTAAGCATAAATAGTTAGGTATTACTCAATACATCCAGCTGGTTGATTGGAAAAGAGTTTGAGTTGTGCTTACAGAAATCTGAATTTTGACCAGTGCTAACAGTGATAACTGAAATCTTAATGAAGTTAGGGGTCATCTTCATAGGATGATGGTGTTAAAGCTTCAGATAAGTGTTGAATTTTGGGGTGCGATGATCATAACAGATAATTAAAGTGATGGTAATGTATTGATGGCAAGAGATGCTGCGGAGGTTTTAGAGACAAATGCCCGAAAGACCACAGCAGCAGAGCCAGGGTGGGCTACCTCTCCGTGTCCCTGTCCCCTCATAAAAAGGCCCTGTCCCCTAGACTGAGCCAATCAAAACAGAAGCAGTTTTTCTTTCCTCTGACCTGTTCTATCCTTGGTGAAGGAAAAGGTGTAGTTTCTATTTAAGAGCAGGAAGGCTTTTATGCCTCTCACTTCTCGTTACATAATCTCATACGTGCTTTGCCTACAGTCTTGATTTTTAGAAGTGAATATGCCCAAGTGTGTTCATGCTTTTGTTAAAAAGATTTCAATTTCCAGCTAGGGGAAATCTATTCTAAGGTATCTTACAGTGTTTCTATTAGCTAGTTCAGAGCTAGAAAAGTGCTGCAAATTTTATATACAATGTATAAATATAGAGCATAAAAATCGGAATTACCAAAAAACGCAATTTTTTTGTAGCACAGCACTGTCTGGTTGACAATTATCAGTGGAAAATCATTCACAAAAGCAATCTCTGTGGGCAACAGGCAACATTGTGACATGAGGGGGTCCCTGAAGTGTGCCCAAAGGAGGATGTCCTGGAGTGCGCCGGGCTGGGGGCTGCACCAAGGCTGGGCTGGAGTGCTCTTCAGCCACCTGGTTATCAAGGACCCTCTAAGCTAGATGTACAGCGTTGGGCCTTAAATGACATCTTTGCTTTGCTTTCTCAGGTAAAAAGAACACAAAGAAAATAAGCAAAAAAATCCCTTAGTTACAGACCTGCTGGTCAATAATTCCCCATTTCCAGTGTTTCAGCTGATAAACCCTGTTCACTTCTCTGGGCTTTTCATTGATTTTTCTCAACATCTGTGGCTGAGCTTAGAGCACTCTTGCTGTGCAGTGGCTGTATGTCGGGCCCCACAGTCCTGATGGCCAAGTGCAGGTTGTGTGAGTGCCCTGTGCCTGCAGGTTTTTCTGAGGATGGCTGCTGCAGAAGAGCAGTGGGGGCCACCAGCTTCCCCGGGGACTAAGGGCCTATGGCTGCAGTGTGGTGGGCAGGACATACCTCCTTCCTCTCTGCCATGAGAGTCACACTAACTTGTTTTCAAACATATTTTCCTTTTTTTCCCCCAATATAAAGACTCACAGTCCACTTTCCTCTCCCCGCTCAGTATGCAAATTGTTTCATACCTCTACGCATCGTTTCCTCTCATCTCTGTGTTTTTCTTACACAGAGTCACAGAATCACAGAATGGCTTGTGTTGGAAAGGATCTTTAAAGATCATCTGGTCCAACCCTCATGCCTTTGGCAGTGACATCTTTCACTAGGTCATGTTGCTCAAAGCTCCATCCAACCTGACCTTGAACATGTCCAGGGATGGGGATTCCACAAGTTATCCACTGTTTCTGTGTCTCACCACTGTTATAGCAAAAAATTTCTTCCTCTTGTCCAGTCTAAACCTACCCTCTTTTAGTTTAAAAAAGTTTCCCCTTGTCCTGTCACTACAGACCTAGGTAAAAATTCTCTCTCCTTGAGTGATGGGTTTATTCCATAATCCACAACCTCCTTTTCGTCAGCACTCAGATTTATTCCCTCACCCACTGCTAGAGCTAAGGAGGGGCAGCAGACATGGGGAGAGGACAACAATTGCAGTTGGCCTTCTCCTCAATAAGATACTTCAGAGAAAAGAGGTTATCTTGGTTGTTTGCTTCTAGGTGACTGGCAAGCTGCTGTGGGAAGAAAGAAATATGGAAGGAAAATGATAATTTTTTAGGAAGAGAGGTCTTGGAAGGGTTTAAGGGCAGTAGAAGAAGCAAACTGGAGTTGATAAACGCTGACTCAGCTTTATCAGCCTCTTCATAAGTATGGGTTTGAGGTGAAGTATCCCCTTGTGAGTTCTGTTTCTAATGGCAAGTATGTTACTGAATGGGAGCCTGCTAACTTTCCAAAGCACAGCTTAGTCCAAAGTCTCAGTATTTGAACTTCTGAAAAATCCTAGTGTTTTCCATTCGTAACTTTCTGCGTGTATTTCCCTTCCCCTTACAAACTCTTGCACATGTTAACTTCTGCCTTAGTTATGTTACTTTTCCAAAAGTGCCTAGCAAATAAGTGGACCAATGACAGTCAATTTATCTAACATTCATTCAGTGTTGAGAGTATTAAGCAGGGAAGTTAATGTAAAACTCAGTGCTGCATATAGTTGCCTGGGCACTGTGATTCTGAGCCTTACACCTTGAACCATGTGATCTACTCATATATTCAAAATTAATAAACCCATTTGTAACACTTGTGCTCCTGGTGAATGAGCTGTAGACTAAATATTATTTTAATAATACAGTGAATTAAAAGTGAATAATTATAAGAATAATTTGTGCTAATCATAGAAGGTTCATGAATAGAAAGGAGCAAAGTTGTCAACTTATTCACTGCAAGTTAGTTGCCTTGGTCTTCCGCTAATTAAGTACAAGGCTTTGAATAAGTAGTTCTAAGTTGCTTCATTACATGACGAAGTGCAGCTCTGACCTGACTAGGACACCTGAGCCACAGCACGTGATGGAGGTTCATCATCTGATAGTGCAGGCTGCAGTGTGCTTCCTCCTCTCTGAATAAATCTCTGCCTGATTACTGTAATGCACAGCAGGTACTTTATAACAAACTCAAATAACCTTCCAAGTATGTGATTGGAAAAAGAGACAGAACTTTTACAATGCATGGCGCTTGGTGGTTCAGAAAAAAATATCTCACTTTTTTATTTCCTGGTTTGCATTTTTTTAGATAACAAAGATGAGATCTATTTTCATTTTTGCGTAATTACATTATTTTTTCAGAGATTCTTATTTCTTGTTTCTTTTACTGTTGCTTTGTACTTCCTTACTTTTGTTTTCAGGATAATCTTGCATATTCTCGACCAGAAGTTACTGGTTTAAGTTTTGTTGTGTCGCTGATAAGCCTCTCCCATTCATGGTTAGGCAGCCCAGTAGGTTTTAATGCCCTATTGTCTTTCCCTCCAGTTAAATCCCTGGTCCCTGCAGCTGATCCTTATTGTTTTCTAGAGGTAAATTATTTTGCTGATCTACTGTGGTGTTTCGGTTGTTTTGTTTTGGTTTTTTTTGGAATACCAGCAAAATCATTGGAGATCTTTTCTGGACACTGAGGAAATTGCTGGTTTTCAGTGGCCCTGGTCCTGTCAGCATTACTAGTGATAATGTAACTTTATTTGCACAATGTCATCTGTGTGCCTAGGCACACAGTAAAATTCAAATTCCCATTCCTAGGATGAGTCAGCCCGGTTTGTATGACAAAATACCACCTCAAATCAATCTGACTTTTGGAGCCCAGATTTTTTTTTTCCCCCCTAATGATGAGTTATTCTTAAATGATCTTATTTTAGGTTTATTTGTGGAGCTTCTGACAATTTTAGTGTGTTGTAAGTTCTTTACAACTTTATTGCACCCAAGTTGAATCCTCACCAGTTTGATATGCTCAAAATGTTGCTGTGGGTGGAAGGAGCAGAGCTGGTGGGCAAACCTAGGATGTTTTGTTAGTTTAATTAAAATCTTGATAGTCTAATCAAAGAATTCTTAGTCCAGTCACAATGCTATTGACACTTAGAGATCATATTATACACAATTAATATGTGTACACCAACTTTCCAGTATCTACCCTTTTCTCTGACGTTAGCTCACCTTTCTGCTACCCATCTGCATCTCAAGGTAGAAGGTTTCAGCCTGGTGAGGTGGAATTCAGGGAATCATTGTCCCCCCCCAAGTCCTTTGCTGAAAGAAGGGTGATGCTACTGTTAGTGGTTTCTTCCTCCTTGATCCAGGATGCCTGTGAGGTCAGTTTAGCCTGTGGGCTGCCACACTCTACACCTTGCTCTGTAATCCTGTGTCACATTTGAATTTGCCCTGTGTGGTGTGTTTTTTAAAATATGCCTAGTGGCTTTTTATTACCCTTAGAGCTGGTTTTGCCCAGGCTGCACAGTTCTGACGATGAGGGGTGGCACTGCTGAGGGGTTTATAGCTCAGGGACTATGGGGGTCATCTTGTGTCCATGTTCTTGGAGCAAAGACGGTTCATTTTACACACAGAAACACCTTGGTTTTACTCTCTACCAATTACGGAACTGTATGTAACAAGAGGTGGGAGCTCTGGGGAGCCCCATGGGGGGATGTTCCTCTTGAGATCCAGCCTCCAACACCCACTGTGCAGCATTGAGTCCCAATCCATTGAGTCCCAAAGCCTCCAAAGTCTTCTAGGAGTAGTTATTTATAAAAAGAGAAATCGTAGGAGAGTAAGCCAGGAGCCGCCTGTGTAATGAGGTTGGTAGGAAGCTGGGCATGCAGACCTCCACCTTTGCTGGAGTCGGTCCCTGCATGAATAAATCGTCCCGGTCTAAGAAGAGTGTTTCTGACAGCATATCTGAGTGTAGTGTCTCATAACTATACTGTAAAACCCTGGGCACGTTTTTTAATGTTTTTGCTGTTGTTGTTTTATTTTTCTGTGTTGTCTTTTTGCATGCTTTTCAAAGTTCTATTACTGTGGAGTCTCCTGGGTCGCTCCATACATTTGTAAACCGGTATTCCAGGGCACTGTGTGTGTCTGTGTATGAGTATTTGTGTATGGTGGGGGGTTGGTGGCTGGGACCAGGGAGTTCTGCCTTTTTTCACTACTTCTGCCCTTCCACCAAAGAGACAGCTTATATCTGATAGAAGGCTTGATAGGCTTTGGCATGTTATATATGTTCAAATTGTCCTCCAGAACACTTTTATTTTCTTTTTAATTTATTATAGATTTATTTTATTTCTACAATACATAATACAAATTCTAATTTTTTCTTTCTCTCTAATGCTTGGATGAATTTTTAAACTCTTAGTTAATAAAAAAAAACCCTGCACCTCTGTTAAAAATTGGCCTTTTTTTTTTTTTTTTTTTGAAGAGTTCTGGAATCTCTTGTTCTGTTTGTTTCAAAGATGTGCTTCTTTCATGGAAGTTTTTATAGTGCATTTGAATCAACTGACTGCAATTTGTACATAAGAGGAAGTATTTTGACGACACTTTACTTTTTGAGGGAATTTTTTTTAAAAGATGCCTTTTAAAACACCAAAGATTTACTACCATTTTCTAGGTAGTTTGTTATGAAAATAAATTGTTAGGATAGACTTTCTGCAGAACGGATCAGGCAAGTAAAACCAGGCTTAATGCAAGACAAGCTCGGCCTCTCTTGAACTTGAAACTTAGAATATTTTTGGTGGAGCCTATAAATCTTTACTTTACAATGGCAGGCTATTTATTTTTAAATAGCAGAGGTGAGGCTGAAGGAGAAAGCAGTTTAAGGACATAGAAAAAAAGATAATCTATAAAGGCATATCCACAAGTGTAAAGAGGCACACAAGTGTAAAAAGTGTGCTGATAGCATAACCCTCATCTGACACTTTTTATGGAGCCCCAAAAGTGCCACTCTGTAAGATAACACCATTTTCTGAGTTAAGGCAGACGAGGTTCCTCACACTAGGATGTCTACATGAGAAGAAGTCTGTCTGAAGTACCTACTGAGCAGTAAATTCAAATGCAGCCTTACTTTGCACAAAGTCTCTCATGTAGAAAACCACCAAGATAACTGGAACGAACCATGGGATTCACTTGGAAGATGAGTGCAGAGCTGTCGTCTCAGGCTGCCATGAGAATATTCTAATGATATCCATGCATATGAAAACAGCATTGGAGGGATTTAATTTTGAGATAGCTGCTGGCAAGAGCTTAACACAAGAGCATACATTGCAATTAGTACCTTTCAAGCAATTGTGTGTATTTATAACATATTCTATCATCAAATGATGGGTGGTAATCTGGTAGTAATGCCCTGAAGGGACCCATCAGTGAAATTTTCTGAACTATGTGAGCTCTGAGGCCTAACAGTCTAGGAATGATATAGAGGACAGGCAAAGTATTCCTGTAGTAATTCCATCACACCCTCTCAATGTTTTCTTCTGTAGCAAGAGATTAGTTATTGTGCCATAACTGATAAAGTTGATTATGTCAAGAGATATTTCCTGAGCAAGGATTAGACACAGACAATTCAAAGGTTGATAGATTAGCAGTTTCTCTAGAAAAGAAATTAAGAACTGTCACCAGAAGGAGCACATACAATGGTTCATGACTTGCATTATCCATCACCGAATTGTGACTAGACTGATGTCTGTGCATTAAGAAGCTCTAAGCTGGTTTATGCAGTTTGTCAACAAGGAAGGAGATATGCTTATCCCTTACTGGAATAAGCACTGAAGTACTTTTGTGAACTGTAACTACACAGAAGACTTACACGGACTTAGACTTTCCCTTATTTCTAGATACATTTAAAGTGAAGTACTTAGAAGCGTGTTCCACCACCAGGTATAGCAATAACCCTATTTCTGTCAAACTCCATATTGCAATGAGTCCATGTCCTCCCACATTCCATATCTATATATCTACTCTAAAATGATACTATAGTTGTGTATGTTTACACATGTGCATATATTTGTATATGTGTAATTTTATATACACCCATACACATATATGAGTTTTTATTGTTCAGTGTGGGTTTTTTAATCAATCTGTAGGGATGGTACTTTCTAATGGGTGGTTATTTCCTTCTGCTTTCTCCCATTCTCTCTGTTTCCAATGAAGTTCTTGAGAGAAGGGAAAGGCACACAGTTTTAAATAAAGTAAAATATTATTTCTCTTCCTCTGGTGGTGGATGTTGGAAATGCAATTTACCTCTTATTCTCCCA
Source organism: Pampusana beccarii (assembly GCA_013399365.1). Taxonomy (NCBI): domain Eukaryota; kingdom Metazoa; phylum Chordata; class Aves; order Columbiformes; family Columbidae; genus Pampusana; species Pampusana beccarii. Next base: position 42,670 of record VWYH01003568.1, on the reverse strand, counting down.
TGCCATTAATTGAATTCCACAGAGATGGGTATGTATGTGGTATGTGTTTTGGGACTTTGGACAACTACATTATTCTGTATATTTGCAAGTAGGAAGAAAGGAGCAGAAATTAAAATGTTATGTTAATAAACAAGACCATAGAATCATGGAATGGTTTGGGTTGGAAGCGACCTTAAACATCATGTAGTTCCAAACCCCCTGCCGTGGGTAGCAACAAATCCATGTCTCTCCAATTTAGAGGCAAAGGATGTTGTGCAGGACAGTGTCAAATGCTTTGCAGAAGTCCAGGTAGATGATGTCAAGTGCTTCCCTTATCTACCAAAGCTATAACCCCATTGTAGAAGGCCACTAAAGTTGTCAGGCATGATTTGCCCTTAGTGAAGCTATGTTGGCTGTCACCAGTCACCTCTGTATTTTCCATGTGCCTTAGCATAGTTTCGAGGAGGGTCTGCTCCATGATCTTGCCAGGCACAGAGGTGAGTCTGACTGGCCTGTAGTTCCCCTGGTCTTCCTTTTTTTTTTTTCGTTTTTAGAAATGAGGGTTTGTTTTCTTTTTCTCCAGTCAATAGGAACTTTACCAGACTGCCGTGACTACTAAAATATGATGGATAGTGGCTTAGCAACCTGATGCAGCAGTTCCCTCAGGACCTGCAGATGCATCTCATCGGTTCCCATGAACTTGTGCACCTTCAGGTTCCTTAGTTTCAAACTTCATCTTTTCCTACAGTGGGTGGTTCTCCATTCTCCCAGTCCCTGCCTTTGCCTTCTGCAACTTGGGAAGTGTGGCTGGGCCACTTGCCGGTGGAGACTGAGGTAAAAAAGTTGTTGAGTACCTCAGGCTTCTCCATATCCTAGGTAACCAGGTCTCTCATTTCCTTCTGGAGAGGGTTCATGTTTTCCCTAGTCTTCTTTTTATCACTAGCATACCTATAGAAGCTTTTCTTGTTGCTCTTGACATCCCTGGCCAGATTTAATAGTATCAGGGCTTTAGCTTTCCTAAACTGACCACTGGCTGCTTAAATAATTTCTGTGTATTCTTCCCAGGCTACCTCTCCTTGCTTCCACCCTCTGTAGGCTTCATTTTTGTGTTTGAGTCCAGGAGCTCCCTGTTCATCCATGAAGGCCTCCTAGTATTTTTGCCTGACTTTGTTGGGATGCATTGCTTCCAAGCTTGGAGGAGGTGATCCTTGAATATTAACCGGCTTTCTTGGGCCTCTCTTAATTCCAGGGCTTTATCCCATGGTACTCTACCAAGCAGATCCCTGAAGAGGCCAAAGTCTGCTCTCCTGAAGTCCAGGGTAGTGACCTTGCTGTGTGCCCTCCTTGATGCCCTAAGGATCTTGAACTCCACCCTTTCATGATCCCTGCAGCCAAGGCTGCCCTGGAGCTTCACGTTCCCCGACAGCCCCTCGTTGTTGCTGAGAACAATGTCCAGCATAGCACCTCTACTCTTTTGTTTCTCTATCACTTGGAGAAGGAAGTTACCATCAACGCATTCCAGGAACCCCCTGGATTGCTTATGCCCTGCTGTTTTGTCCAGATACTTTGATAGAATAATGACACAATTAGTAAATATTTCTGAAGTAATATCAGTGGAAACAACCAATACAACTTGAGAACTGGAAAGCAAATGTTGGTATCATCTTTTAATCTGTGAATTCTCTGAAGTGAAGAATGGTTTTTTGATTACTTATAAGATTCCGGAAATGATAAATTAAGGATTCCTCTGTCTTGCATATCTCCCTAGTGTAAGTATCTATCTGTTCTCATGAATATAAAGGTATGAAGCCAATATTCAAAATCAGTTACAGTTTTGTCAACACTGCATCATGTAGTGATGACTATTTTGTTATGCTTTACAGAATTATATCTTCATGTTTCTTGTAAAACTGTGGCAAATGTAAACTAATTTTGTAATATCTTTTATTTTAATAGGCAGTTATGTTTTCTTGCTCGTGCTGTCCTCAGCGGTTATCACTTATTAATATACCCAGTTGCTTAATCTGAAAGAGGAAAATCTCTCATACCAGGAAAAAAAAACCAGAAAGTAAAAGCCCCACAGAAGCCTTCTATTGATAGTTAGAAATATGACATACTGTTTTCCCTCTCACAATTGAAATGAAATGCCTCCACATTGAGACTTTGAATGCTGATCTTCAGCTGTGAGCATTTTCCCAGCTAAATTATAAACCCTTGAAAGCAGGATTTATGGTAAAAGGGCAGAAAGCTCTTTAATTTTTTTGTCATGAAAACATTGCTGCACTAAAACACGCAGCACTGTTAAATTCAGAGGTGACTGTAACTACAAAAGATGAGACTAATACCAGTGATTAAACCTGTGTTGTACTGTTCCCATCAAAGCTCACCAGTAGCATTTTGCTAAGAGGCACTGTCATGGAGGAAATAAATGTGTGACTGCATCTGTAGGGGTGAAAAGAGCTGGTATGATGTCTGCAGAGTGTTACTTGTCGCTTGAAGTGGGGCACAGGTAGGGGATGTGTCCAATTCCTTTTTCCTTTCAGAATTGATTGAGTGTCTGAGAGGAGTGTCTGAGGAGACCTGCTGCCCATGCTGGGTTTCTGTTGATGCTGAGGAGCAGGCTGGGGCAAAGGCTGAGCTCCCAGGGTGGCTCACAAGCATCTAGGTGTCATGAACTTTTGACATCTGCAACATCCAGTAGCAGATTCCCATAATTTAGCTACATGTAGTGTGAGGAGTTATCAATCTTACTTGTTTTGAACCAGCCACCTGCTGATTTTCTTTCGTTTTTCATCTCTTTTGTATCCAGTTCTTGTACTAAGAGAGAAGCTGAAGAAATTGTTCTCTGTTCATCTTGTGCAAAGACTCATGATTTAGGACACCTCAGTTATGTTCAGCTGCAGTCGCTCCTTTTCAGGTAACTTAAGTTCATACAGAATGTCCTGCTGGGTCAGACCAATAGTTCATCCAGCCCAGGATTATTTCTCCAGCAAATGGCAACAGGAGATGTTAGAGAGAGCACATGAGCCTGGCCGCTTTCTGAGGTCCATTTTTTCATCTTACCCCAGAATCTGCAATTACTGTATTAAAAATGCTAGAGGTTACGTTCTGGTCCTATTCCTTTTAGTATCTGTTTATAGACCCATTGTCCATGAATTTATCTAAGCCTGTTTAAAACCAGCTGATAAACATCTGTCTCCATAACCTCCTTGCATAGCAGGATCCAGAAGCTGATGGCCCACTGGCTGAAGAAATATTTTCTTATTGTCTTTTAAACCAACTGGGCATTATATACCCCTAGTTGGTGTGCTGCAAGATTGGGTAAATAACTTCCTTATGCGACTTGTTCACCCCCTTCATGCTTTTCAAGCCTCAGTCCTATCTGCTCTTCTCTAAGTACACTGCATCATCCTGGAGACCAGAACTGCACACAGCCTTTTGGATATGGACACCCCACAGGCTTCTGTAGCAGCAAACAAACCACTCTGGTTTGCTCCCAGCACACAGGGTGACCAGCATTGGATCAGCTCTTTTTATTCGCTCTGCACATTGAAACAATGATTTTGGAGAACTGTCAGTGATGATGCCAGGACCTCTTACTGGACTTGTATCTACCTATTTGGGCCTCGGCCCCTCTCTGGCACAGTTGAGATTATTGGTACCTCGACACATTTTATGTTATGCTGTGCTCCTTGCTTGGTTATATGCATCCCCTGGGCAATCTCTTCTTCCTTGTCAGGTTCAGAGCACCTAACTTCCATCCTCATTCACATTCACCTTACCTTGAAGACTCTTCTTTAGTCATTCTTTATATGGAAGCCATTTCTCCCCAGCTTTCAATCATTTCTGTTGTCCTTACTTTTTCTGCTGTATCTTTTTAGTGACAGGAGAAGTAGAACAGCATACAGTATTCAAAGTATGAACATCTGAAGCCTTTAAATAATACCATAATGATATTTAGTATGGTGCACTCTATTTCTGTCATAGTAATGGCCAGCATTTGATTTGCTTTTTGACAGCTTCTAAGATGGAGTTGATATTTTCATAGACCTTTTATAACTCCAAGATCTCTTTCCTGAGTGGTAATAACTAGTTCAGAGCCCATGCTGAGTACGTAAAGTTGAGATTTCTTTTTCTCCACATATCCTTGATATTGAATTTCATCTGTCTTTTTTATCGCCTTGTTGACACTCTGAGACTCTTCTGCATCTCTCTGCAGCTAACTTTCTTTTTTATTTCCCTGAATACCTTAGCACTATTAGGAACCTTGAAAGTTGCCTTCTTTTTTTCAGACCCATGTAATGATATAAATGTACCTTATATGTTGACCAGCCCTGGCAGTGATCTCTGTGAAACTTGTCTGGTGACATACACATTTGAGAAAGATGAATGCTTTTGGCATTTTTTTTCCCCTTTTGTCTTTTAACAACTTGTTTGTTAATGAGAGAAAGTGAATCTCTTATCCCGTGACATCTTTGTTTCTTTCAGGTCTTTAATGAGGAACAGTATTGAAAATTCTTTTAATTGTATAAACTAGATTTCTCTTGACTGTGTGCTCACTGATTCCTTCAAAGAACCCTTTCAGATACATGAAGTGTGGTTTCCCTCTGTAAGATCAGCTTCTCTGCTACTTCATATATATGTCTGTTAATTGTATTCTTGTTATAATTCCTGAAAATTAGACTGGTATGATGATCAGACATACTGTTTTTTAGTTCCAGAAGAGTTTTTTGTTTGTTTATTTTTAAATGGGCATTGCATTTGACACCTTTCATCTAGCTGATATTGAAATGGTTTTACACAGTAGCTGAAATACTTATTGTGGTTTTGAATGCATTTTGCACCTGAAATATGTATCATCATAAAACCATTTCAAGTCTAGTTGTATGTTTTGGATTTAAAAATATTTATTTCAGTTATATTGGTAGCCGTGGTAGACTTTGATGCATCTGTGTGTTAGTGAAGAATATCCTTATAAGAAGATCAATATGGGTATATTTATCAAACTAGGAAAAAAAGTCATTGGAGTGATTGCCAAGTGGCAGAGTACTTTAAACTGTTTTTTTTGTTTTGTTTGTTTGTTTGTTTTCTTGTTTTTTAAAAGGAAAAAAAATCATTACTTTTGCTGCACTGATACGGAATAAATCAGGTGTTTAAACACAGACCATTTAAAATATGCTTGACAGTGGCTGGAACTACTGACTTGGACTAGTGATTCTCAGCCGGCATCTATGGAAGACTTGCGCCTTTCTGGAGAAGTGAGTATAGGCCAGGCAAATTACCAAGAAGCACCTAAAACAATCTTAGATAAATTAAGTTCAGGCAGCTGCAGCTCTCATACAAAGTCTACAGAGATTGTAACCAATCCTTTGCCCTCTAAATCCCTGTGCTGCTGTTGTCCTCTATATGGGACATGCTACTCTATCTTTCACGGATTGATTAATTTTAGAGAATTTAAAATTTAGCCCGCTTTCTCCGATGTTAATACATGAACTAGTTTTACTTACATAACATACATAATCCATGATTTATTACATAAAAATAGTTTGAAGTACATTTTGCTTATATGAAAGCGGGCACTTGGGCTGAATGTAAGAGGATCTATTACAGAAAGACTGCCAAATATTTCTGTTTTCCATATTAATAATAAAGTTGCCCCAGTTCTGATCTAAATTATGTTTTTAAACTTCCATGAAATGTTTTCAGAGGAAGCAGGTTTTTACACACAGCACACAATCCCTTTGGACTTTTGCCAGCCCTCAGGTCTAATCACATAAGCATTTGTATACATATTGCATAAGCAACTAACATGCTCAAAAAAAAGCCCAATGAACCTGTAATTTAAGGTGCACTAATGAAATTAAATGTTTTAAAACAATTAAGATTTGAAATAATTCCTTGGAGAATACACTTTTTAGGTTTTGAAGCTCTTTAGTTGGACCTTTTCTGTGTCAATATAATAAATAAATGACATTTGATTGCTGTTGTTTGTCATTAATGATTAAAAAAAAAAAGTTACGTAAATTTTCCCATTGTCTGATCTTTTTCTGTTTTAGAGAACATCACTGAGTTGAGTGAATTTTACACATCTTATCTCATTGCCATCAGAGTGTATAAATTCTCTGGAATATATTTAGTACGATTAAAACCATCAGGCAACATGAAGGTGCACTGTATGGTTCTTCCCTTATCAATTTCAGTCTGTGTTTTCTTTCCTATGTTTTGGTCAGATTCACACATAAGTTGCATGGGTCCACTGCAACTAGACAAATTAGTGAGCAGCTGGCTGTACTGATTTCCCAGTCTTCTAAAAAGTGCATGCCTTGAAGTGGTATGTATGCATGTCTCCACAAAAGCTACATGAATATTAATGTAATTTATGCAGTGATAATGACTCTTACTGATTTCAGTCTGTAGGTGTCTTGAAGTACTGAAACCATCATTTTGATCTCCTTTCCTGTACTGTGCCTACTAATTTACTAGCCATGGAGCTATTTTGAAAATCCTGAAAAATGCACAAGCCACTCTGTACTTATCTCTGAAATAAGTTACATTTAAAATATTTATTTATTAATTAATTAGTGAGAGTTTTCCATTCTGTTGTTTTGCTGAATAGGATTGGTAACTTTTCCAATAAAAACTAATGAATTTGCAAGAAAAATATTTTTTTCATTTTCTTCTCCATAGATGGGAGAAAATTGTGCATGCTTTCCACTTAAAGGTCAGGTTCTAACTAAACTCCTTGACAAAGCCTGTTATTTAACCAAAGCACTTTAGTTCACCTGTGTAATTTATCAGGAATTGAGTATCACATATTGGATAAGAAGATAGAGCACCTCCTCTACTTTTGTGGAAAACATTATGGATAGCTAGCTAGGCAGACAGACAGATATGTCCGTCATTATGATATCAAGTACCTGCTGTTGTCAAACTGGAAATGAAGTGCACCTCTTGTATTTAGCAGTAGATAGAAAGATGATAGGAAGAAGGAAGGACTTTAAATGCAGAAAAAAAAGAAGACTCATTTTCAGGTTTTGAATTAGGGTGTGTTTTTTGTTTGTTTTTGTTTTGGTGATGTGTGAGAATTACTAATTAAACATTGCACTCAGGAAATATACTACCGGATCTTTGGTGTTACTGATCTAATCACATTAAAATATTATGAGTACTCTGCATATTAAATATGTAATCTCCTTAATCTTATAATGCTGTAGATTCCATGTATTTGAATTTACCTGGACTAATTTCTTTTGGGCCAAATGGATAATTTGGTTTTTAGACATGTGCTTCTAACCCCGCCAGAACACAAGAGAGAAAAACATCAATATGATTAAATTTAGGAAGGAATTTCCCAATCAAATCAGATTCTATCATAGGACAATAATCTTGAACACTTTTTCAAAAAATGATTTTTATTTCTACAGTCAATTATCTCTTTTTAGTGGAAAAAAAAATCCAAGTGATACTATTAGTAAAAATTTATAGGCAGTTACTTGTAAGGCAGTCTCATCCTGGATTTGTGCTCTCCTGATCAACACTGACCAGCCTGGCAAGGAATTGATTTTCAGCACTAGTGGCATCCTGTCTGCCTTTTGCTTTAAGTAAAATTTTCTTCAGGTTTATTTTTACATTCCCTAACACATTTTTGTGTTTAGCTTCCTATTTTTTAATCATAGTTCACTTGCAGCAGCATCATTTTGCAATCATCTTGACATTTGTAATGTCAGCTCTGCAGACTTGCATTAACCTCATTTTGCCATCATCTTGATGTACTAACCTGCATATAGACCCACACAGAAATAATTTAACATTCATCCTAGTGTGTGCAGTAATGTCTCATTAGACTTGAACTAACAGAATTTTGTCATCATAATTTGCTGTCATAATAACCCAATCTTCACAGATTTAATGTGACAGTCTTTTGCCACTGTAACTATGGCTTTGAGCAATTGTCATCGAGGGAGACTTAAGGTGAAATCAACGTGATTAAAACACAGACCCTTAATAGTTCTATGCTTTAAGCAGTTCGTCACATATCTTAATCAATAATTAATCATGCTAGTGTTTAGCACTTGTTTAGCTTGTGTTGTTTTCTACATAAGGAAAAACAAAAACCCCCAAAACCTCAAACCCCAAAACAACAACAATAAGAAAACGATCAGGAGTTGAATGATGTGTGACTGGCAGAACCTGCTAATCGAATTTAGGTTTCCAGATTTTCAGTGTAGTCCTGTATCCATTGGGCTGTTCTCCTTTCACAACACAATTAATTTTGTTTATGAGATGAATACAAACTTGAACTGCATGTGACAGGTCATATTAACTAGTCTGTAATTCTTGTTTCAGAGAGTTACAGAAATACAGAGGTGAAAGGCATCAGACTTCTTCTACTGCAAGGGTTGAGACCCATCAAATACACTTTGTTACCTTTGAAAGAATTTGTTAAATTTCCCTTACAAGACTACACTTAACAGTGGTTTGATGACCTCCATGTGTTTATGTTTTCATACATGTAAGCAGCTTGGTACTCTTACAATTTTCTCTTAATATCAAATCTAACTTGACTTTACCCAAATTCTGTCTCTCACCGTACGTGGAAAACAGAGTGCTGTCATCTTCAGATGCTGAAAGGCAGCAGCTATGTAGTCCTTTGCCTCTCCAGACTAAACATGTGACATTTCCTCAGTCTTTCTTTACAAAGACGACTGCCTGGTAGGATATTTGTTATGCTAAGTGCTGTCCAATTTAAATGTGTTTTTCATAAGGTGTTATGCCAAAACTGGACACAACTGAAACGTTAACTGAGGCAGAGTAAAGCTGAGGGGGTATGTGATGAGGCGACTGGGATACTGCATAGGCGGCTGACACTTGAGTTGTGTTTCCCTAAAGAAATCTGTGTTTATGTTAGCGGCTAACACATTTCCTATGCAAAATGACCTTGAGTTGTCTTTGGAAGAGCTGATACAAGTTGCCTGCAGACCTATGTGAATTTTCTGTCTCGTATGTATGGATTGTTGACTCTGATTGAAAATTACCTCTTAGTTCCTTATTGATATTCTTTGCAATCAGCTTGGCATTTTTTCCTCTGCTCCTTATGTATTGTATTTGGTTTTGTTTTTTAAATACCTGCTTCTCTTCTTGACTAAATTTGTTTTTGTTGGCAGTGTTTGTTTTTACCCAGAGAAACTTCATTTCTTAGTAATGACATGTAGACACCTAAACAGTGTTTTCAAACGTCTTCCAATTATCATTCACGTTTCTCTGTTTAACTTCTTTCTCCTTACTGATGAGGACTTGTTTCAACCTTGTGAAATTGGGTGCTTTTAAAAGATGTGCAGATATGCACATGCATCCATTATTACCTCCAGCACTTCCTTATGCATGCACCCAGTCTCTCAGTGACATACATACATGTGAAAGTGCTCGTGTGCATAAAAATTGGTTACTATTTCCTTATTTATATGCAATCCAAGTAATCAAGTTATTAGTTGCATTTATGCAACCACTCATTGTGGAGTCTGGGATAAGTTTCTCTGTCATGTTCATGGTCACATTGAATACAGACTTCCCTTGGGTGAATTGCAGTGGCTTTCAGAATTGAGTAAAGGTTTGGAGTCAATCTGAGAACCTAACCGCACCAAAAGGCTTTCTGTTGAATTGGAGGACCTGATGCGATACGCTGTGTCTCACTTCTGGTTCATGTGCTCAGATTTTCTTCCTGTGGATGCTGACAAGATGGGGAGAAAGAGGGACAGTCCGACCTCACCCTTTCGTGGCCTGGACATGCAACCAAGGATGGGCCAACAAAAGAAAAAGCCAGAGTCAGGCACACCTTCCCCCAAGGGCAGTTTGAAGCAGGAGCTATTTTAGATACTCAGACACCCTCTGGAGGAGGATCCTCTCTGTAGATTATGGGGGTTGATTAGGGTGATTGGACTGAGTTGCATGCTGAAATCTAGAGAAAGAAATATTAGTTAATAAGATATTCTCCCTTCTGGTCATCTGAGCCTCTCTGGAGAGATTAAGACCAGATATTTTATAGGCATAAATGAGTAATTCTAATTCCTCTTTATTACTTGGACTCCTACCATGTATATATCAGTAATTAAAATCTTCTTCCTCATCTCTTCTTTGTACTCTTAATATTAATTTTTATATAATTTACTGTCCTTTCTTACACTTTCCTTTTGATAGCTCAGTATATCTTCTGAGTACTCTAGTCCAACTGACTCCAGTTAAGATTTATTTCCTTTCTGCTGAGGTGAAAGTTTCTGAAAGTTGGAGAATTGACAGAGTTTGAGTATAAAGATCTGCAGAGCACAAATATTATGCGTAAGAGAAATAGAGGCAGCAAATACTTCCCTCCTAAATCTGCTTGGGACCTCAGCCTGAAGAGAGTTCCCCCAGATAAAAAGGACTGTTTGTTCTTTAGCTGAAGCTTTCCAAAACAGATAGTGATTACTGTTTGTGTTCTGAGTATTACTTGTTATGTTGAACTACAGGGTGTTTCAAAAAGGTGGACCCAGTTTCAAAGATAAAGTAATTTCAAATTGGGTCCATCTTTTTGAAATACCCTGTAGTAAGAAATTAGTCCAGACCTTCTTTGTGCTAGATGCACTCCAAAGAAGAGTAACCAGTATTCCACAGTGACTATGGCATAAAGGAGATAGCTTGCTTGGGGAGAGCACAAACACAGTAATGAAATCATATGTTTGTTAGTATTCTGGAGCATGTTTTCAAACAGAAGTGTTTCAGGATATAGAAATACACTGAGTAGAAACTGGATTTTTTTTTTTTTTTTTTTAACAGCCACTTGCATATGTGAGGGCTTTGCATTAATCATTATATTGACTGCTAATTTTATGACTATAAACTTATATTTATATCTTCCACTCTGGAAGCCAGAACCCGCTACTTCCTTCAGAATTTAGAGCAAGCAGATTTTTTTTTTTGTCTGTTATTTTTCAGTCTGCAGATCAAATAAGCATACAGGGAGAAAAAAACACCACCACAATCCCAAAACCAACCAACCAACCAAAAGCCTTGCAACCTGTTCTAAAATCTCTACAACGTATTCCTTTTTGAAGTAAAAATAGGCTAAGAAACAAAAGAAATAAGTTCTTCAATGGCTCACATTGAAAAGATTTTCTTTTTCCTTTTTTCCACCCCTTTTTTTTTCTTGCTGACTTCAGAGGAGAATCAGAAGCTGTCTGTTTACTTCTGATGTGATAAAGGTGTTGAAGATTTGTTTTTCACTTATTGCTGACGTGAAAGTAGGGCTTTTGTTTGGTTGGTTTTGGTTTTGGTTTTTTGTTTGTTTTTGCTTTTTGTTTGTTTGTTTGTTTTTCATAACAGGAAGTGAATAATAAAAAGACTCAGAGCCAATAAATCACCAGGGCAAAACCCCATGCTGTGCATTAGTGCTTAAAAGATTACCATCCCAGTTCTCCGTTCACATCAGCCCCAGAGTCCCCAGAGCTCAGCACTTCTTCCCACACAGATAGATGTGATAGGTTTGCAAATACTGGCAAAAGCACAGAGGCATCTTGTTATGAGCCTAGTGGTTGAACTGAGTGACAGGCTTGGATTGCCTTTATTTCTTTCAGGTCAGCATTGGCAGGGAGTTAAAAACAGGGTGGAATAAAGGTTGAAATGTTTTCTGAATTTATGATCAAAATATCATCTGTCTTAGGTTTATGCTGTAAGCGCTCTGCCTGATGTTGACTTGTATTGGCAAACAACATGTGCCACTGGGATGTTTAAAAAGTCATAAGAGATTTGTAAATCAGTTCTGTGGCATGCTACCTATTTGTTATTTTCTTGTTTTATCTGTTAAGAGGAAAGGAGATGCTGTCTCTATTAGATGATATACATGGCAGTATGTTGTACTTTATTATGTTGGGTATTTGTTTGGTGTTCTTATCATAGTAAATTACAGTGAGATGGAAGATTTGTGGAGGTTGTTAACATAAAATTCTCTTTTGATGTGGGCACCTCTCCTCCTGTGTAAATTATTCTGGCTACTGTATTATTTCTTTTCTCTGTCAAAAACATAATTTTCCAATTGTGGCTTTTCCTTCTGCCCCGCCTCCCACCCCAACCCTCTCTTGAGAACTGAATTTCTATGTAGCCCTTTAACATGCTACAGAAGAGGAAGAGTTAGAGACCTGAGAACTTGGTTCCCATGTCCAGTCTAAGGTTTGACCATTATGTTCAACTCCTAACCTCCTTCTGGTTTAGCTTGCTGAGACAATAAACTTGACTGTCAAATTTGGATGTTGAAATCCATTTCTTTTCTAAGGTCACACTGACTTATGCTGAACCCAGTCTCCTAAATGGTCCCTGAACAGGCAGTTTATTGTTGGGCCCTGTTTTCAGATTGCTGCTGACCTCTTCGGCATTTTCTCCAATTCTGTATTGCTGTCACGCTCTTGTCATTAGAAAGGATATATTTTCAACTTTATCAATAGTCTGGTTTTGAAAGGACTTCTCAAGCAGGAAAATAAACAGCCACTGTATGAAGTGTTTGTTAATGGGTGGCTGAAAATCACTCTAACCATTACTGTAAAGAAGAAAATTTTCTTTCCTTTAACCCATCACTGGTTGTGAAATAGTAAGGCAACATTAAAACAGGACTGCCAGCAATCATTCAAAAAAAAAATATATATATTTATTGTTCCACGTTTTCTACAGTTTCCAACCTCTCTGTGACTTTGAAGCTTGCTCCTTTCTCCTCTTGTAACACAGACACTCTTGTCTCAGAGCACCGAGCGGTTCTGCTGTGGGTTGGAACCTGCTACGCACATTATCTAGAAGGAAGAGTGAGGCAGGTGGTCTCTGACTACCAGCATTTATTAGGTGTTACATTAATTACTTGACATAGATTTGCACTGGGGCTGTGACTTGCTCTCTATTGTTGAAGAGAACCAGAGCTTTTAATGCTGGTTCAGACAAAAAAATTCTATAAACAGGGAAATGTAATGTGTCAAAATGATAAACCTATTCCAGGCTATACGGGGAATATAAATGCACACCATGCTGGCCAGTAGAGACTGACAGATGCACATGAAACCTCTTTTCAGTAGAGCTGATGTTTCTCAGTGTTACACAATTACAGCATTCATAGCTGCTGAAAATAGTATTTAATTTTTAAGAGCCTCTCAATTTTCTTTGCAACCCCAAGACAAACAAACAAACCAACCTAAAAATCCCAAACCAACCAAAAAACACAGTAGATTTGAACACTCACTTCTTACATTTCCCTCTACGATGCAATAAATCTTGAATCTTTTCCTATTTGACTGGAGGAATTTCACCAGGAGGAAGGGAAAACGTCTCTAGGCTGAAGGTTTCTGCACTCTTGTGAATGGACCAACAGCTCTCTTGAGAACAGGAGTTTTGAACTCCCCCAGAAAGAAGAGGGCAAGCAAATCTGGATTTCCTGCATCTGGAGGATTGTTAAATTTGTAAGCCCTTGTAAATATTACCCCCAGACACTTCTCTGAGCCATGATTTAGAAGAACATATTGAGCAGCATTGCATTTCTTGCAGAGCCAGATCTGGGTATGCTCTGGTGGTCTCAAAGACATTGTCAGGGAGGATGAATAAGCCACATGAATGTTGTGGATTGTGACTGGAGTTAGGTGTAAAACAGACTGCAGAGCTCCATCAAGATGAAGGCCCTCTGGTCATATTCAGAAACAGATATTTAGGCACTTGGAAAGTTTTGAAGAAAAAGTTTAAGTCACCTTGAAATGAATAGAAGCCAGGAGGATCGCAGTTCCAGCACTAGACATCTACCTTCCAGATAACTTGTATTCTGTAAGTATATTACTGGGCCTCAGTTATTGACAGCATGTGCTATCAAGAGTGACCTTAAATATTTTAAAACAAAACTTTTGCACAATAAGCAGTTCCTGTCCTGAGTTTCCTCAGTCTCCTTCTCCCTCAAATAATCAAAATGCTGCTGCTGTCACAGCGTGCTCTGCTCTGCTTCAGATTATTTTCTACATCAGTTCATGACTTGCAGTTCCTGTGGGCTGCAAATTAATCCTTAGGAGTCAGTTGGCGTGTACTGTACATCCAGGTTCCTCCGGGGTATTAATTTGACTATCGATGTAGAAAGTGCCAGTGGCTGTACGGGTATATTACGCACTTCATTTTTGTGTTTATTTTTCTGTATAATGCAGGAATTTACTTATAAACTTGTAGTCACTATGACTAGACACTTTAACCTTTAAAACTGAAAAATAACATTTTTCAGACTTTTAGGGTTAGATTTAAAACAATAATGAGCAGTGTAAGAGTGGGCTTTTTTGAAATTACTTTTCAAATGAAGCCATGAATTAATAACATGATTCTTTGTGGCCTATCTCTAAAGGTCACATATGACCCTTAAATATACAAAGTATATACTGTAGAAAGCAACCTCATAAAAATCTAGGTTTGGGTGGAGAGCGTCACAGTCCATTTCCCAAGTATTGTGTGGATGTCTGCTTTTCTTTCCCATATATACTAAGAAGGCCTGGGAATGAATGCAGGGGGAGAGCATAAGCCAGGTCCCACGTATTTGGGACCATCAGCTTTTGGGATTTGGGAGTGAAGGGATGTTCCTGCCATGAGGAAGGAGCAGGAACATGCAGCTTGTGTACGGTCCTGCCTCTGCTTCTTCTGGGGTGTGTTTCTGATCTGTGTATAGCAGCAGTATCGCATGGTTTTGTTGGGAGTGGAAAGGTCAATTGTAAGTCAATAGCTCTTTTTTTTTTTTTTTTTTTAAAGTAGCTACTTGTCACAATCTCTGTTAGTATTTACACACTTAGTTTGGCGACAGCACTATTTTTGGGTTTAATTTTTTTTCCCCTGCTTGGGAGGGAAGTTACAATCCCCAAAGACTCATCTGTGACACAACAACCAAATACAGGAGGGTTACCCCTCCTCTCCCAAAAAGGGAGGATCCTGTCTGGGGATGGGCTGGAGGTCATTTGCTGGGGAAGGGGACAATCTGGTTCATAGAGCTCTCAAAGGAACCACTCAAAGGGAGCAGCAAATATGTTCATCCCACTAACGCTAAATGTCCTTTGGGAAGCTGTAATACATAATTTAAATCCATTGCACATGCCACCCTGGAAGCAGAGCCTTATATGTCGAGTGCATGGGCTGTCCTATTATGGGAAACCAACTTTGTTTTGAGGGAAGCACAGAGCATTGCTTCTGCGCAAGTCCTGGAATTTGAAACATTTAGGGGCCTCCAAAGAGCACTGGCATTAGTTACCATGCCGGCCGGGTGGAAGTGAGGATCCCGTCCTCTCCTCGCCCGGGACGCAGACCCTCCAGCAGCCAGCCCGCAGCTGCATCCCACCGGGTGCTCTCTGCGCCCTCCTCCACAGAGCTGCGGAGACTTGTGCGGGGACACATCTGTCCTTCTGCAGGGACGAGCCTAATTCGGCAGAAGCTACTGGAGCAGCAAAGTTGGAATATACTTTGCCAAGAAATATTTTGCTGTTGTTTTCTTTTTCCTCTTTTTTTTTTTTTTTTTTTTATTTTTTTTTTTTTTTTTTTTTTTTTTTTTTTTTTTTTTTTTTTTTTTGTGGAGAGATTTCATGTCTGCTCACATGCTTTGGTATGAGGAAGTGGAAGATGATTGTAAGTATGAACAGACTGACATAATTTATCACAGTTTTCACTTTGACAGAGCAGTGTAGTGCTACGCAGCCCACTAACAGCATGCGTTTTAAAATGTTTACTTTCCAAGTCTAAAGAAGGAGAGCACCAGGGGGGTTAAACAAAGAGAATTTTTTTTGCCTCTGTTAGAGCTTAATACCCTGTGCATTATATATAAAAGAAATACTCCAGAAACAGTACCCGGCTCTCCGCTGAATAAAAAGAATCCATTTCTTCCTGAGTTTTACTGCTTATTTAAAGCATGGGGTTAAAAAAGAATTGAGAAGACAGACCAATATATCTGAAAAAAAAACCCAAAAAACAGAGTAGTTGTTATATTAATTTGGCAACACATCAAAGGATTAATCAGTTGCTTTGAACTTTAATGGTGTACGCACTTTCGCTGCCTAATATTAACCTGGGCGGTAAGAGAGCTCTGCTCTGGCCTCTGAACTGTCTGGTAACAACCGAATGAGGGGGTGTCAGTTTTGCTCAGAGTGAGCAGCAGCTGGGCTCTCCCATGTGCTTCCCAGAAAAGAACAGGCATGTTTTCCAGACTTGCTCTTGTTTGTTAATTTAAAGCTATCCTTTCTGTGCAATGAGAAGAAAAACAGAGAATGCCAAGAGTCAGAGACTGAAGAGGGCCAAGAACGAAAGAATAACAGAGAGTATTAAAATCCATCTACCATGCTCCCAGATCATCTTTCTTCTTCCTCCTCCATCCAGGCTCCCAAAACAGACTGTGCTGGGGAAAAAAAGAGTGTCATTGTTGTCCAGAATTAATCTGTGGTCCCCACCCCTTGTTTTATAACCTGTTCTGGCTCTTCCATTTTTGGCTTAATCTTGTGTCTGTAAAATAATAGAATTCCTGGTTTTGTCTATTTTAATAATCATAACAGCCAAGAGAATACATGCACACTCTCATTTGCCCCATAACATATAATGGATTGTATGATCACTAGCTTCTGATGAAAATTCCTGAAAAGAATGTTAGATTTTGTTACATTTGACAGGAAATAACGCATGCTTAAAACGGAAAATTCCAGGGTGCAGGTGGGGTCTTAAATCCGTAGTTTGCTTTCCCATTTTTTAGGATGAACTCAAATTGGGTTTTCTTGTGTAGTAAATAAAACTTAAATCAGCTATAAATTTTCCAGATAGTTTTGTACCACTAGGAGAGGTCCTGCAGTGATCCGACCCTTTACTTACTGAGCAGAGTCTAGCAGTTCAAGAAGGAGTAGAAGAATGAGATCATCACCATATATTAAATAATTAGGAGGCAGATCGACCCAGTTCTAGAAATATTGGAGGTGGAGTGTGAAGAAAAAGTGTCGTGGGTTTCTCTTAAGGGGTTTTATTCCCTGTTGGCAAGAGGAAGATGGCATGTTCTAGACCAAACCAGATAGTGCCCAACCTTTTCCCCCAGTCCTCTTTGCAGAGGAATAAGGAGGATTTATTGTCTTTATTATTCTGTATACTCCCTTTCCAGAATGTCATATTATCAGCCCTGACTGCTCACCCCCAACCTTGAGGAGGAGACAGTGCTGCAAGAGAAGCTGGGCAGGTGCTTGCTAAGTAGCGGGGAAAGATCTTTGCTGCTTAGCTCGAAAGTTACAATTGCACTTTGAAGATGTAGTAGGTGAAAGAAAAAAATAGCTGCGTTAGAGCTTTTGAAAAATATGAATAGCAACCTGAGTTGCATCTAGCAGATGAATAGCATTCATGACAAGGGCCATTAAATCACTTGCTAAATTATGTCACGTAACTATGTTCATATCTAAAATGAAAGGGAGCTGCCCTAGAGCTCCTTGGGAATTATTTAGCTGAATTGATTTTTCTCACCTGTATCCTCACTCTTTTAAAGGGCGCAGCATTTTTCTTGATATAATTTTGTATAATATTGTCAAGGTTTTTTATAGTTGTATTTCAATAAAAAAGGAAAAATCCATATCTGCACTTTGTGACTGTGTCCAAAATAATGCTCTCAAATTTATCTCCAGCCTTCATTCAGGACATGTGGCTTCTCCTACTTGTTACCTGTGGTTGCTTTGCCTTTTTTTCTGTTCTGGATGAAAACTTTTTGCTCTTAATGGTGACAGCAGTTGCTTACACCATTGCATTGTTTTTTGAATCCATGATTTCTCTCTTCTTAAAGATCCCTCTCCAGCCCGCCATGCACCTCTGCCTTTAGCTCTTCCCTTTTCTGCTTTCTCCCATGTTGCAGCAGTAAGGCAGTTTCTCCCTCCCCTGTTCTCTTCTCACTTCTACTGAGAATGACCTTTATGAAAACATAATGGTATTTATTCACCACTGAGTGCTTTACTTTCTTTCCTGAGCTATTCAGTGTTTACTTCTGCCTGACTTAGACTGGAAACTCCTTGGGGCAGTGACTGTCTTCCTAGATTTCTGCAGAGCCTTTGACAACGACACCTAAATAATAAAGTGGTGGGGAAATGAGATATTCTAAATTTCATTTTGTTTTAATTAAAATGAGATTACTGTGAACTTTATCTCAGAAGCCACCCTCCCTAGGGGAGTCAGTATCATATGCTGTATTTCTTCTTCTAGCAGATATAATCCTCCTTCTGCGTCTGTAGTCTGACATGGAACCAAATTCTGCTTGCAACTGCACAAAGGCGTCCTCTTTCTCCACTTGGATTTACACAAAGTAGTGACTAAAAATAGAATTAATCATCAAAACAGAGCCAGTGCAGGAAAGAAACTAATCCTGCCTGAAATTTGGTGGCCATAAGGGGTCTCTTACCAGTTATCGGAGTTTTACTGTAGCAGGGGTCCATCTAGGTTCATGTTTTAGCTCAGGTCAGAAGTGCATTTCCAAAGCAAATTTCAAGACGTCTCTGCTTATTACCATGTATTGCTGTACATTCCAAAGCACACGCCCAGCATCTCTTTGGGAGGAAGCTGAATTCGGAGATGTACTCTGGGTTTGGCTGATAGGCACGAACTCTCTGTGGAAGTGCCTGGTGCCAGGATCGCACTGCAGCTCCTCCAAAACAACCCAGCTGATCATAGAATCATAGAATAGTTTGGGCGGGAAGGAACCTTCAAAGGTCTTCTAGTCCAACTGTCCTGCAATAAGCAGGGACATCTTCAACTAGATCAGGTTGCTCAGAGCCCCGTCCAGCCTGGCCTGGAATGTGTCCGGGGATGGGGCATCTACCACCTCTCTGGGCAACCTGGGCCAGTGTTTCACCACCTTCATTGTGCACACACACCTTGCGGGGAGTGCTGGGTTGGCAGCCGCAGAGCTGCTCCTGCTGGGCTGTCTGATTTGCTGCAGCCTTCGAGAACTCAGTGAAAGATAGGAGGAGGATGGCAGCAAATTTCTTTGGATCTTGGATGTGAAGAACTACTTGTAAAGGCACTCCCCAGCTTGTGCAGGAGGGTCCTTTGTCCTGTCCACTCCTACCTTGTGTCTGCTCCCTCACCCCTGGTCACCAGGTGGCCCATGGCTATCGCAGCTCTCTGGAGCTCTTTCCAGGATGGTTGTCGAGCAGGGAAGCGCAGAGAACAGTAGTCTGGCAGCATGTTACATACAAAACTGGTGATCCTGTGAAAATTAACCCCTAGCTTTTTTTTCTTTTTCCAAAGGAAATTATTCAATTATGTTACTGATAGAATATAGTTACTGGTCAGAGTTATTTACAGCTGAATAGGTACCATATTTGTAGAAAAAGATTAACCCTTTACTAATACTGTGAAAATTTGAGCTCCAGAATTGTCCAAGGGGTTAAGCATTTTTAAATGATTGCCAGAGGGAACAGGATTAAGCTCATATATTTTTGTCATGGATTACTGTTAGACAAAATCACACTGAACAGGATTGTGAACCAAGCCGCCTTGATTTGAAAAGGCTGACTTGTTGATTTTCACAGTACATTTTCAATTAAATGTTACCCCAAAGTTTAATCATCATTTAGGAGGATAACCATTGTACTGTGTTATAGCTAACTGCTGGAAAAAAAACTCTTTGATAAATTTAAAGGAACTTTATAGCATCACGTTGCTGTTGAGGAGGATGCACTTGTGGTAATACCGTATTGCTGTCAGGGGAAGCAGAACAGCACCAGGAATTTTAAATAATTGTGCCTTATCAAAGACTGAGCTTTGTGGAAAGCTGAAATAATGGTTAGCAGAGTGTAGCTTTGCAGCATGGATTGTGAGCTGGGCTGCACCAGGGAACATGATTCTTCATCTTCCCAGGAAAACACACATGGGGCAAAGGAGGCGTTTGTTTGGGTTTGGAATACTCGCTGCAAAGACCACAGAGCTTTCGCTTCTAGGTTACATGCCACATATGCAACAAATCGGAACATTTTTAATGATGTGTTTTGAAGGACAGATAGGCTGGATTTTAAGAAAGCCATAATCTTTCTTGGCTCTGGTCACAAGTCCTATTTTAAGCTTTGGGTATTATTTAGAGCATGAGGCTGATAATATTTGGGAGGTTTCCTGATCCTTTCCCTCTGTAATTCTGTATTTTCTAAATAATCTGTATCTATATGATTAAATTTTTATCAGTTGCATACAGTCTTTTTCCTAAATGCAAAATATAGTTCCTAAGTATCGCAAGCATATGAAGAATAAAGAAATAGTATTATGCAAACAAAAGCCTATGTTCTTGTAATTTTGGATACAAGGTGACAGTTAAGACGGTATAATGGTACTTCATTTATTTCTTAAAACAATTTTAAAGGACCGTTATCTTCAGCAGAAAAATAAAAAAAGTAGCATCATTCTAATAATAATAAAAAAATCCGGTTGTAAAAGTTACCTCATAGAATACATTACAGTAGTATGTTAGTGCTAATGGTGGTTTTGTTTTCTGCAGTATTTCCTACTAAGTATCCCAAGGGTTTGGGGGTGGGGGAAAAAGCTCCTGATAACCTATATTTCTTATAGGGTGTGGAAGTTTTTATCACTTGTGAAAAATCAATTACGCTGACTGCAGGAGCATGCCCGTAAGTGTGGGATGCCTGCAGGGAGCCTCCCTGTCTCGCTCCACCATTCCTTACCACGTTCTAAGATTGGCACCTGCCCACGTGGCTGGGCGTCTGCATGCATGCACGCTGGTTTTCAGAAGAAATTATCCACGGGTAAGGCCTTTAATTTTGTGTAGCACAGGGAATTGAAGGAATTTAAAGGGTGATTGGAATTTGACATTTCTGCCTTTTTATTCTGAAAGATACTTTGATTAAAGCGTTGGAAGGCTCAACTAATGTAGGCGTTGCTGCTATTTCAGATATACAGAGTATGAGATTTGAAGGCAAGCCAAATCACAATGAGATGGAATAATGATGTCCTTGGTTTATTTTTCACTTGGTACATTCAGGTTTTGATTGGATCCTGAGTGAGGCAACTGTTTTCTCTCCCAGAAAGCAGTGCTGGTCCTTGGAGGCTTGCAGCCTGTTATCAAAGCAGAAATGTTTTCTCGTGAATGTCATGGAATGCAGTGGCAGGAGAGGGGGAGAAAAAACAGTGGTAGGAGAGGAGGAGGGAGACAAGAAAGTAAAGAAACAGAGAGAGAAAGATTTCCTTTTTAGTCCTAACCAGGTACAAGCTTCTAATAAGAAACATTTCTGCAGTGAGACTTATTGGTACTTTGACCCAGCTAGCACTCTGCTGATGATGTGTATATAAAAAGATTTGTAGAGAACTTGCAGAGGCAGAATCTCTGAGGTCTCTGTCCATCTGTCCTTCTCCCTCCCAGCCCTCTTCCTGCTCTTGTCACACACAAATCCTTCAATAGTTCCCTTTACCTTGTTCTCTCATTTGTGTTTTGTTTTGTTTTTAAATACATTTTAAAGTTTTTATTTGGAAAGGACTGTTCATTAATTATTTCTCTTTGAACAAAGCTCAGAGCTTCCCAGCTAGTGCTGAGGTGGTGGAAAATTAATGCAGACACTGTATTTCCTAAAAGGTTAATAACGTTATATAGTTGGAGGTGTTGAAGAGAACCTTGTGAAGTTCCTCGATGATGGATGCAGTAAATAAGTGGATAGGCGCCCATGACACATTTTGATGTGACTGATGCTGAAGATGGCAGTAGCTGAGAAGATGTGTGCCCATTTCTTCAATACAGGGAAAAATGCTGTTAAACATAAAGCTATCCTGTTGCATTCTTGGGCTTAGATATTATGAGCCTGCTCCCAAACCCTTCCTGGCTGTCTAACCCATCCCTAAGCTGATCAACTTGCAGGAAGGGAAAACGTTAGAACGCCTGTTTGGGGCTCGGGGGAACAGGAAAGGATGGAGGTGCTCCTTGCTGCCGAGAGACCCAAGTGGGACTACCTCAGGGGCAGTGATCCTGCCCAGCTTAAAAGGGGGTCATTAAAACTGCCCATCAAAAACGAAGGGGAAAAGGAAACTCTGAAGGTAAAAACCTCCGATGAACTGGTGGTGAATTTGTGGACATGATTTGTACAGCTTTATTAATTTGAACAAGTTCAGTTTATTCTTTGTTGTTGTTGTTTTCAGTGAAGACTGTTAGCAGACCAAAATGAATTAATGCTTTGCAGTAGATTTCAGGTGGACAACAATATTTCTTTTATTCATTTAACTTTATTTACAGTCAACTGTCTCTTATCATGTGTTTTAGTACATATTTTAAGCTAATTCCCTGCCCCACCCTTCCAAGCCTTGCAAGTGGTGCTGAAAATAGAAATCAGAACATTATTACACCAAATTCTAAAGCCACATTTATAAATTCTTGGTCAGCTGATGGTTACTCACTCTCCAAAAATGCAGAAGATCCGGACTGAAGTGTTTGCTCTGCTTATACTCTGTGTTTACAGAGGAGAAAGTTTCAGTTGCAATGGATGTTGAATGGAAACCAAAGGTGAAGCCAAGTAACTTTTAACAAAAAGGAATTCTTGTTTTCTCGCCAATGTGAGAACAATTCCTTTTATAGTAGTCTGTAAAGGACAAGCATGTTATAGGGTTGATTCTGTCCCTTCTTTTCTTCCTAATAATTAAATAAATCAGTTCTGAAGGCTCCAACAAGAGCAAGGAAGGAAAATGAACATGTGAAATAAATGGTGAATTTCAGGACCAGTTATCTAGCAATAGAATGTGTAACACTTAATGAGAGCAAAATCTTTATAAACAAGAAATAATCAAATCATATTTCTTTCCCCTCTAATTGTTTTAAGTTCCATGAAATCTACATCCTTGCATACAGGATGGCTCAGTGATACTAGTCTAGGTTTAAAAGATATTTTTTTTTATCACTCCCCTATCTTTCTATAGAGCATATAATTTGAATTTGTACTTAAGTGTATCAGATTCTTCTATTAGAAGTAAAATACATCGCCAGTGAAGTGGTATTTCTCACCTGATTACCTGATAGATGTAAAGCTTTAGAGAATGTAAATTGGGGGACATTTTTGCTTTGGGAAAGCAAATCTGTTGTATTATGTAGTCCATCTCTATTTCCTGTTGAAAACAAGGCATGTCTATTCAGAATCAATTCAGAACTAC
Source organism: Pampusana beccarii (assembly GCA_013399365.1). Lineage (NCBI taxonomy): Eukaryota > Metazoa > Chordata > Aves > Columbiformes > Columbidae > Pampusana > Pampusana beccarii. Next base: position 19,531 of record VWYH01003568.1, on the reverse strand, counting down.
CGCTATTTTTAGCACTGTTGCTAACTTAATAGTGCTTTTCAACTGCTACAGCTAAAAACCATAATTGGAAACATTTTATATTTCAAAACAAACTGAATATGCTGAATGTCCACCCTTTTGTTTTGGAAGGGCAAGCATATTTTTCTTAGGGAATAGCTGCTGAATTGTGAAGCCCAAGCTCTTTCTACCCATGCCGTTGTCAGTTCTCCTATTTTTCTCTTTCGTCCTTTTGCTACTTTCCCTTTGCCCTCAGTCACGCACATCCATTGCTGTACTGCTTTAGCCATTTTAAATAAGATATTTTCTCCTCCAAGAAGGCTTGCTAATTTTTGCATATTATCTTAAGCTGATTTAACCAAGTTTTGCCAAGTCTTCCCAGCTGTTGCTACTGCTGAATTGATTCATATTGCTCTTGACATGTTGCAGGCAAATGTGAAACAAAGTTTACTTGATCAGTAATCTTCCCCTTAGCTGATGGGAGAATGTGGTTTGAACAAGGACTTGTTCCAAATGTAGCCATTTTTTTCCCCTACGTCTGCCTGCCACAGACACAGGGGTTATTTGCTTCTTGTTTAGGAAATTCTTATTTAGAAAGTGAAAAATGTCTTAGCTATAAATAATAACCAAAGATTTTTTTTTTTCTTCGTTGTGCAATAAGTCAGTCTGTGGAGGGTTTTTTGACCAACTATAAGTTCCTAGGAGGTGTTGTGGCTGTCTTGGAGTGCTTCCAGAAACTGTTGTTCAGCCTTTAAACTGATGAAATTTCACAGACTCACAGACCAGCTGAAGCTGGAAGGTGCCTCTGGGGATCATCTACTCTAATTCCCTGCTCAGAGCAGGGTCAGAGAGAGCAGGTTGCTCAGGGCAACATCAATTTGAGTTTTAAATATCTCCAAGGATGGAGACTCCACAACCTCTCTGGATATCCTGTTCAGGCATCTGACTATCCTCACAGTGATTTTTTTTTTTTTTTTCTTCTGATGTCCTTATGGAATTCCCTGTATTTCAATTTTTGTTGTTTCTCATCCTGTCAGTGGGCACCTGAAAGAAGAGTCTGGCTCTGTCTTCTCTACTCCAACCCATCAAGGATTTGTAGTTCTTGACAAGATCCCCCTGAGCCTTCTCACCTCCAGGCTGAGCAATCCCAGCTCTCTCAGCCTTTCTTCATATAGAAGGTGTCCAATCACTTAATCATCCTTGTGTCCCTTTGATGGACTTGCTCCAGTATGTCTATGTTTCTCTTGTACTGGGGAGCCCAGCACTGGACTGAGCACTCCAGATTTGTCCAACCAGGGTTGAGCAGAGAGGAAGTATCTTGTCCCTCGACCTGCTGGCTACTCTCTGCCTAATGCAGCCCGGGATACCATTAGCCCTCTCTGCTGCAAGGGCAAATTTCTGGCTCATGCCAAACCCAGTGTCCAACAGGACCTTTTTTGGAAAGCTGCTTTCCAGCTGATTGGTCCCCAGCATATACTGGTTCATGGGGTGGTTCCTTCCTACATGCAGAATTTTGCACTTTACCTTGTTGAACTGCATGGCAGTCCTGTCAGATCTCCAGCTGAACTTCGTGCAAATGGTCCCAACCTTTGAGCCCAGCAGTTCAGCTAGTTTTCAATACACCTCACTGGCCACTTACCTAGTCCGTACTTCAGTTTGTTTATGAGAAAGTATGTGGGAGACAGTGCTGAAAGCCTTGCTAAAGTCAGGACAAACAATATCCACTTCTTACCCTTTCAATCACTGAGCATCTTCATGAAAAGCTGTCAGGTTGGTCAGGCATCATTTCCCCTTTGTAAACCCATGCTGACTACTCCATCACCTTCTTGTCAGTCATATGCTGAGAAATGGTTTCGAGGATGATTTGCACATTTCCAAGATTAGTTTCATCACCTTCCTAGGTTATCCAGATCCTCCTTCATGCCCTTCTTGAAAATGAGTGCCATTTTCATTCTTCCCAGTCCTCGGGAACCTTCCACAATCACAAAGACCTTTCTCAAATAATCAATAGTCACCTCGTGGTGACATCGACCAGCTCTCTCAGTGCTTTTGTTTGCCAGCAGCCTTTTGACTAGTGTGGCAGGTGGTTGGAGAGAGAGGTTTGGGGTCTCTCATGTCTCTGTTGATGCCAGTTTTTTGCATGGCACACGCACAAACATCAGAAGTGTCCATATTTTCCTGTGTGCCCATATGATAAACTAGCTGCAAATCACTTTAGAGCTAGTGTGTAAGGATGTATTCATTTGAACTCTCTAGCTTTTCTAAACATGCTTTTTCTGTAAAGCTCATCTAATTAAATTTATATTTAGCATAGAATGTCCATTATTTGTTTAAAGTCTGCCCAAGTTCAAAATCCTTTAAATACATAACACCAAACCTGCAGTAGTATCAGTGCATATTTTGACAGTTGTTTTAAAATTAGAAGTTATCAAAGTGTCTCAAGTGGTGTTGTAAATTACTTAATCCATATTATCCAAAAACATGGTTATTATGTTGAATACTCATTGGCAATTTACTCCGAGTTCAAAAATTCATAAAAAAGCCTGAAAGACCTTTAGTTTAAATAGGTATAAACATGCTGAGATTTTAGTTCTGGTATCTTTAGTTTAAAAAAGAAATCAAAGTAAGTCCTTTAGGATGTTTGTTGCCTTCCAAATTAATGCTGTTATCCAGTGTATAGTCAGTCTATCTCTCTCATAGAAGAAGTGTGGTTAACTTTGACACTGTAATCCTTTAGATGTAGATAAATTCTGTTTGTTGCATCTTTCTCCTTATCTGGCTTATCTAATTTTCATTATCATCTTCTGTTATGATGACAACTTCAGTATACTTCCCAATTATTTTAACTAGCAACAAACAAAAAAATGTAATAAGAAATGTTAATTATTTTTCTGGACCATATTTGCTTATGCCACCAAAGTTATAAGCCCTATTTTAAATTGTAGTTTTACTTTTTGAAATGCAGCAAAGAAAGAATTAGCTGCTGCTTAAACTATTAAATAGCATATTCTGCAACTATATGAATTTGTAGAGCACCTAATGCTGTCTGCCTGATAACATGATCTTCTCAAAGTCAGTCTCCTTGGCATTATTTTACTTTGAATTTTTTAAAAAATAAGCTTCAGATGATTGAAGTGAGATATTTGAAATGTAGACTTATAATCAGAAGTCATTCTGTCCCATTCTAGTGGGAAGGGCTCCCAGTTGGGAACCTATTGGAAACCTAAGGACTCTTGATTTGGAAACTTATAAGATGTACTTCAATATAACAGCTTTTCATTAAGACACAGAGTATTTTTGAGCCAGAAAGCAAATGTACTCTGTGTGTCACAGCTTCCAGGATTCCTTAAGTTAATCCCACTTCTATGAAAGTTATATTCTATTTCAGTTTTACAGCATATGACTTTGCATTCTCTCTATTTTATTGGAATCCTTTGTATTCTAATTCGAATCCTCTTTAGCCTATTTCTTGGACTACAGCTATACCCATAGCTGTGGCCATTCATGGGAAGTTGCTTTTAAACATCCACTACTTCTTTCTCACGCAGAAACAGCAAAACCCTCTGCAATTGCTTGAGGCCTTTTCATAATAAACACCAGAGATTATTTTTGTCTAAAATGATGCAATCCCATATTTTCTGCACATTAAAAATCCCAGGATTTTTTTTTCATTTTCATGGTTTTTGGTGAGAATACTTTCCCGGAGAGTTGTTGTACCCGAGGTCAGAATATATTATACTAAGAGTTTCCAATGTACTCCCTATTCTGTGTAGTCCACAGCGTGCAGTTTGAAATAAAAACGTATGCGTCAACAGTTTACTTTGTAGGTATGTAATATAGTCATGGGTCTACAAACATTAACTGGATATTAATTGCCAATATGCTGTGCAAAATTCTGAGGCCCAGATGGGATTACAAACTTGTAATAATCATAACAAAAACCTAGTTATTTTTTAGTTTATGAACTTGAATACTGAAATTAGGTTGTCAGAAGAGAGCAAGAATATATTTTGTGTATGAGGAGAGAAGCCATTGATGTGGCCAGGGCTGAACTCATAACTGTAAACAATCAAAAGATGTTTCTAGAAAGAGGAGAGTCCTAGAGGTGAGTTTATGAAGCTTCAAGCACGTTGTATGATGGTGGTGACAGTTATTAGCTATTACGAAGTTCTCAAAAGATCTAGTTATTCTGAAGCATGTCACAGAGTCCTTGATAACATGATAGGGAAGGGAATGAAAAGAAAATATTGTAATAATCCCAGCATTAACTCATTAACGAGATTCATATCGGCTCCCGCACTCATGTGTCAGTTTGATACAGTATCTCTAAAAGGGCATATATGAGAGAAAAAAGGAAAATAAAAGCAAGTTGGTTCATGACAGCATACAGTTGACTCCACTGTAATTCAAATGCATTCATAATCCAACTCTCACATAATCTAAGTTGAAGGAATGTATAAATCATTATAATTATCATTGTAATTATTATTGATATAGAAGAACAACTGAAAGTACTATTTGTGGGAAATCGTATGCACACTTCAATTAAGCTACAATGTAAATGCAATTTAAAACGTAACTGCAGATTAAGTGTAGCACTCAAGCTTGACTTCATGCCGAGAAACCCCCTTATGGGGCCCTAACTATTAACAATATCATTATCATTTTTAACAGACAAAAATGTCAGTGCTGTAAGCTAGTCAGAATTGTACCAGGAAATCAGTGAATCCCCTGTCTCTGGGACTAACACAGTTAGTACCCTATGTTTCCTTGCATTTCCTCACAGAGCCTTTCTGCCACCAGATTTCTCTATGGAGGCAGAGTTGCCTATAGGACAGGAGCTAGCTGGCAATACACTCTAAACACTAGCAGGGCAACTACATGCACCTAGACCTCCACTTTCTATGATAATTTGTTCATTCATTCACATCTTCTCGTGATTATAATAAAATAAATATATTTAGATATTTCCAAAACAATCACAAGAATTTGTTTTTATGATAGGGCTATTAAGGTGAACAGTGGATGTTTGAAGAGTAGGGTGTTGTTGGAGACCATAGGAACTGAGGGGAAAGCAGAAACAGGAAGGCTGTATGAAGCCACACAGGGATGTGGGGTAGAGGGAGGGCAGCAAAGAGCCAGAACAGAGCCAGAGGATTCAAGGAAGGAGCTGAGATGTGCAGCAGCCATGGAGCTGTACCACCATAATGCATGCCAGAGGGGAGCTTGCACAAGAATGTAAGGTAGAGAAAACACTATAGAAATACAACTAGGAAATATGGGGGCTTATTTTAATACTTATTTGTGTCACTATGTCTTCACACACTGGTTGGCAGATAGGTTTGCAAGACCTTGCTGCTGGAGTTACAGCTTTCACAAAGTGAGTGTGATAATAACGGTGAGCAAACACAGGTTTCTCCCTAAGAGCCCTTTCAGGTTCTTCTCACCTTCTCTCTGTAAAAGGCCTTCTACATGTCACTTCAGGATGACTCCCTGTAATCTAAATAATTTTCTTCTCTATGTAAACCACATGTTTGGTTCGTGCAGCATGCCATAAATTACAGGTTATATATAAGTAGTTACAATGTCTGATTCATCACAGTGTAAGTTTATTTAGACCTCACTTGTAATATGCCTAGTGTCTATTTAGTTTTCACACCTAATTGGGACATCTATACTATACATCTTCAAATTTAGCCTGATTTGTGGACGTGGTATGAGCTTGCTTTTTGTCACTGAAGCTCAGAGAGGCCTCCATAGAGACCAGCAACCAGGAGGAATCTTTGGAACGCACCTGTGCTCTTCCAGGTGCTGCCTTCAGGTCTCTGTGCCATCCATGGCCACGCAGGGTGGGACGTGCCCACCTTCTGCACTAGAGGCTGAAAGCCAAGGAGGGAATGCTTCTGCTCAGATTTGGGCTGAGGCCTCAGCCTGACAGGCCCACTTTTGAAGCAGGGCAGTATTCACTGGAGTCTTGAGGGAGGGAAAAGAGAATGCCACAGTTTTGTGGGGCTGTGACCGCAGGAGGTCCTCTGGGACTGCCCCGGTTATCCGTTTTGTGGGTAGCAGTGCCTGTGCCAAACCTCTCTGTCAGCTGTGCGGTATTTGCTCTCCTTTTTTAATTTATTTGACATGGTTCTCCTTTTTTCACCATCCTCCCACCTCATCAGAAAAATATCCGGTTCGGTTTTTACATAGTTTGACTAAAAGATGTTTTGGGGCCTATTAAAGCTTGGCACAAAAAGCTGGGAAAGTTAGACTGTTCTTGATTGCCTTTCACAGCAGGTAAGGGAACCACTGGCAAATGTCCTGCTCTGTCTCTTTCTTCATTTTATTTATTTATTGTCAGAAATTTGATGTATTTGAAGTAGTAACATGGTTTGCTGTGGCCACCGATATTTGAATCCTGTTTTCCTTTTCTTCAAGCAGCTTCTTCATTACTGCTGAGATCCGTCACAGCAGTTACCCTGCCAGGCTTGACCCCAAATCATCAGTAAGATACACTAGTCCCTTCTCCCTGTCTGAATGGATCTTATTCCTTTACTGCTTTAGAAAACTAACACTACAACAGAACAAAACAACAACAAAAAAATCCTCTCTGGAGCCTTAGACATCAGGCAGCAAACAGGAGTTACAGTGGATTTTATTTCCATGGTATTGATAATATTGCCTCTTGATCTGTGAAAATAGCTGTTGTTATCTGTAGTGCTTTACTGTTTATCTCCAAAGAATATGTGTCTCACTGTACGGTGAGACTTCTTTGAGCCAAGAAAAATAAGCTAAATGCTCCTCATGGCAGGGTGGGAAAGTCTGACTGCTCCTCATCTTCCTCAGTATTAGGTTTGCAGACTTTCCAGTTTCTTCAGCTATGAGGCTTTTTTTTTTTTTTTCTCCTAGTAAATCTCTTCTACCAGAATCATTCCCTCTAGCTGACAGTATATATTTAATCCCCTCTTGATCTTTGACAGAAACTCCTTTCACTTTTCCTTAGGGATATTCAATTTCTCTTGCTGTGTTTTCAGTCTTCCTTTTGCTAGTTACTTGGATACTGAGGAAACAGGTGAAAGAGAAAAACAGAAATTTCTATTAGGAACCTAATTCACATTCTACACGGGGGGAAAAAAAAAAGTGTTTCAATTATATTAGGAAAAGCAATGCTTGTATTTTCCTGTGTTTTGAAAATACTGTGTAGTGTATTTTCCTAAAGAGAGTGGGAATTTCAGTACTGCTTTCATATTTCATGTATACCACATTTAGTGTTACAATACTATGAAATATTAATAAACTTACAAATCTTTTCCCTTGGCCATTTACCATGAAACTTGACTGGCTGCAGCTTTTCTGTTTTATTTATTCACATCTCTAAGTTGAGTGCAACAATGCTATGATAAAAAATTTATTTTCATAACATCTTCAGCAAACTGTTTCTGTGATGATCTTCTCTCTTTCTTGTCTTGGTGCTTGCAGAAAGAGTGACCTCACTGCCTGTTCAAAATCAGTATTATTTGCCTTCCATTAGGTTCTTGCAGTTCCTTTAATCTCTTGGGACCCTGCAAGTCTGTTGGTGACAAGATATTGTGGGAATTTGCCTGTCCACTCTTGGTTAATAATTTTACCATTCAGAGATCAGTGTGCTTGGTATACATGTGTAAGTTTAGTCCCTCCATAATGGTACTTAGCTACAATGAGAAAGATACTGAAACATCACCCAGTAAGGATCTCTCTTGGCTCTTTCCACATCTTGGGTAGAGCATGAGGCTTACTGTCCTTTCCAGGCCACTTCAGGCCTTGCCGTGCCTTGAAAAACTACTCATATTATGGTCTTTAGAGATGGCTTCTGAAGCATCTCTAGACAATAAAGGAACTCTTATGTTTTGCTTTTTCCTTGTTCTGTGTGATTTGGCCCTAAGATATCACTGGGATATCATTCCCTTTGCCTTTTTTTTTTTTTCTCTCACTAATTCATTTGTGCTTCTATTATATAAAATTATAATATAGAGCATTCTGGATCTAAGATAGAAACACTTTGCCCTTCTTTGTAGCTTCCTTGCAAATGACTCAAAAAGAGTTTGGACAATTAATAATTTCCCAGACTTAGAACACTGAACTTCAGGGAAAGTTGCCCAGGGTTCATGTGTAGCTCAATCAGCAGCTGATTCAAAGATGCACTTGTTAAGTGTGGATTCACCCATTTCCTCTTAACACAGATGTGTTTTGTTCAAAATCTGGGAAATGTCTTCTTCAAAATCTGGGAAGTGTTTTTGAGGACTATGTCACAAACATGTTGTTCTCACTATTTCTTAAACTGCTACATAATTCAATTCTTGTGGCTAAAGATTAACTTTGGCAGTCAGGGATTCCCTGACTAATGTTTTGAGTTTGCATCAGATATCTTTAGAGAACTTGGGTAACTCTTCACAGGTTTAACTATATAATATACGGTGTACATGTATATAGTTTCTGTGTATAAGAGAGAAATAGCAAATATAGGATGCTCTCATCCTTTTACTTACAGCTAGGTTCACAGTTACTTGCAAATTGAGAAAGGGCTTAAATCTTACTGTTACAAAAATGTAGGAAGTGTACTGAGTGCAAAACTGTGTTCTCCCTAGTGAGGAAAGTTATAACTACTGTACTAATTAGCCATGAAAAGGCTAAAAGGGGGTCTAATTGCTGTCTTCAGCTATTGTTAGGTAGTTACAGATAAAACTCAGACTCTTCTCAGAAGCATACAGGGAAAGGATGAAAGAGCTCTCCAAAGTGAAAATTTTGACAGGACAACAGGAATTTTTTTTTTTATTTTTTTTTTAGCGTGGACATCACCAGGGGTGGTTGCCCAGAGGGGCTGTGGAACCTCCTTCCTTGGAAGTGTTCAAAACACACCTGGACCCTGAGCTACTTGATGTAACTCTGAAGGAGGATCTGCTTTGAGCATAGTGTTGCGCTAGATGGCCTCCCTTTCATTATTATGTAATTCTATGTTTGTTTTACAAAGGATGTCCTAGCCATATTTAATTTAGAATAGAGATATAGCTCAATTGATTTTCTAAGAAAACCACTGATAGTCTGTAACTTATCAGTTGAACCAAAAATTTATTGTTGGAAACTCTTATTTATTTGATTATTCTGTTTTCCACAACCTGTGGGGTTTGTTCCCCAAGTCCCTCCTTGGAACTACTTTGCCAATCCTATATTGTATTTAACTTTATTTCAGTGACACACTATGCTAGCTAGGCATTTTCTTAGTGTAAATTTTCCAGACTGTAGTCTCCTGTAATTGTTAGGACTGCTTCTCAATGATACGTGGATGTAAGAACACTTTCTGTGCCTAGTAATACAATCAAGAATGAGCCTTGACGCATTTAGATCCATGTTATCTAATGGTTGGTGCATAGTGATTGTGCTGTAAGACCTGCATAGCTGCTTCGTCTCAATCTGTGGGCCTTCCACAGGCCTTCTTAAAATAGTTTCCAATGCAGAGAAGTAAAACAGATTTGATCTGGATTAACGGAGCATAGACTCCTAATGAGCCAGATGGATGAACATTCCTGTTTGGCAGAAATGATCATTACAGTGTTTGCCACAAAAATGTCAGCAGTTGCCTTGGTTTTGTCTTCAATAAAATAAATAATTTTAATCTTGGTCTAGAGCGGTTGAGTAATGACTGCTGTAAGGCACTTGCTTTGAAAAACCTTATCTTACATCATTATGAATTTCCCAGCGAGGGTCCAAAGCTGGAATAGTGAATGAAGTTTCTCCCTGTGACTTTGACTGGGGACAGCATCTGCTGTCTAAGCCTGAGCTGGATAAAACATCCAAAGAGGAGCATTGTCGTAACACTTCAGTTTAAGCAGGAAGCATGGAGGGGCTTATTTCATTCACATCTCTTGTGCAGGAAGCAGAGAAAGGTCAGAGAAGCTGCTCTGAGGCACACACCAGGCCATAATTTGTAGAATGCAACACTGAAGATGCCAACAGTTCAATGCCTCAGTGTAGAAAAACCTTTGTGGATGTAGCTTTTCTCCGGGCTCCTCTGTCCGGGCAGAAGGGGAGTGCAGCAGCCCCTGTCCAGCCAGCACAGGGAAACAGTGTCCCCGTGCTGTGCCTTAAACAAAATATTGACGTGCTGTGTGCAGCTGAAAGAGATGATGTTCCCAGCGAAGCTCCTTTCTCACCATCCCTTCTGCCATCTCATTCAACTTCAGAGAGCTTTCCCATGGACTGACAGTGCTTTTGCAAAACACGTAAGCTACTGCATACTTGTCAGCTGCCCTAACTCCACTTGACTGCATGCTTGCACTGGTGCCAGCTTCTGCCTTGCAAGAGAAACCAAGTTATGAAATACACTTGCATTCATTTTAAATAGGTACAGACACATACGAATGCAAGGAAATACACTTGAAAGCCTCTGTGTATTGCAGGGGGAGAATTATATGCAGAAGGGATTGGGTTCTACTTAAATACTAAAAGGGAACAAGCCCTTTCTCTGTTACCCAACATAAAAATTCCTGTAAATTCACTGGCAAACTGTGAACGGTACGTAAAGACCATGTAACTTAATAGCCTCTCTTCCAAATTCTGTTTTGACCTTTCAGATATAAAAGGCAATTCCTTAGAGTTTCCAAAGGTACAGTTCATTGCTCTTTGGTTTAGTGTTATAGAGCAAGTTTAGTAAGTAATAGACCTTATTGCAGTTACTTTTTTTCTCTTCGCAAAACCATTATACACCCCTTTGACCTTTACAACAGAAAGTGCAAATAAGGTTCAGCAAATGTTTCCAGCATTAATTTCTGTTATTCAGAATTACAAATAAGTGAGTCTTAATCCATATGGACTGTATAAAGCCTGTTTTATTCCTTGTTGCTTTACTCTTGTTTTGACAGTTTTTCTCAGTTCCCCTTCATCCAACATTCTCCATTGTTCTTAGTCCTTTTCTAAGTTTTTCCTCTGCTTGTGACTGAAGAGACCAGAAGAAAATTTTTTGTACACTGCTGGATTATTTGACAAAAAAAACCCCTGTAAATAACAATAAGTCAACCATGTAAAATTGATAAGATATTTTCTGTTTCCTACTGTTCTATTATTCTTTCACTTACAAACTTAAAACCTGAAGGGTTTTTTGTTTAGCTTTTTTCTTCTGTTTGAGCCTGTTTATTTGAAAAGGAACTTATTACCATGCGGGATATGTGTACGAAAACCAAAACACTACCAAATTAGTGACCAGAAACAGGAAGAATCATGGAAGTTTTGCATTTTTAGGAGAATGAAAAAACTTACCCATCAGGGGTGTGACATTAGGAAATGCATCACTTAACTGTTTTCCTTTGTTTAGCTTTAGGAAAAAAAAAAAAAAAAATCCTTTTCCAAGATCATCAGATATCCTAAGCCCACAGGAATTGCTAAAAAAATGCTACATATTACAGTACTCACACAGGTTTTATTTCTGCTCATAGGTGAAGTTTCTCGTGAGAATGTATAGGTTGGTTTTAAAGGTGGAAGCAGGGTATCTATTGCTGTCGTTACATCTATTATTTTTGCAGTTTATTTTTTCCTGAAGGCAAGAGCAGGGTGAATTTTGTAAGGAAGTGAGACTGCACATGAAATCAACACTTCAAGGGTTATTTTTTATTATTTTGTTTAACTGATTTCTTTAATATTTTGGACAAGCACAGTTAGAATTGCAGTCACACCAGTGGTGGTTTGTCACTTAACTCTCACTCTTACACCAAGTCTTTTGCACTCTATAAAATATTCTCTGCTGTTGTACATGGATATAAGTCATTTGACTTTAATTGAGGATCTGGCCCAGGCTTTGATCTCTTTTTAGAACTTGTCCAACTTTTCCCTTTAAGGCCAACAATGTAGTACCAGATTTCTGCTGGCTGAATACATGTGCTATATATATATATATAAAAGTAACTAATGACCTTTAAATAGTTACCAGTGAGCAATTTTTAACTCGTTGTAATAGTTCGAAACTATTTGGATGCCTTGTCCTTGCTGCAGTATGTAGCACATTAACATTCCAGAGCCCACAAGGACATTTACTATGAATTGTGACAGTGTTTTCCTCCGTGGCAGCTTTCAAGCCTTTCACATAGTAGCCGAGTCCTCATCTAAGCGACTCGACACTGTGGCGACAAGGAGCCTTGGCACAGCACTACTGTGAGCAATATACCAGAATACACATTTCAGCCAATGCTCCCCTCCAAAAACGCACCCTGGAATCTACAGAGTTCCTATTATCAGCTGGTGTAATACATTGCTGAAAGGCTGAGGGAGCTGGGTCTCTTTAGTTTGGAGAAGAGGAGACTGAGGGGCGACCTCATTAATGTTTATAAATATATAAAGGGTGAGTGTCATGAGGATGGAGCCAGGCTCTTCTCAGTGACGACAAATGGTAAGANGCAGGGGGATTGGACTGGATGATCTTTTGAGGTCCTTTCCAATCCCTAACATTCTATGATTCTGTGATTCTATGATTGCAAATGGCAATAGCTGCCTTAAATTTCAACATGTACATCATCTACATCCAAATACAAAATAAAGGTTGCAGACTCACATTTGGAAGAATGGGGGAAAAGAACTATTTTCTGATATAACAGCATTGAAACCAGTGTCTCACAGAAAGGAGCTTCATACTGGGAAATAATTTTTTGTACAAATACAAAACTGTTAAACCACCATTGGGAATGATGGGCTTGTTAAGTAGCAGTCCGAAAAAAAATAGAGGATAGAAATCGAGTGTGTCAGTATACAGGTTCTATGATTACGTATTTTGCTGAGCCTGTGGAATGTCAGAATGGTGAATATGTTGCTTCTTTCCAGTTTTAATTATGTCTATATTTTCTGCACACATTGCTTGTATTAAGCATAAATGGAGCTGCATTATATAATATAGCATAAAAGGAGCCATCTTGAATAAGGAATAAAGGAAAAAATAGCTACTTCATTCCAGATGTAAAATAACTGACCCAAACTTTCTATGGCGATAAATATGTTCTGAGAATTGCTTGAATTTATTGCAGAAAAATATCAATAGTAGGCCATAAATCTGAAGTTTGATATTAAAAGCCTAACCTGTATTTTATTCTTAGTTAGTCTGCTTTTAACAAGATTCACCAAAAAGCAGAGGGTTTTATTTTGTAAAAGGGTTGCTTTTGTTTAATTTGTTTAATTGTGAATTTTCAATTTGGATTTCAAGCACTGCCCAGCTCTCAAAATCAGACTTTTCTTTTAACAGCCAAGTGGCTGAATGTTGGTGCAAGACAGACAAATTTTACATGAAGTGACTTGATACGAGAATAACCGCTCAAATTGTAATGGAAATAAATAGCTCACAAATCAGCTTCTCTAACAGGAACAAGTGTCAAAGTTTTTAGGATTGATATTTGTGGCTGAACAAAGCTCTGGATACTTAGCATGTAAGACACTACCTGGATTGACCAGTGAACCAAGGTTTTGAATGGGAATTTTTGCAGGTCTTAGGGCTAAAGTACTCCTGGTTCATTACACCTAATATTTCCTTTTGAGTGGTTCTGGTACTTCAGGGAGGTTTCTGACGGGAAGTGTGATGCTCAGTAAATGTGTCAGGACTGAGAAGATTTCAGTATGTCACTTTAGACTTGGGGCCAGACACTCAGTGATCACTGAGGGACTTGTCAGGGACGATCTTTGCCCTGGAGAGGCTGCTGCCTCTGACAAAGTGCCATCATTTACCACCTCCTTATGTACTGTGCACTGCTGCAGCAACTGTATTTTTTGTTTATATTTGTGCTTGTTTACAGAAAACATGTTGTGGATTGCCTTTAAACTACAGCAGGCCTTTTTAAAAAATAATGGCTAAATCAGAAAGTGGTTTACTGTATTTTCTCCTGTATGCTGACTGTGCACTACGCTGGTGAAGTCAGTCTTACTTCTGCTTAGAACACGTGCATTGCTCTTGTTCATGAAACCTTTGTGAGCTCCTCTGCTAGGGATGGTTCATGTCACTCTTCTGAGCCTGGGAGACAAAGATCAGCAGCAGCCTCATAGCTGAAGTTGTACCAGTAATAGGACTGTAGACAGGAGAGAACCCTGCTCACAGACCTGATGTGGACAAATGCATGAGCATTTGAGGGTTAGTTCGAGCTTTAACATACAGTTAAAGTAGTGCTTCTCCAGAAAAGTCCAAGTTTAAATTAAAGCTGATGGCCTAGTCAGGTGAATTGTACCAAACTGCTATTGCTGTTTTCTGATGTATAAAAAGAGACGCAAAGATCAGAGACAATTTCCTACTCCCTTGCGGCTGACATGAGAGTCTGATTGCCTGTAGGTGAAAGATTAGTGCATTAACAGTGTCATCTGGGTTCAAATAATGTCAGTATTCCACGTGGCCTGTTTGTGTTGCTTTCATATTAGAGTGACTTCTTCCTTGCAAGCTTTCTGTGCAACACTGGAAGAGAATAAAGTCAAGTCATTCTTCTGTATCCTTTTCTCGTCAAAAAGGGTGATTGGAGAAATGACCTTTTAACAGTGCAGCATTGAAGAACTGTATTTTTTATGAACTTTTTTGTTGTTAATACAGCAATGCTGTCTGACAGGAGACACAATAAAGCAGTGCAGCACAACATAAAATTCCACCAAAATGATGTTTTGACTTATACCCCTAGAAATATGTGGATTTGGGTTTATTTTAGTACTAAGGGTAGGTTGTTCCTCATCAGACAATTAGTTACTAGGCATTTTACCATGAGCTTATGCATTTGATCTATGTGAGTGTTTATTAAGAGAACAAAGAACCTCAGGTTTGTGGAAAGATTTGTAATGTATGTTCTGGTGGAATCTATACTACACTCATCTTAGGAAAAGCTTGGTTGGGCGGTTTACCTTTAGGTTGGGAGAGTTTTTTCATATTTTACTCGAGAAAACTCATGTCAGATCCAAACCTCACCTGGCTCCACATCCTGGCTCTGTTACTGGCTGATCATGAAGGTAGAGGGGAACAGTGGCTCAGGTTGAACTCATAGAGATACCTCTGAAGTTTACTTTCCCAGTCTCCAAAAATTTAAGGATTTCCTCCTTTGGGGTTTTGTTGATTTATTTTCCTTGGAATAAAACTGCAAACCTCAACGAACCCTGTTGGCAAAATACCTAAAATAGAACTCAAGCTGGGAGTGCAATCCTGTTTTAGTATTATCTCATACATCTGGTTTAATATATGCAAAAGTGATCAAAAAAACTATAAGACAATGTAATAATTGTATTATGTGTAAAATTGGCTTGAGCAATGACACTAAATCAGTGGCAACATGACACTAAAACCTAATAGTTTGGTCTGTATTGCTATAACTTTAGTCTTTTAGAACTGAGATTTTTTACAAAGCAGTTATTAGTTTGCTAGTAATACTGTCACTTAAATTTCAACCTTTATGCATTAGCAGAGTTATTTTCAGTAGTGCAATAAAAAATGAACCATGTTATTTCTTTTGAAAACGTATAATGAACCTAATGTTTGAACTTAAGCAAGAAAAAATAATTTAAAAAAGTCAGCCTGATCAATGTGACAGTGGAAATCTGAAATACCCCCAAAGACAAAATCAGGTCGCAGTAAAGTCTTGGTCTTCATTGTTCTCATCTTTTTTGTATTCACAAAATTAACTTTGACTAGTTTTTAATGTTTCTATTCACCACTGCTGTATAGTTTGAAAACTGGTTGAGGGATGAAAAATTAGCTAATGAAAAATTAGCTTGACAACAATTTTTTAAGGATGATTATTATTGCGTTCTGTGCCAGAATCTGTAATGATCTACTCCACAGTAAAGATTCAATTAAAAACAAAAACAAACAAAAAAAAGGTTATTTTCCACTTGAAAATAGAATAATAGATAAGACAATGAAATTAACTGCTGACACTGGTCTGAGGCTTGCTCGTGTTCTTCGCAGCTACCATGAGCACATTCCAGTAGAAGATTCAGGTACAGGCTTTCAGGTGTGAAAAAGAAGTGCCATTAGTGAGAAACAATAAGAAACATTGAAAAATATGGATAGAAAAGAAAAGCAATGAGGTTTAGTTTGACAAGTACAAAGATGATGCATTGTAGAATGCAAAGGCTGGGTGTTCAAAGCCTTACAAGTGCTTGCTGGATGGAGAAAATCTATCGCAACTGCTAGATTATCAAAATTCAAAACAACAACCAAAAAAAGTACATGCAAACAAAATAACTGAATATATCATCAAAGCAATGTGTTTTTTCCTCAAAAGTTAATACAGAGTAAAATTTCACTGCAGATGTGTGAGAGGTCTGGTTCATGAATAATCACTTATGTGATTGTAGAAGTAGGAGAAGACATAATTTTTTAACTGTGGATTTTCTCCTTTTGGTAGGAAAAATAATTCAGCATAACTTGAAACCTGAAATGTAGCATAACATACCGTGGAACATGGAGGGTAAAAATCATCTTCATTTAAAAATTGATATTAATCTGTTTGCTCAGAAAATACTGTAAATTGTAACACTGAAGGTGACATAAGTGATATTATTTCATCTTGGGTGGACCACATGAAGTTTCATTAAGTGTAATTAAGAGTAACAGAAATGACTAGAAGGTTAATTTCCAGCAAAGGACTAAGACTTTTCTTGCAGTGGTCTTTATTTATGATTAAACTTGCAATATATTTATGTGGGGAAGGATACTGAGGTGAGAATAAGAATGCACAGTAGCATGAATGTCAAGCTAGAGAAGTGGAAGGACGAGGTATCCCAATGTGGATGTTCTTTAGTTGTGGAAAAAACCTTAGAAGATGGATACGTCTTGGGTGTGTAATTTCTTGAGACTTTAATTTAAAATCGGGGGGAAAAAACCCATGTACAATAGGGAACAGCTGTGTTCTGTCAGGAAGATAAGTGGATCAGCAAATAAATCTTTTCCATCTGTATGGTCTGTCACTCATTTCTGCCTGTAGCTGATAAGGAGAGCTTGGCCAAATGGTGGTGCCAGTTACACACATGTAAGGCCATGACTTGAGGGTAGATGAGAACAGAACCTGGCTGCTCTCCCCATCTCTTTTTCTCTCCCTCAGAGTCAGCTTCTCTGACTTAGTTGTATTTATTTACTTTTACTTTTTTTCTTCCTTGTAATTCCTTTTGCCTTTATTTTGCTTCAGTTTGCAAGATAACATATAGATTCTCTGCCTTGTTACCAGCCTCTGCATTACACAGATCTATTGCCATTTGGATCCGCTGTCCACTGAATCCTGAAAGTTAAACAAATGCACAGGGAAGGCACAATAATATCTTAATCTGTCAAAATCCTCTCTCTTGTCATCTTTTATGATCATCTCTGTGTACATATACCTTCATTGTTCATAGTAATTTTTGACGGTTTTTCTTGATTGACAGTAGTAGCAAGGACAATGTGCCAAGACTTTGTCATGATAGTCAGTGGAAATCTGTCATGCTGTCTTCCTAGCTTTTACCTGCGGCAAGTGAGAGGGACTGGGAGATAAAGATTGATCTCCTTCCCTGAGCATCTTACGTTTATTATTTTTTTCACCATTATTTTTACTTCATTTTTCATAACACTCCTCAGTTACTCTTTCGAGTTTTCCCTTTCTTTTCCTGAACAACTAGCTCTTCTTTATTTTTCCTCTATGTACATGCTCTTGGAAAATTTTCTTGCTGTTATTGCTGTTATTCTCATTCTTGAATTCCCTTAGGCTAAGTTTTTCTCTGCCTCCATAGCTACATCAGAGAAAGGCATTTTGGAAGGTCACATGTTGTCCCTTCATGACCCTTGTATAGGAAAGAAGCTAAAACTTCTGGTTTCTCCTTCTTCCTTCTGTTTCTGCAAGCCTGTTTCTGAACCATGCCTGAAAGGCATGTGGGCATACTGCAGGGACCAGGACATGGGCAGGTGCTCCCGCCCAAAAACCTGATGGATACATGAAGATGCCAGGTCAATTCCCAGGCTAGCTAAGTGCCAAAGGAAATCTGGCATTTCTGCCTTTGGTGGAGTCAAGACCTCAAGTCTAGTGCTTTTTGAAGCAAATGAATAAATGTTTCGGTAGAACTCAGGAGCTTAATTTAATACTTTAGTAATTCTTTTAGCTTTTTGTAAATAGGGTAAGAAATGAAAATAAGACCTTCAATGCAAGTGCCTTGCACACTAATGAGATCTGCAAGGTGACAAGAGATAGTACAATAGTTCCTCAATCCTTTGTAAAATGCCCAAAGGTTCTACCCAAGCAATAAATTAAATTTATCTGTTAAATCAATGTCTTTTAAAAATTAAATGCAAAGGACATTTTTAGAACTTTTTAAAAAATTATAATAGAGATACTTTTATAGTGCTATGTGAATGATTTTTTTTCTTCAGTGTTACTGAAACTTCATTT
This sequence comes from Pampusana beccarii, assembly GCA_013399365.1. Taxonomy (NCBI): domain Eukaryota; kingdom Metazoa; phylum Chordata; class Aves; order Columbiformes; family Columbidae; genus Pampusana; species Pampusana beccarii. The sequence goes on along the minus strand of VWYH01003568.1, from coordinate 1,157 downwards.
GATTCAAACCAGATTTTGTAAAAATGAATTCCCTTTCAGACTGACATACTGTACACTGAGATCTAGCCTAAATATATTCCGAGGCAGATATTTTTTATTAGTACAGTTAGATTGATTTCACCTAGTTTTGGCTCCCTAAAAATTAACAAACTCCATTTCCACTGTAGCAAGAGTAAAAACAATGGCAGGTCTGAAAGGGGATCTTTATCACATGTATCTTAAATATCAAGGGAAACATAAATTTTCTTTAGGTCACCTCTCTTTCTTGCCTGAACATAGAGGGGGCTTAGGCAAGTCTTTTAACCTACAGTCTTAATTCTGAACTGGCTCATTTACCCCTAAATGCTCAAGTTTCTTATATTCTGTAAGAAGTGAAGAGAAGGGCAAGGTCTATGATAGACAGGGGCATGGTGGAAAGACTCACCTGAAGAGGCAAAGTCAAAGCAAAGCTGTGGATCAGACTCAGTAACTTCATGTGCACTGACATTTTTTGATGTCGGGACACTCATGTTGAACAATTTTAAGCGATTATTGAGAACAATATGCTCATAGATGCTGCAAATCACAGGTGGCTAATTTTTCACTTTTCCAAATCTTTTTCTGTGCTTTTACCGTGTTTGGCTTCCATAATGTATGTGGGGGAAAAAAAAAAAATCTGTTTATTATTAATGCAGAGAGTGTCTTTTTTTTTATAAGAGGCAGTTAGTCTCCATTACACATAATTGACCAATTATTGTGTCAACACACAAAGTAAAAACATGACCTATTTTGATACCTCCTATTGGTATTACACGCATTTATTACACGTGCTAAATGAATTACTTACTTTCCACCAAGGCAGGAGACTAGTGAAGATGAAATATCCTCTTTTAATTTAGCAAATCTTTTGTATATATTTCTTTACAGATGTGAAATACAGACACTTTATTATATTTGTCTTATTTATTTTTAGCAAATTTAAAATAGTGGTTTCTTAGAGATGGATTTCTTAACCTCAGACCACTGGGGTTTGCCACTGCTTTTACATTATCCAAGAGTATAAGCAGGAGGAGAGTGAATGTGAAACACTTGTTTGGTTTTTTTTTCATATTGCCATTAAAAATCTAAAGAAAACGTAATCTCAACATATTTTGCTGGCTGAAATTCCACCTCAACTT